>JAMZAV010000025.1:250000-850000 GCA_024449915.1 Sweltsa coloradensis | reverse complement strand
AATAAAATTAGCCTTGCTGAATGTATCATTAATATAATTATTATTATGAGTGTCAGAGGTTGAGTAGTGCGCATCCTTGCTACTCTCATCTCATGTGAAGTGCACTGCTCTCGAAGAGGCGTTTATCCCCCCCCCCCGCCTCCCTCACCCTAACACCGAACACGCCGCTATCGTTCTCTCTCACTCTGTATTCCATCTTCTTAAATGTCTTTTGTTTTTTACACTCTGACTTAACTCTTTGAGTGAGAGTCTGCGTTTGACATAGGAGGCGCTAAAGACAGATGCTCAGGGTATGCTCGCTTCGAAACATCTTGGCACGACTTGCAGTAAACAACTGCAGCTAGTTATCAGCGACAAACATCAAGGACGGACTAAAAAATGTTTTTATTGTGTTTAAGTAAACAACGAAAAAGAATTATTCTCCCAACACAAATTTATTCAGTCGAAATTATGATTTCCAAATCACTGCAAATACCGTAATTTCAAAACTCAAAATTAGTCAAATTTTAAAGTCTCTTTAAATTGAAAACTTCATCAAAACAGTTACAACAAGAAAATGTTGAATACAACTAATTAAATCATCCTGATAAAAAGTGTTAAAAAAGTGAGAAAACACCTATCACACCCTAAATATCAAATGTGACAAAACCATCAAACTGGACTAGGTAAAAAAATATACAGGTGAATATTTTTACATTAATTGTTAAAATTTAGGAAAAGTTCGTTTTATTGATTTTATGCAAAAATATCTTCGGGTGCATTTGTTATTGAAATCAGTGTTCCAACAATTCTATGCACCAACTGACGAGCAGCTATATTTTGTCATCTCTATCAATGTATTGGTCTATCTAAAAAAGTATTATCAAAAACACTTTAAAACACATCAATATGCAATATTAGACACCTTATTATGGGGCACCCTATGTTTAGAACGGGTGCCAAATCAGATTGGTGAAGTATTTTCAATATTCGATAAAAATATCAGACTGCCGTTTGATGGGGCATATTTTCACGCATATCTTTTCAAATATCGGGTGGTGATAAAACAAAAGAAGACTGATGGTAAAAACTATTGACGACGCCCGGAAACAAAGACAACGCGACGGGCAACGATTAATCATGACGTCAGACCCTACTTCCGGCGCACAACATCCATGCTCTGCTAAAACCTGGCTGGCTGCGTGCGTGGCTTGGCCCATCAAGGCGACAAACAAAATCATGTCACATTCTTGGAGATAGCTTGCTAGTAATTTGTGATTACTTGCCATGTAAAAACCGAAGAGCCTTTGCTCCTGCAACGCAACTCAAAAATTTTAGTTTTTAAATATTTTTTTAAAAACATTTTTTAATAATACGACACAGGTCTGCGAAATGTGCTACGTTACTTAAATCCCCCCCATTAAAAAATAAATAAAATGAAATAAATACATGAATGTAATAGAGACACCTAATTTTGAATAATTGTAATACCTTTAAAAATGTCTATGATATTATCTTATAAAACTGATTCACAATCGACGTCAATACATTATACACCTCAACGTATTAAAACAAATTGTGTAACACATCCAGAGGGCTTATTAATTTTGTTTATTTTCGTCTTAAATAAATTCTTTGGTATTTTCTTATAAAAGTCATTTACAATGAACGACAATTCATTAATTAAACATTTGAACTAATTAAAACCAATTATGTCCCAAATCCAGCAACAATACCTCTAGTAAAACTTGAACTTTCCAAATCCAATTAGTCAAAAATAATTATTTAATTTTGTGCATTAATGTTAACGTAAATGTTATTGATATCAATGTTTAATT
Source organism: Sweltsa coloradensis (assembly GCA_024449915.1). Taxonomy (NCBI): domain Eukaryota; kingdom Metazoa; phylum Arthropoda; class Insecta; order Plecoptera; family Chloroperlidae; genus Sweltsa; species Sweltsa coloradensis. The sequence goes on along the minus strand of JAMZAV010000025.1, from coordinate 848,183 downwards.
TTATTGTTATTGTTAATGGTATTGTAATAAGGTATATTTCCTACAGGTACCCCGTGCACTTTGGACTACCTTGTCTGGAATGATCACTGAAACCACAAGTAGTCCTTCCCGAAGGCTAAGGGCCTTGGTAGCTACGAACGCAATGTTATTACGACGATTCAGAGCTCAGATCAGCCCAGTAATTCACTTCCCAGTCAAGCAAACAAGTTTACACTCACATAATTGCCACCTAAATGACAATAAAACAACACGAAACCATAACCATGCGCGTGTGTGGATATATATATTCTCTGAACAAAAGCGTTAATAACAGGACGAGAATTTAGTGTCAAATAATCGTTTCTTCGAGATTTTCTAGACTTCAGGCAATACTAGAAAATATAATATATTGAACTGACATTGTTTGTTCGGAAGAACTTCTCTCAGGTCAAAACGAGGTTTGTTGTAGAAGAAAAGAGAGTATCGCCGTTATAACTGGTATTTTAATACGATATTAATAAACATTTGAATTAACTTTAACTCGAATAATGCTCTCTGAAGAAAGTATTAGCAAAGATCCGTAATTAAGAATGCTATATTTGTATAAATAATTTAAGCAAATGAAACAAATAATGCAATGTGTTTATATGTTCACATCAAACTCTAACCAAGGCTAAAAAATAATAAAGAACTGAACAACCTGATGCAACCTGATGTTATACCTGACCACTATGTGGTACAAAATGTTCCGGTTAATGAAATATTAACCGAAAATCATCAATTTTATTCAACAAAATAGAAAGGTACTCATTTCGCCAGTCATATTATACAATAATAATTAATGTAGCTGCTATTTTAACGTATACGGCCCTAGACCACAACCAGGTGTAAAGATAAGTACAGTAGCATATACCTTTTCTCTAGAAAATGTATTATAGAATGCATGCGAATAACGAATAAACATTTATTTTGGTACTAGATGGCGATTGTCTCACGCCCTATAATTAATAACTGTTAAAACAAATATGCACACCTCTTAGGGTGGAGAGGGTGAGGGTGGGGTAGGGGAGGGGTGCTTAGTCCCACTTCCCCTGCAGACATCCTTGGTTGTAGCTGCCCGATGCAGTGGAGATATAGTTATAATCGAGGAACAGATTAGCATGAAATCAATATACAGTGTCTCCTTCTATTGTCGTGGCTATCAATCAAGGGACAATGTTAATACAGTGTAGACCGCTCCCACCGTTTCAACCCCTGATAGCCGGGGAAAGAAGGGAAGGATCTGCGTGCGAAGCAGGTACCCGGTACGCTGACGCCGGTACCCGGTACGCACGGGCGGGTACGAGGTACGCCTTGACCGGTATCTCGGTTACTGATACTCAAAAACTACCCAACGAAACAGAAGATAACTCAAATTTGACAATTAGACAATTTTGTGCTCGGGTTATGCTTTTTGATAACGTGGAAGCAGATAAGCTATCTGCTATAATAACGTTCAAGCATTCATTATTTATTACAATTTTGGTTATTTTGCATTTTGAATGGTAATTTAATTTAAGTTGTTATAATATATGTTGGCAATTATTCATATTATTTAAAACATATTTTCAAAATAAATTTGTGTTATTTGGTACTGGAGAGTAAGTTTGTATTGTAGGCCTATGCCCAATGTTTGCAAAAATTGAGATTAATCACGGTATGATAAATTGTTTTGTACAATACCCATGTAGGCCTACTGTCTGGGCTACCTCTTTCAATAATTTAGTAGTTAATAGATAATTATCTTCGTCTGTAAATGAAGTGGGCTCCAAAGGGAGGGTATACGACGACCATAACAGGAGCGGAAGTCACCCTGGATGTTTAGGGATCGCCACACAAATTAGGAACGATTAGCTCCCTATAGTCACATGACACGCCGCCAGTGTCTCGACTCGCGCACATCCTGTTGCGGCTATTTACCACATTATATTACATAATTATACATATTATATGTCTCACATCCTCATGTATCGTAGTCGCATGACGTTTCCAATAGTCTCACTCTATTAATAGAGACGTCAGACAAAATAAAACAACAATACAACATCTGCCTTTCTTTATAGGATTTAATAAAAAGTGTTTAATGAAATTCCAACCAATTCGATGCGGATTTTCGCAACTTTTGTAACAGTTCTTTTATTATTTTCGAGCGTTGGTTGGTTGTACTTTTATGCCAACATAAACACATGACCTTACCTGTTTCATTGGCTTTAATTATTTCCAAATTAATGTAATTTAATTCGTTTTTCAATGTGAAGGATTAATGATAAGATACGTCTAAATATTCAATGGTAGAACGTTGAATGTTCGTTGAGAAAAGCGTCCGAAGTTCTGGATAGCAGCTATTAAAATATCCAAGCTAGCGATTCCGACCAACCCTATCTTAGCATGTTAAATGAACAATAATTATTGCTTTCTCGAGAATAAGCGTTAGTTGTTTAGCCCAAGGGCAAGGTGGCCAAGCCTCCTAGGCTTACATACATGGAGCATTGGCTTCATCGCGTGATGGTCAATTTAAGAGCACCTTAATCAGACCACACCAAAATGCATTCGTCTCAAAGCTATTGCGTTATGTCCACCATTACAGAGGCTACATTCAACCCATAACACGTATACCTGTATTCGAGAGGGAAATTATAATAAATACCTTTGAAATATTAAGACAACATGCGAGTACTGTGCACTTGAACTCTGTCTATTCTTCCACACAACTTACAAGTTACAACTGATGTTTATTTTTATAGTTCCATGGTTCTAACAACAATTGCAAAACGTTAGTTCAGCCATTAATGACTTTACTGTGAAACTTGTTTTTGCTTTTAAAATTGTATTTCGCATATCTAGCATATTCAATAGCTACTGAAGACTTAAAATATCTTATTTATTTTATTACATGAAACTGGGCAACCATTTGTTCGACAGGCGTAGGTCGATATGTTGACAAATGTTGTACAAATGTACACATTTTCTTAGTCGTAATTTGGCGAAATGCACGGATCTTCACCTAAGGGCTATTTTATAGGAATTCCCAGCATTTAAGGAGAACACTTCAGTTAGGATTGTCGGAGGCTGGAATAGAATCAACGATATCCCACATTATTACCGTGTGTAACGCGCGAACTTTACACTTATCTAGTTTTAATTTATTTCAATATCAAGCCCCAGCTATTCAATAAAGTTGTAAAAAGCTTGAAAGTTACTGACTGCACTTGGCTGTGGTATAACCCTATAATGTAGGGCCTACTTGGCGCTCCCCCTTTTAGTGGTAGAATCAGAAGAATAGCTCCTCAGTCTAACACAGCTATATACAGACGCAGTCTTATAACAGGTGGCCTATAAACACTGACTTTTATGTAGCCGAGTTCTAAGCCTTTCTTTATCTTTCAATGGGCAGCCTATTTTCATTCAAGCCTAGTCGTGGATATAGAGTGAACATTTACGAAGCGATAGCGGCTTATAGCATACTCTTGACTTATTGTAGAACCTTATTAATTGACAAGCATATTTTATATATGCCAGTCTGGAGTGAGTTGTGGCTAATAATAAAGTATTCCTTACACTAAAGATGAATACAGGATTGAAGAGCTAGTTCTACATAGCATAGACTCTATATCTGAAAGGGGTAAGGTGTCCATGACAGTTTTTGTGCAGAATTTTAAAATTAATGATACATATTTTTGGTATTGACGTATCATATTTAAAAAAATGTTTTTGTTTTTTCTGTTTCCAAATCTACACTATGCTTGTGTAAATATAAACGAAGTGTACTTTTTTGTTATCATAAAGTTGCTGAAAAGGCGCAGTTGCAGTTGCAGTCTGTCTGATAGCGACATACACATTATACTCGTGCAGAATCGCACCGCATTTTCGAATTAATTTTTTACTAAAAATAGAATAAAAGTTTTGCTAGCACAAAATATATTAATGTTTCCAAAACTTTTATCTGTCCCGAACACATTACCCGAGAGGCAAATTTTAATAAAACTTTTGTACGATATGTAAATAATTATAGGTAGTGATGGCTGATATTATAATTTCATTATTTATTAATCCGTTGAATTTTTTGGTTCTGGTTTAGTGTATAGAGTTGGATTTTAGTTTTACGGTATTTTGGCGGGGACAGGTGTCAGATAAATATCCTTGATATTATTCAATATGAGTAGGATACATGAACGCACTTCTTTCCTATCTCCATTATCGTAAGGATACCTCACTGAATGCATTGCATGAATGCCAACATTACGGTGAATATTGTCTGTGGTAGAAAACAACTTAATATAAAATAAAGACATACACAAGATGTATTATTCATTATTTGTATCATTGTTATTAAAATTTATATAAAAAACACAGACAGTTATGTGATTCCACCACTAACAACAAAGCTCACAGAACACGTTAGTAACCGCATCGCATCTTGTTTTTAAAAACATAATATTATTTCATTCCTAGAGAAATAAAAGTAATAACTAACACCAAAGTCAAGAATGACACTCGTCGTAGCCCTAATTTCATTTCATTTTATTTCATTTCATTTTATACTTAGGAAGTACACATGGTGTTTGGCTGTCTGTCTTTATTTATTTATGCTCCGATGATAATTGAAACGATTGGAAATGAAAGATAAATTTGCTAAATTCGAACCCATGTCCCTTGGTCAATTCGCTTTGAAACTGGGCTCGCGAATTCGTGTGTTATTTATATTGATTGCAATAGTAAGTAGCTGCCGTTCATGAATAAGCCCCCCCCCCCCCCAGTTATTATGTCTTCTTATTAATTTGTTAAACGGTTATCTCTTTTTGTTACAATACTAGAACGTATGTCTATTTATAGGATCCGTGCGCCACGCATGGCATTCGTCCACGTTTTTTTTTTTATGATTTTACAAACTCATTACGCATTCAATATTAAATATTTGTAATAAATAAAGTATATTCGAATATGAACGTGATTTGTGATATAGCCTGAAGCTAGGCGCGTCGAGTAAAGTTTTTCAAACAATCTTCGCTAAGCAATAATTTATAAACACTTTCGATTTTAAATATAGTGTGAAATAATTTTAAAATGCATGCACCAAGTTCAATAGGATTTTATCGGTATAAAAAGTTATTTTAACATAATGAAATAAATAATCCTTCCGCCCATCACTAATATTTAAAAAAAAAATCATTTGAAAGTTGAAATGTAAAAAATGTAACTTGACGCAAAGCGCCATCTATCGAGAGGAGAGTGAAGCGGTGTAGTGAGCTAGTCTGGCGCTAGGATCGCCTTAGAACGCGCTGTATTTGAAGAGTCGCTCCGCGCACGAACCATTCACTGGGTGATCAAGAAAACACCGTACGTACATACACGATGAGGATTGATAATGATGATTTTTCTTGCTTGGCGTCTCATAATATTGCATTAAGGCTATTCGAGACGATGAGTGGTGATAGATGACGATGAAGGACGATTACAAAAAACATGCCTTAAGCGGGATTCGAACCCACACCTATCGTATGTGCCACCGTGGACGGCTATCGTACACGATAGGAGTACACTAAGCACGAGTCATTGGGGATTCAATTTATTATTATTTATTTCAACAAATCAAGATACGTAGTTGAAGAGAATCAGAGAGGGCATAGCCCCATAGCAATTTATGCCTGATTCCCTTCATTAAAACTAAATAAAAATAGTCAATAAATGAACAAAATGTTGTAGTATCAAAATTTGGTATACCTAATATAGTAAACATTTAGATTGACAATTTAACTAAAATATTCTTCAATTCTATTCTTGAAATTTGTAGCATCATTGATTTCTAGAGGAATAGTATTCCATAAAATAACGGCACGGTTATAGAAATGATTTTGATAGATAGATGTTCTAGCACGTATTCACATATATATTAATTAATAATAAAATATATGAATATATAATTCACATGTATTGCATAATATTGATTGTAAATATGAATGACAGTTACACTTTGTCATAAAAACTTTCGTAATGATACGTGAAGGAAAACGGTCACTGAACTCTGGATTAAAGTACTACGTATCTTTATTGTAAGCAACACTTTACAATCAAAATCAGTACATAAAATTTAAATTTTAAAAGTTTTAATAAGTTTATATATTATTAGCATTGTAATACTTATATAACATATCCTGCCATGCCAAATATATATATTTTTCACTAATAATAAAGTCTGTGTTATCTAAGAAGTTCAAATTTATACAACAAAAAGTTTGAGTGAGTACAATCGTAAACGTATAATTTTGGATAGTGTTAATAAGCTCTGTCAAACACACTTGCTATCTTGATGACTGTTACCAATATTCACGTGATTTCAAGATAAAAATGTATCAGTGCGGACAACTGTTATTCGTAATTCAATAGCTGTAGGTTTTATTCCAACTACTGGTAATCCTGGCTACTGTTTATTACCGTGGAGTCGAACCTGAACCCGCGAAAACCAGAAAATCAGTTTAACCGGAACCCGTCTTTAGATTTCCGAGAAACGCAAAGTGACATCCATTGTTTATGAACTTCGATTCGGTATTCTACTTTTTATGGCTTGTTTTTCTTGGACGCATTTTTAATTAGGGTTTTTGAAGTTTGTAAGTCCTATGCCGACTGGGACTAATCCGGCGAGTTTTGTGACTCTCCTTTAGCAATAAACGCGTGTGCATAAATACTTCAACACTCCTGATTCCAGCATACAGTACGTTAGGCACGAAATACATTATAACCCTTCATCAAATCAGCACCAACAAACAACAATGAAACACCCCCCCCCCCCCCCCCCACCCCATGACAAAATCTTAGTTATGGTCATTATTGATTACTTTTTATCAACTTTTTTTACCATGATTATAGTGTTATCATGGGTTATTAAGTACTGTGAATAGATTTACTTCCTGTTTTGGTTTTAATCGTATTCAAGTACAAATTGAATAACACCGTACTAAGTGAACTTCTATTAGGCCTAAACCAGAAAATTTTAGATTTTTAATCGAAAAAAAACTTTTTTTTACCAATCAATACGAATTTGGACCCAATTTATTTACTCGGTCACAAAATAATGTTTCAATATTTTTTATTGTCCGTGGGTAAAGTCAAAGGCAGAACAGCCATCAACACTGTTCAACGTGACAATCACGCTGTGAAATCTTAGCTTAGTTTGTACCTTGGCTCAATATTAATCCCTGTCCCAATAGTTCAGACTTAGCACTTAGTCAAGTTAGTGAGCACATGTCAGACACTGTGCTCATCTCATATGATCACATTAGCAACCACTAGAAATACAAGATCTTTTTTTCCTGACATTATTTGTCACATACAAACTTCTTTAATTTATTCTTATTTGTAGGCATCACCTTCCGCAGTGAATAATATCATTATTACTGACTAGGAAAAACGTACTTGTTAATGATTTTTTTAATAATATATTCATAGTTATAAAAGATTTTTTCCATCCTCATGACATGAACTTCTGCTTGCAGGTTGTCAGTGTACTGATAAACAAATAAGGCTAGATGTCTCAATACAGCATCGTCATATCATTGTCACATGGCAAGAAATCATTAATAACTGTCATTCGGTGTAAACCAACAATAGGAAAAGTATTCATTCACTTTGACCTTAGTTTATTTGCTGTAACAGCGACAAAAAACTCTGTATGACTCTTCTGATATTGATTATATACAATTATCTGATACTTCAACTGTTGATCATGGTAAATGAGAACCCTGCGTAGTCAATTGTCACCAGATACATTTCAAAATACTTAGTTATGAAAATACTCAATGAAACAAACTAGTTTTACTAACATGTAAAACGAAAAAGATTGTACATGCCTATTGGAACATTATCAAAACGTTTACTCTTATTGTTGATATGCGCCGATGCGGTTAATAGTCTTACCATTGAGTATATAACCATCCTAAGGTTCCATACTCAAAGGTCTTACTACTAATACCACACTTTTGTTATTTCAGAAGAAACTTTTTCCATAACTCAAAATTTAGTCAGAAAATTGTATTAGTTATGTAACCATCGACCATTAGCAAATCTAAAGGTCTAGTTGTATATACTTGGCTCCTGCAGCCCTTGATTTACTTCTGGACGAGGTTGTACAATGGAGGCACAAAACACAATCAACTTTACACCTACATGCAATCGTACGCATAAAACCAATATACATTTAGACAAAGACTCAACAAACTGGTTGTATTTATAACCTAGTGGTTGAGACGGGAGAGTATAACATATTTCTGGAGTGGATATGAGGGGCTAGGCGTTTACCTCACAAAAACATTATAGAACATTTTTGGGGGAGGGGAGAGGGGGGGATATTTGTGGTATGTACCCATCAAATGTTTGGGGAGAAGACCTTTTTATTTAAATTACGTAGTTATACAACTCTACATGTTTTAACTTGGGTTGTCTCAGTTCTTATCGATTTAAAAATGACCAAAAGGATCGATACCAAAAACTATTTTGCCAGTTTTTTCAGTTCTTCATAACTTCTTCCCATCAATTGCATCACACGTCGTCTGTAAATGTTTTCATCAAACAGTTTAAAATTTTTAAATCTCCTTTGTCTAATTAAATAAATGTTCATCTTATATTTTTCGGGAGAGCGAAACATGTTAAGTTAAAGTGTACAGGTTATTGCCTGGCAGATAGAAATTACTTTTCAATTAAACTAAAATAAGTGAGCGTTTAAATTGAAATAAAAACTACTTTACATGTGGTGGAGATGTAGGCGGTGAAGGTATACATATTTTATCTGTTTACTCGAAAATGTATAAGAGTTTTTATGTAATCCTCATAAAATTAAATATTTCATTTCGTCAATACATTATAATGTTTTAATTTTCATTTAATAAATAGCCATAAAATATAATCATATACTGTAATTGTGTTTTAATTGGCGTCTGATCTAATCTATGTCGGTAATGGCAGCCATGCAACTAAGCAGCGAGTTGTAGGCTACCACACCTGGTATAGCTGCTGGTCACTGCTAGGAGCAATCTACTCTCCTCTCCTCGTCTAAGCGAGGTACATCACGATTCTGAGGTAGCAGCTCTTCAATATAATTGACATCCGCCCGTGATTTTTAACTTCTTTTTTTGTTAATTTGGTAAGACTTCTTTTTGTCGAGGAACGTGTGGCCATTCATGCACGGTAAGGATTATTCCGAAAAGAAACTTTTTTGTTTCGTTCGTCACGCTTTTTGTACGTTTTTCACGTCTTGTTTGATGTTTTTTTTTAATTCAATAGTTTTGTTTCATTCGGTCGTTCGGTAGCTACAAGCTATACAACGTAAACATTACTGAATGAAATTTCTTTACTATACTCTTCCTCTATTGGTTTACATAAGGCGCGAGGGAATTCTTCCGTAAAATTTATGTTGGCGATAAAAAATTTGGTAAGTCTCGTAGCTTGATCTTTTATTTGGAGTGAAGAAGATTAGCCAATGGCCGAGACTGCACTACCTGGATCGTAATGCAAACCTCAGCCACGATTACTGTTTTACTCAGTCAGAGCCTCAGTCAACTCGAGTAGAAGCTTCGTGAGCAACACTATATTATTATAATATTGTTAGAGGTACCTACATGAAATTAGCGTTTTGTGAATAGATATTACAAAAAGCGCTATTTTTTCCCTTAAAACTAAGGTTTCCCAGTCCCTTTTTATTTAATTTTCCGTGGTATATATATAGTTGTTTATACACATTTTTATCCAGTTGATATTAATTCAACTTTAATGACACAAATTCAAATTTAAAATAAAAATATGAAAAACTTCATCCACTAGTTTATGAAGGTGGCCGAAAAGTAGATGCTACAAAAGGCTATAAAATTACACTTCAAAATGATATATGCATGTACCTCTAAATGTTGTGTTTTGAACGTACACTAACCTATACTACACCGACCTGACATGACCAGAGCTCGAATCCCACGAACGGTATGAATTTTTTTCGTTGACTTCAATCTTTTTTCTACGATATATTCTTATTCATCAACCAGAACTATAGGTACTTTTAATTATGAACAAGAGTATGCTATACCAGATATATCGATTAGGCTAGAATATTCACGCCCCCCCCCTACTTTTTTTTCGGGAAGTCACGATCTTGGTTCCTTGGACATTCCTTATCAAGTATTGCGCACACTTTCATTATCGTTGAAAATTGGAATGCCATATTGAGATATTATCTATCATTTATTTATATAAATTGACTCATATCAACAATGAAGTATCCACATACCAGATATCAAATTTCAAATTCTTCGTCCACACTTCTAGCACATGACTAATCTTTGCTTCTAGTATCAGGTTATGACTTAAACCAAGTATACATGGCTGGAAAGAAGAAATGATTGTTGGGGTAGTACAAATGGTGGATCTTATGGATTTGGATAATCTGACCTAATCCTTTTCCAGAAATCATTTCTTGGATGCGACATATTAGATAACCATTCTTCCGATAATTGATAAAAACTGTTCAAGTTAGATGGATTGAACATAAGTGTGAGTACCCTGCCAAAAAATCGCGAAGAGACAATCTATTTGATGATTTTTGTGAATAGTTATCTGAGTATAATAGTATACTCCCTCGACTTCCACTTGTCAATGGGCGGATGTGGACTCCACCGCTGTCCTCATCTAATCATCAGGTGCTCCTAGGAGTTGGGTGGGGGGAGAAAGGGTGGGGGGGGGGTACGTGTTCCACCGGTTAACCGACTTAGTCGGGGCTCGAGCCAATGATCCATGAAGAGTAACTTCGTTCCGCTGTTACGCGTTCACTGATTGAACCCGGTGAAAAAACCAAGTAGCAAAACGTCATACAGTCGTAACGAATACTGAGGCTTGGCTGTGGTGGGAGCCTAGCTCGTCGTCCATACCCCGCACCCTAGGACGACGCATTTATGTATCATTCATATGTAATTTATTATGATTACTTTGTGGGATAATGATAATGAGCGTTGATAATAATTATAAGAGGAACCTCCCCCTTCTAGAAAGTAATCTCGTATGAGGTGTGAGAATAGTTAGTAATGTTCAAGAGCCATTTATTGTGCTAAATCTCATCATTCGCAGTTTTCTATAAGAAAATCTTTTAAACACTGTTAGAATTGTCGTGGTTTTAAATTTTAAATTTCATGTGGGAAACTTGCCCAGGATACAATGCTTGCCCCTCTTTAGGTGTTTACAGTTTACACCTAAGTATTTTGTAATTTTAACAATTGTAAAGGGAATGACCGAGGGCTGTAAAAGAGGACTCATGCCACTGAAGAAAACATCGGAAAAACCTCCAGCCTTGATTGCTGGTGGTGGGATTCGAATCCGGGACCTTCCGAACCAGAGTCTCTCTCTTTACGCTTGAGCCGGCCACTGTTCTGAATTGAACCAGTGACCTTCAGAATTACAGCCTCGCTTGCTAGCGATGTGCCAGCACCATCGGTCGAAAAACCAACAAACAATTTAGCTCGCAGATTTCAACGAAAAAGGGTAAAAAGTTTATTTGCTCTATTTTAAAGTAGTTTGTTAAAGTCAGGCGAGCTATTGTCGGAGCGTTTGTTCCGAAACATTCGATTTCCGAAACCCAGAATGTTCCGAGTGTAAAAACACAGTAATTGCAGGTAGATCTCAATTAGTTTGTAATAATATATTCAAATTTCTCAGCGAGACACGAAGGGCTGCATGTAAAAATGTGACACTAAAGAAAATTGATGAACCTCTTATTTAATCTTATATTACAGTTTTTGTTTTGTTTTATTGCTTGCATCATGCAATACAATGCACGGGCACATTTGAATTTCATCCTAATTCGTTATTTTTTACGTAGTGATATTAGATTATATGTACTACAATTTAAAATTGATAATTACCGTAGTTTTTCTGTTCTAATTGCTAGCTATAGGTGGTATAAACTGCACCTTAGGGCGGAACTATGCCTTAGATTAAAGGCGAGTGAGCAAGGGTGGAGAGACTGGATATAAAATGAGAAAACATATAAGCTACCGGTATTCAAAGGAATGATATAGTTTTATTATATGACCACATATTACAATATTAAATGTAGATTAATTTCGCAACATCGCCAGAACGAAAAATCCATCGATTTCACATGCATGCTTATACTGACCTAAAAGTTGATCCCAACACATTTCCCTTATATTTTCTTTATGGTGTTCTCAATCGTTGATGTGTATGATTGTGTTTTGATGTGTTTAGTTAATTTTGTGAATTTGTTTGTGTTTTTGTTGTGTATGTACTGACTGACCACACCAAAACGTTAGTATGAATTTTTGTCTATCAAAATTTTGTTTAATTTACATGGAATAAAAAATTCAACGTAACTCAGTTAGTTGTTTAAAACACCCATGGCTATAAAAGAAAACACTTCTACATTTTGAATTATTAAAGTAATATTTAACGCTTCAGCTTGACATACTAGTGCAAACCACAACCCACCTTTTGCTTTCTGCACCCAAACCTGTTTTAGCCAATAGTTAAAACAGTTTCTTTGCCCTGTATTATATTAAACCTAGTTAATTGGTACTTGGTATTTCAATTAGCCAAAGAGGTATTATTTATATTTCTCGAAATATAGAGCAAATCCTTTATTAAGCTCTAAACATAATACCAAACTCGCAGTAATAAATAGTATTGATTGGTTAGTTGATTACCAGAGCAGTTGTATATTGGTACCTTTCTATAGTACCTAAAGTTAATATTATTTTATTGATATATCTGATACGCATGCATAGTTATTAATAATATGGTTACCTTACCAACTTAAAGTAGTAAATTGAATTTTGTATTTTTTAAATTGAGTTATAAATCGCATTCATCGCCTTGCGTTCTACTTTCTTCCCTATAGGTTTGCTCTAAATAGAGATGGCCGAGTAATAGTGATTTTACAAAAATATGCATCGACTGCCAAATATAAATACTATAATAATTATATTCGCCTCGTTTGCTTAAACAGCACATGTCTATCCACAAAACAAGATCTTCATTTTGGTTGTGAATGATACAAGATACCAACCTCCACCCAACAACTCATTTCAAAGTTCAAACGAACGGTCTGCCAACGCAATTTTAGGCGTAGTTGCTTTCAGAATTAGGTTCTGAAAAAAATCAGCAATGTTTTAATAATGAGCTTGCTACCAATAGTTAGCTAACCCGTATGAGGTGCTTTTGTTTTTCGATGTGTGTACCGTGCAATTGAAGACGAGCTTATCATACATAGTGCACATATCTAACAAGTAGTAACGACATAATTAACCGCAGAATATGCCGGTGTTAGCGACCCAAGGCGCTGGACTTAGTAATTAGTACTTAGTACTTACTACTTACGCTTTCGATCATAGTCAAGGTATCGTCTTGACAAAGTGGTATTTCGGCGAACAGATCAACTAAACAATTTTAACGGTTTGATGAGCTCGAAAAACCAGGCTGGTTTAATGCGGAATGCAATAGTATTATTCTGAAACTCTTTTTCATCTCTAATTTTCTCCCCCAATAATATGTTACTGATAGGATATTGTACATGTTCTATATCATAATACATTTTCCTCATATTGCTTAGTTTGGTTAGTAACTGACTGTGTCATGAAAGATGAACTTTGTAGTAAATTCCCAAGCTTGTGTAAGGATCGAAACATTTATTTGAAATGTTTTAATGCCACCTGGTAAGAATTCGCATTTTCTTTCTAAACAACCTCCCAAAGTTTACATTTTCGGTAAAATTTAGAGGCAAAAATTAGAGGCGGTCGGACAGGAAAGTGATGCATATAGGAAAAGTTCGCTCCCTAAAAGTTACTTATAAATATATGTGAAATTGGTTGGATTTGGAGATAAAGAGATTTTTAAATAAAGTTTCGGGAAGTCGCAGTTTCCACGCCAGCCGCTGGCAATTCTGGCTCGGAAATTTTCCTAGAACTTATTTAACGAAAATTAAACTACTGAAGCTGAGCATTCGATCACCTAGTGGTCATAAACATATAATTTTCCAGAGATATTGCACCGTTTTCAATTAAATCTTCTCAGTTTATGCTTTATGTTTTTTCTTTACCCTACAGAACTCACAGGCGAATCTAATGTATGAGTGTTAGTGTTTGTGTGGGAATCTGTGTGTTAGTGAGCAAGATATACGGAAGGAATGGGGTGAAATAGGGTGCTGGGTGAGGGCGAGTGAGGACGGGGTGAGGGGGGGGGGGCACGATTCAGTCAACCGTCCACAACTACATCGGATCTCGTAGATGCATCGCAAAGAGCCAAAGAACTATTTGGCGACTTTTTACAAGTCTACCAGTAGGCAAGAAGAGTAAAACCACAAGGTACTGACCAAAACTTAAAGCAAAGAGTATCTGTTCAAATGTTCATTCTGTATTGAACTAGTCATTATATCACTGAAAAAGCTACTGGCATTTCATACCGGACACCTTACCTTCAAGCTAGAAACGAAAGCACCAAGAATTGGCAAGAGATCTGTTTGACCTCGTCCAACCTTCCTGTAGTTGCTAATCATTATTGCAAATGGCGGTGTGCATTCGTTTTAGTGGATAACCACAAAATATTTATCGCGCGTGTTTTAATGGACGTTTCAGATCATTAAGAGTGACATGGACAAAACCTAAACAGATGCAACTAACGAGTCTGTAAACTGAAAGTGCATAACCGCTTAATTTTGATGGGGGGGGGGGGACGCCGACAGCATCTTAGCTCGTTAGGGACAGCCACAACAGAGCACTGCCCCCTTCTGACACATCTATCCTGGCAAGCAATTCTCCCTTCCTCATCCCTAATCCACCTCTTTGCCGCCCCTCCCTTTCAGTATCGTTCCAGTCTTCGATGCACAATCTTTCATCTCGGTTCGTTTGCTTCATTTTCTCTATATTCGTGTCCACGCTTGTCTTGGACAAGTTCACCAATATAAGAACGTAGAGACACTACAATATGTTAAGTTCCGTTTCTCTTTGAAAATAGTAACTTAGATTTATCTATAAAAAAATAAAAAAATAAAACACCGAAAACATAAAATGTAAACGGGTACCTACTCATTCTCACAAAATTAGTCAAGTACCAAAAACCATACGAAGGTTCTTGACTATCTCAGGCATTTAAGTGCAAAAGAGACATGCCTCGAGTCATCATTTTAATTTTACTCCTGAATTCCATATCATGCTACGACAGTGTTTATATATTTTAAAGTAACTTTACCCAAGCAAAGTAGGTTTTAAAGTCACACGTCACATATTGGAAATGGAAAGCATTCCCAAAACGTTCCCGTGATAGTACTTGCAGCTCGCAAGTACGTGTTTCTCACCAAAACTATCCGTGCGACCTTACTACGCGAAAAACCTATTTTATTATATTTATTACTTATTAATACCTGTATAATATATTACTATTCATTAAACTTAGCTATATTTTGTAACTCGTGAGAAAGGATGCAACAGGAGTAGACTTTTGCCAGTAAATGCATGTAATGCAGTAATGTAGTAATGTAATGTAGTAGTAGTAGTAAGTAATGTAATGTAATGTAATGCTGTAAATGACAAGATGGACAGAATCGTCACTAGTGTTTTAGAACCTATCTCTATACAATATACCTAATACGCAGATTGTTTAGAAAATATTTATTTAGTAAGTTATATTGAATGACATGATAACGCCACTATAGAATATGTCCCTACGTTGGATTTAAAACCTAAACAACAAGCGATAAACGAATCCGAATCACGAATCTTGAGAGTGTGTGCTCCATCTATACTGCATTCTTAAGAACCAACAATCCTCCAACATAACTTCTGCATCTCGCTAAATTCTTTGCCTGATCAGAGTAAGAATACATATATTATTGAGGTGGTTTTATTTTCGAAAGGAACGTTCCGTATTTGTGTGGACGCCTTCTCCTATGCCGAAGAATGTCACAGCGCAGATCAGATGTGGGCTTTACGAAATCAAAGTATAGCGGTGACATCAAAGCTATATAACCCATTGTCAAAAATAATTTGACTATGTTAAAGAAACTGTTTTACTTTGTCCAGCCCTGTCTGGAATGTAATGGCAACTTCTTGAAGGCTGGTCTATACACTTCTTACTAATTATACGCCTAATGCGACAGTAGCTTGTGGAAATTATTATTATTGTCTCGAGTAGGAGTACAGGCTGACCAAAAAGTATGTGCATTCTCTCTCTAATGTATACATTTAGTCGTGCAGATAGAATCTAGAGAAAAAAACTGTTCGAATATTTTGTTTTTTTGAATGAAAGGAAAATGGTTATTTAGCAATTCAACAAAATGGAAGCAGACGATCAGGTAAAATATCTTATACAGGAAGTTAAATGGCCTTGCATTTTTCTGTTGCTTCTAACGGCATACATAATAATGAACATTGTTGTATACATACTACATACATATGGACATTAATGTATACTAATGTACACATTTGAGGACAGCAGTAAATGATAAGGAGGACAGAATCGTCTATAACAAGTGGCGCGTCGTTATTTTGTAGTCGCAAACCAATCCTATGAAACAGCAAGCTCACATACACAAATAAGTGAAAATCAGATGTGACTGAGTGGTTAACTAAATGTGCATAAGACTGTTGAAAGTAAAGAGGGTTTCTTAATTCTACCTATATTCACTTCTGTCCGCGCGTGTACACACGTATGTGTGTTTATGCAGATGGATGGGTGGGTTGGTGGGCGGGTGGGTATTTGACATCTCATTATGCTATCTTCTTTCTTCCTCACCTGCTCATTATAGCCTCCATCAAATCTTTTCAAGCGTTTCTTTCACTCTTTCTAATTAGGAACCAAATGCTTTCAGTTGATCTATGTTTTAAACGAAATACGTATCTTCTTTATCATCACAATCAACGTCTAATCTTGAATAGGACGCCCCGTATATTTCGTTTTCTGACTGTGGATTAATTTAATTCATATAAACACAGGAAATAATAAATTTTAAAAAAATGTCAACAAAATAAATTTAAGGAAACAAATTAAATTTTGAATTTTGATTCAATTCTGAACCCAAAAGTATTGTTCTTTCAAAACAATGAAAAATTAATGGTCTCGATGAAAAAAAAATAACTTGAAGAGTAAAATTTTGGTTGCCACAATTTTGTCCTATAAGGAGGAAAAGAACCTGAAAAATAGGAATTTACTGTGATCCAGTAGGCTTCGTGAATTTTTCTCTTCGACGCGGTTTCGCCATCACTCGTAGACATTCCACAGTGTTGGGTTTTGTATCGAGGGCTATCGTGACGTGAAGAGGATATGGGAGGTTTCCAGCGTCCTGATTACATTTGGCTATTTTCGCTTATCGACCAAAAAAATGCAAATATATAAGTTATTAAATTAAAAACATAATGTCAAGGTTTCTAAGCTGCATTGACATCGCAATATTCTACGTTTACATTTGAAAACAAGAATTCATGTGATGTACTGTAATAAATCAATTCTGATCGAAATCTAATAATTGCTATAATAAAACCTTAAAACGTGTTTCTAACATGCCTCGCTGTCTAATATAGCTACTTAAACTCCTTCCATTAAATCAATTTGTAAATAATCCCACCATACTTAACTCGTCATTACGAGAATGTATTCCATAAATTCATTTAGTGATTAGCAATGTTATTTTCGATTTCGGTGCTTACGTGCAATGTGTGTATGTGACTTTCTAAGACGCAATGCCACGGCCTTCTTAACGGCAGATCAAAGACTAGAGACAGGAAACATGAGTATAGAAGGCTGTAATCACCACACATCTCCAGCATCTTGCTGACTGCATGGCCGGCCAGTCTCCCTCCGCTCCTTTACGTGTCATTTTTAATTATCACTTTCTCAAAATGTCAGACTATAATTTTTATTAATTATTAGTTCTCTTTGGCTAGGGCCTAATATATTTTTAAGATATTTATAATTATATAGGCTACATGCTGTACTTCATTTGCAATGAATCTAATGACTTTTCATGGTATAAAACCTCATTCATCAAGCCGACAGATTCAATTTAATAATCAACTCGGACTTACTAAGAGTTGCGTATATCGAGTGGAAGCCCGACTTTCCTTGGTGAAAAGTTAAAAAACATTTCGTGACAAACTGATAAATGATGATTGCACATTTCATCTCACAGAACAATTTAGCATTGAGCCAGCGGCTGTTTATTTTTCGGGTAAATTTTTTTATAACGTTAATAAAATCAGCAATATAAGTGGTATTTTGGTTAATGCATATTACGTGGTTCCCGTTTCGAATCTGGAGAATGAAATGAAGGTAATCTTTCTAATTTTCACCGTAAAAGGCGAGTGTTATTACACTCTTTGTCCATCTTCTTTATACCGAACTCGGCATCATGTTTACATAAGGTTTGAGAGTCAATTCATCACAGGCAGCTTAAATTTGTTAGACCCATAGGCTATAGGCTTTAGGCATCACTATAGATAGAGTCTATAGATATGATCAGCCGCTACAGAATGGGTTATTATTTCTTGCCTTTTGATGAAACCGACCAAAGTAATTAATATTTTTAAAGTTATGATTTTGGCAAATACCTTTTATCTACATTTTAGGTGAACGACATTGACTAAATTACCTGCATTAAAAATACAATTGAAAAAAATATGTGGTAATACTTACCATATCTCCATTAAAATATTATCGAGTATGCAGATAGATATAGCGTTGCCAGTAGATTTGATCACGTATTCTTGTTTAATCGATGTAGGTAATATCTTTCTCGTCGTTGTTTGCTTTGAATATGAGTAGACAACACTGTCCAGCTCTATATAATATCAAACACAATTCGATCCTTAAAATGCCAACTCATTAATGCTCTTCAGTGGAAACCAAATTGCACATTGCAATTTGTTTACACTTAAAGGAAGGCTAAGGATTAATTAGTTTTGATTTAATTGGTGCAAAGTTTTTGTCATGTGTTAACTTTATAATTAAGTTTTAAATTAGTGCTTAGTTTTAAAGTAATTAATCTACATCAATTTAAAGTCACTAAAGGCGCAGCAAAAATCAAATAGGGTCTTAAATAGTGAATGAGCTTTTAACACCTGTTAAGTGCTTAAGCTTGCCTTTACTAATGGGAAAGCGTAAAATGAGGAAACAAGCTGAGCAAGTCTTATGATAACTTTGCCAGAGCCAGCAGTATGTGTGCTACTGCTAGGCTAGACACTTGGGAAATATTGACAAGAGTTGATTTTTTTAATTGATCCGAAAGTGCTTAAGTGATCTACGTTTAGGGATGAGCTTGCAGCAAACATGATAGTGTGCATGCGTTGCTGTAATATAGGGTTGAACTTCTCCAGACATCTTGATTAATGTACACAGCAGGAACTTTGAACATAACACCACTCGAGTGGATTGTTCAATAATGTCTCATGCGGAATCATGAAAATGAATAAGACGATGACGATGGAGACGACGACGAAGACACGACCACGAGGTCGACGGTTCGGTACCCGCTACCGGTAATCCTGACTAAAGGTTTTCTCAAGATTTTATCTCAGACAAAAACAAATGCTTGACTGAGTCCTAAGGTCCTGACGGTCCTTTTACCCTAAACCAAGATATAACCACCTAAAGAGGGGCAAGTTGACCCTGAATAGGTTTCCTAAGATTTTTTTCTTCCGATTAACTTTCCAAAGCGGCAATTCCGTATTCCGTTCTATGATCATATCACATCTTCGCTAAACTCCGTACCACTGAATCGACATAATAATACTCATCATAAGTGTCGACGATCCACACGGTAGAGAAACTGGAACTGACTCCAAAGTCCCGCCAAGCCGCTCAAGATCCCGGTACATGTTTTAACATGCCGAGACCTTTTTTGAAAAAACAAGCTTTTACGTGGCATAGCAATTAGCTCATAGCATCCTAGAAGGAACAAAAGAAAACATTCCAATTCTATTCGGAAGTGCAATTATTTCCCGCGTAGCACATTTCATTGCTAGCGTAACACAGTGAATGGACGCCAGCCAGATACCAAGGAGCTATTGTTCGCCAAAGCTTGCTTGGCACACTCGTTCTTTTATTTCAAACGACACAGGGCGAAAATATGCCGCATTTTTAATATCAAATCAAATACGTCGACATAGTTTTACTCGTGGTGAAGGCAAATTAAAAAAGTCTAAACTTATTTGTAACGGTGATAAATATGAATAAATGTTTACGGGAAGGGAGGAGTGGGGGGGGGGCGTAATGTGTAGCGAGGAAGGTGGTGGTTTTGGACAAGGAAACGTACACATTTGAAGATGATAAATATGGGATTGCTGAAATGCTCTCTTGATCTCCTCCGGACCCGGGACTGGAAACAGATTCAATAAAATCACAATTGAAATTATTTCGTCGTTTGAGAACAGCTGTCAAACTTATCACACAAGGTGACAAGAGTATAACAGTTTTTCTTTTACTTAGTATAGTTACTAGAAGTTTTATTGTTGTAAGTTGATTTTAAAATATTCGCACCAATTGTTAACTCCCAAGTCCGATCCCATATATATGTCGTTGCACAGCCGACACAACTGAATAGGATAGACGTTAAGTAAATAAATAAATAAATAAATAAATAAATAAATAAAAGTCCTCGGTTGATTTGTAACAACAGCTCTAAAATATTTTATAATTTCTGCATTTACCTTGTTTAATTGTGTGTTTCGTGTGCACTAGCTCGTCAAACTTTGCCCAAGTCTGACTCTACATTTCACACTTTTAGGGAACTCGATCTATTTTAAATTCGCTTGAACGATAAATCCAGTAAATTGCCAAATACATTTTGGAGCACTTTTTGACACCTAAAATTTTACTTTATTACTTTTGATGGTTGTTTACAAAGAATATGCGCATGACACGAACAGAAAACATTCCAAAATTTGAAATAATTATTTCCTACACAAGCTTTGGATATTACTACCCAAAAAACTCTTTGGTGGTCTAGTTATAAAATATTGTGAAAATTTGCTCTTACCGTCTATATAACTTGACATTTTGCTGCAAGCTTCAAAGCTTTCCAGAATAAACCCCTGCATTCTGCATGAAAACCGGGTGTGTACGAACTCATCCAACAGTTTTAACCCTCCCACTAATCACTTCCATGTTAACACTTGCTTTTCAATTTTTCTCCCTTTTAACTTCATTGTACCCCTCACCCCCCGACAGATTCAATTTAATAATCAACTCGGACTTACTAAGAGTTGCGTATATCGAGTGGAAGCCCGACTTTCCTTGGTGAAAAGTTAAAAAACATTTCGTGACAAACTGATAAATGATGATTGCACATTTCATCTCACAGAACAATTTAGCATTGAGCCAGCGGCTGTTTATTTTTCGGGTAAATTTTTTTATAACGTTAATAAAATCAGCAATATAAGTGGTATTTTGGTTAATGCATATTACGTGGTTCCCGTTTCGAATCTGGAGAATGAAATGAAGGTAATCTTTCTAATTTTCACCGTAAAAGGCGAGTGTTATTACACTCTTTGTCCATCTTCTTTATACCGAACTCGGCATCATGTTTACATAAGGTTCGAGAGTCAATTCATCACAGGCAGCTTAAATTTGTTAGACCCATAGGCTATAGGCTTTAGGCATCACTATAGATAGAGTCTATAGATATGATCAGCCGCTACAGAATGGGTTATTATTTCTTGCCTTTTGATGAAACCGACCAAAGTAATTAATATTTTTAAAGTTATGATTTTGGCAAATACCTTTTATCTACATTTTAGGTGAACGACATTGACTAAATTACCTGCATTAAAAATACAATTGAAAAAAATATGTGGTAATACTTACCATATCTCCATTGAAATATTAACGAGTATGCAGATAGATATAGCGTTGCCAGTAGATTTGATCACGTATTCTTGTTTAATCGATGTAGGTAATATCTTTCTCGTCGTTGTTTGCTTTGAATATGAGTAGACAACACTGTCTAGCTCTATATAATATCAAACACAATTCGATCCTTAAAATGCCAACTCATTAATGCTCTTCAGTGGAAACCAAATTGCACATTGCAATTTGTTTACACTTAAAGGAAGGCTAAGGATTAATTAGTTTTGATTTAATTGGTGCAAAGTTTTTGTCATGTGTTAACTTTATAATTAAGTTTTAAATTAGTGCTTAGTTTTAAAGTAATTAATCTACATCAATTTAAAGTCACTAAAGGCGAGCAAAAATCAAATAGGGTCTTAAATAGTGAATGAGCTTTTAACACCTGTTAAGTGCTTAAGCTTGCCTTTACTAATGGGAAAGCGTAAAATGAGGAAACAGCTGAGCAAGTCTTATGATAACTTTGCCAGAGCCAGCAGTATGTGTGCTACTGCTAGGCTAGACACTTGGGAAATTTGACAAGAGTTGATTTTTTTAATTGATCCGAAAGTGCTTAAGTAATCTACGTTTAGGGATGAGCTTGCAGCAAACATGATGGGTTGCATGCGTTGCTGTAATATAGGGTTGAACTTCTCCAGACATCTTGATTAATGTACACAGCAGGAACTTTGAACATAACACCACTCGAGTGGATTGTTCAATAATGTCTCATGCGGAATCATGAAAATGAATAAGACGATGACGATGGAGACGACGACGAAGACACGACCACGAGGTCGACGGTTCGGTACCCGCTACCGGTAATCCTGACTAAAGGTTTTCTCAAGATTTTATCTCAGACAAAAACAAATGCTTGACTGAGTCCTAAGGTCCTGACGGTCCTTTTACCCTAAACCAAGATATAACCACCTAAAGAGGGGCAAGTTGACCCTGAATAGGTTTCCTAAGATTTTTTTCTTCCGATTAACTTTCCAAAGCGGCAATTCCGTATTCCGTTCTATGATCATATCACATCTTCGCTAAACTCCGTACCACTGAATCGACATAATAATACTCATCATAAGTGTCGACGATCCACACGGTAGAGAAACTGGAACTGACTCCAAAGTCCCGCCAAGCCGCTCAAGATCCCGGTACATGTTTTAACATGCCGAGACCTTTTTGAAAAAACAAGCTTTTACGTCGCATAGCAATTCGCTCATAGCATCCTAGAAGGAACAAAAGAAAACATTCCAATTCTATTCGGAAGTGCAATTATTTCCCGCGTAGCACATTTCATTGCTAGCGTAACACAGTGAATGGACGCCAGCCAGATACCAAGGAGCTATTGTTCGCCAAAGCTTGCTTGGCACACTCGTTCTTTTATTTCAAACGACACAGGGCGAAAATATGCCGCATTTTTAATATCAAATCAAATACGTCGACATAGTTTTACTCGTGGTGAAGGCAAATTAAAAAAGTCTAACCTTATTTGTAACGGTGATAAATATGAATAAATGTTTACGGGAAGGGAAGAGTGGGGGGGGGGGGGCGTAATGTGTAGCGAGGAAGGTGGTGGTTTTGGACAAGGAAACGTACACATTTGAAGATGATAAATATGGGATTGCTGTAATGCTCTCTTGATCTCCTCCGGACCCGGGACTGGAAACAGATTCAATAAAATCACAATTGAAATTATTTCGTCGTTGAGAACAGCTGTCAAACTTATCACACAAGGTGACAAGAGTATAACAGTTTTTCTTTTACTTAGTATAGTTACTAGAAGGTTTTATTGTTGTAAGTTGATTTTAAAATATTCGCACCAATTGTTAACTACCAATTTCCGATCCCAAAATATGTCGTTGCACAGCCGACACAACTGAATCGGATAGACTTTTAAATAAAATAAATAAATAAATAATAAATAAATAAAAGTCCTCGGTTGATTGTAACAACAGCTTTTAAAATATTTTATAATTTCTGCATTTACCTTTTTTAATTGTGTGTTTCGTGTGCACTACCCTCGTCAAAACTTTGCCAAGTCTGACTTACATTTCACACTTTTAGGGAACTCGATCTATTTTAAATTCGCTTGAACGATAAATCCAGTAAATTGCCAAATACATTCTGGAGCACTTTTTGACACCTAAAATTTTACTTTATTACTTTTGATGGTTGTTTACAAAGAATATGCGCATGACACGAACAGAAAACATTCCAAAATTTGAAATAATTATTTCCTACACAAGCTTTGGATATTACTACCCAAAAAACTCTTTGGTGGTCTAGTTATAAAATATTGTGAAAATTAACTTGACATTTTGCTGCAAGCTTCAAAGCTTTCCAGAATAAACCCCTGCATTCTGCATGAAAACCGGGTGTGTACGAACTCATCCAACAGTTTTAACCCTCCCACTAATCACTTCCATGTTAACACTTGCTTTTCAATTTTTCTCCCTTTTAACTTCATTGTACCCCTCCCCCCCCCCCCCCATTCTATTTAACACCCAACTCTCGCCTCCCTTATTATTAATTCATCGGAGTACCTCCCTTCACACTTCTACACCTGCTTTAGTTTAATTCTGTATCTCTTTGTAATGCGCATTGGAAGGGAAACTTGATGGGCATGCATTGAAGCAATACCACTAGCATACTAAACAATATTTTCAACACAAGAAACTAACTTTAATTTTTTCTTACACTTATGAAGTTTATTTTGTGTTAAGATTATTAAATTTTTTTGTGAGGCCCGTTGGTCATGTAGGTGCATCAAATACAGAAAATCCGTTGAAAAACGATGACTTTTGGTGACTTCAAAGCAACTAGTCAACTACATTTTATAGAAATCAATTACACCTACGGGAGTGTTTCCCGATTAATGAAATTGAGAAAGAAAGTCAACTACATGTTATGTTGTTGGGCGCTAATTGAAGGCGAATTAGATTAAAAAACACTTTTGTGGATAAAATGTATTTTTATTAATATAAACAACTTTTCTCTAAAAACAAGCTTTTCTCGTCTACAGGAGATTACTAACCAACATATTGTGCATACGTCAACAAATACGGTTGACTTTGGAAATTTTAAGACTCATAGTGGCCAATAGTATATTCCTATCCTACTGAATCGGCAAATTCTGATTCTGATTTCTTCTTAGAGAACTAAGGGTGTTGCAGTGTGCAGAAATGTTCTTGGTGTCTGGGAACCGACGTACGACCTGCAACGGTTTATTATAAGTCAATTGTTTCTGGCATTGGAGGGCAATGAAGCGGAATGCTAAGGTTTTCAGGTGAAATTACCTGTGGTCAATATAAAATATACCGTTCTTGTTGCAGCAAGGATACTTCGAGAACCTTTGTCACTATTGCTGGATGTTGATTTTTTAGACGTTTTGCTTAACTTTTAGAAAGGTATCGACTGAACGTTTAGTGACAATTTCAAGGAGAAAAGGTTAAATGTTTAATACGTAGTAATGTAATTGATTTAAAACGCCCGTACTACGGTATATTTGTACGTGGTCCACACAATATCAATGTCGGAATTACAAGATATTGCCCAATTATGCACCTAAAGACAAACTGCCGACTCTATACCCTACTACGCGCCCTTGAACACTGTTCTCTCTTTCGTGAAAATATGGAATATTTTGTTAGTTTCAATTTTAGATACTGTTATTACTCAATGGCAAACCGTAAAAACAATATAATACACGTTGTGATAATTTCATCTGCAGCAGTATTTGTAGACAGACAGACAGACAGACAGACAGACAGACAAACAGACAGACAGACAGACAGGAAGGCAGGCAGGCAGACATACAGATAGGACATACAGACGGACGGACGGACAGACAGACAGACAGACAGACAGACAGGACAGACAGACAGACAGACAGACAGACAGGGCAGGGCAGACAGACAGACAGACAGACAGACAGACAGACCCGATAGATAGATAGATATATAGATAGATAGATAGATAGATAGATAGATAGATAGATAGACAGACAGACAGACAGACAGACAGACAGACTTCTGGCTGCCTAGATTTCTCGGTAAAGTACAAGTAAATTCAATCTTTAAAACATTGACATTGGCAATGATTGTTCATGATGACTTAGATGCTTGGCGTCGTGATAGTAGTAGTTGTACGCTCTCGTTCCGATCCAAGTGCTCTTCACAGGACGTACGTGTTGCCTGATACCGGTCCTGTCCTGCCTCTTGACCAGGGGCAAACCTTCTTGCTACTGATCATCGAGAGCTAGCTTACACGTAAGAGCTCTGAAGTGGATGTGGTTTGGGGAGTCGATCAGTTTAGGACCTTTAGGAACGCTCGCGGCTCCACTTGCTTGAGAATATATTGTACTGCTACTAGACTTGGTAACGTGAGTACATTGCGACAAGGAAAATACGTTTAAGGGTATCGTTTGAAAACAAGTTCGTTTCAGATTGTGTTTGATTTGTCTGTAAGCATACGTAGGCCCTTAGGGCGCAAGCAATTCGCTTAATTTAATCACTTGTTATTATAGGCTGTAGAAAGTTGAATGACTATTCGTCTGCTTAGTTAAAAATAGTTGTCTTCAAGAAGTATCATCGCACTATTCGCGTATTTACCAATACAGATAAATGCTCAAGTCAAAACCACGAAGCACACAATTTCCATCAAGATTTACGAGTTAGTTATCTCTTTGACGACACAGAAGATGGAACCACAGTCTTTTGAAATGTTGTGCCGCGTTAGTTGTCCACATTTTACGACGTTTTGACACCCATGCTAAGAGTCAGTGTGGGTTTCGTCCGCATTAATACATCTAAACTTTTATATTTCTCATTTTCGTTATTGTAACGTATAAAATATAGAAATAATAATTAATCTACGTATTATTGGAAATACTATTTTAAATTAAAATATTGATTGTAAATAAAATAGCGAAATTAGTCACAGCTAAATGTTGAGCACTGAAGCCCATCACATCTTGAGGCTGAACATTACATCGTGTTCCGGTTTCGACATTAAGAACACACCTTGGGACTACCGACATTATTTTTTCAGTTCCATAACCTTTCGATCGTTAATACATTAATGCCGAATGTTGATTTTTTTTACTTATATTTCGTACGTGAGGTAAAAACACAATTAGGAATAACAAGTTATTAATATGCATGGAGCTACTCGTACTCAGGATTTCATGTTTAGTTTCAACTTAAATCAGACAGCCCGCCTTTTTACGGGTGATAGGTTAATGTACCCTTGAAATGGTACGACGGAATAATATTACTTTCGAATTGAGTTAAATATATCTTCCTAATTTTAATCTATCATCTTTGATGCTCCCAAGTTCGGATAACAAATAAATCAATTTCGTATACTTGATAAGCCTTGCAGCAAACGTATTAGCTGGTTCATTAAGCCGGTTTCTGAGGCCTGGTCTCTGGGACTTACATTACCAAGGAACTAATCTACTATAGCAGTGTATAACTGTGTGTGGCTGGTGTGACACTTGGTTGCAGCTACTATCAAACAAATATGAAGCGCGTTATCAATTATTAGCGTCATTTCGTAAGGGGTCGCCTTCGTGTCTCAACCGAATGCCATCACAATGTTTTAATGAAGTACCAATTACAAATTAGCCTTGTTATGCATTGGTTTGTGGAAAGTATAAACTCAAACAATATATAATAATACACAAAACGTAATACACACACAAAATTAAACAGTATCAAATTATAAACGGAAACTATTATCAGCCATTATGTGCAATTAGTAGGCCTACATCATTTTTTGTGCGTACAAGGTTTTACTCATTCCATTTGATTAACTCGTTCAAACCTCACATAGTGTATTACATCTCGTTGGACAATAATGACTATTCATGTAAACTAGGAAAACGCTAAAGTCCCGCCGCGTTGATGGATGAGCTTTTTAAAGTTTTTAGTTTGCGTGGGATATCTTTACTTTTGCAAGTGCTTTGTTTTGTTGCCTACGCCTTGTAGGTGATTGTTGTCAAGTTTCTATTGTTTTTTGTCAATGGTATTATTTACCGTAAAAAACTTTTATTAAAAGCTTTATTTTTATGGATTCTGGCTAACTTTTTCAACTTTTCTTTTGAAAGGTACTACATCACCATGACCTTAATGTCCATGTATAATATGAACGTTGTAGCCCACCTGTTTGGTCAGAATTGGCCCAAAGGCACGAAAATATCGCACCAAAAAATCAAAAAACTTATATTAAAAGCTTTATTTCTATAGATTTCTGGCTAACTTTTTCAATCTTTCTTTCAGAAAGCAATACATTACCATGACCTTTTAAAGTCCATGTGAAAATTAACGTTGTAGCCCCACCCGTTTGGTCAGAATCGGCCCAAATGTCACGAAAATATCGCACTAAAAATCGAAAAAAATCGTTAAAAGTACGAATTCATGAGAAATATTTTTTCGATTGTACCCAAAAAACGTAGCAAGTTAAGTCAGGGGATTTCGAAGGTCCCTTAAATTTTCATCAAGATCGCATATGCCCTTTGCCGGTAGAGAGCGAAAACAGACAGAAAACAAAAAAACCAAAAAAAAAAAACAAAAACAAAAACAAAAAAAAAAAAAAAAAAAAAAAAAACAAAAACAAAAACAAAAAAAAAAAAAAAAAAAAAACCACCCGAGCTAAATTTTTGGGGGGGTCGGTGAAATTGAAGTCTTCGCTTCGCTCATCCAATAAAAAATAATTTTCGTGTTGTGGTATGCCTGATATATTAAGAATATTCGTCGGTTGCTAAATTAGGGAAATATTCATAAAACTATATTTTCTACGAATGGCTCTCAACTAAAGGGTAGAACCCCTCTGAAAAAGAGATTGCCTGTTTCAGGAATCGAACTTATAACCCCTGGTCTAGTGAACTTATGTTGCACAAGTGCCTTTCCTCGCTCATTCAGCCGACAAACAACTAAATCGTTTAATGTTTTTTATTACTTCTTGGAACTATATTCTGCAACGGTGTGAGGAACGCGTCGGTCAGAAGATTGCTCTCAACTTGTCTGCTCTACATAACGGATTTCTTTTTTAACTAAGATTGTCAAAATGCACCTTCTTAAATTTAAAATAATTGTCACGGTTTAGCTGGCTATTTGGATAAGTATCACTTTATTTACAAAAATATCGTTTTAACTATAGATTGTCACACGAAAAATACAAATTTCTTTACTATGGAATTTTACGTCTTACTCCTATGACTTACCTTACTTATACTATACCCAAATTATTATTACTATATATCATATAGGTCTATAGGACCTATTTTTTATTCTTGTTATTGTGATTTTAATTGTAATGTATTTTTATTTCAGATACACTCACAATGATGACAAGTATTGATACATGCACATCAATACGTCCGCTGTGATGCATGACTAGGTTTTGCCAGTCGAGGGCATGGGTTCAAACCCCAAGTATGTAACACTATTTAAAACCGTCCTTTATGCTCATTGTACAAAAAACAAAAATACAAAAAAGTACATGCAAACAACTTTTTAGTTACATTTAGATTTTTCTAGCTGAGCAGATTGTTTTATATTTTCTTAAAACTATCTAAATATATTATATAATGAAATATTACTGAGTATCGTATTAATTTGGAAATCGATCCAGAAATTACAAAATCCATCTCAGTGGGGTGTCGAGCCCTGGTCTCCCGATTGCCAGTCGGGTACTTAAAAAAATCTGAATTGATTCCTATCATATAGCCAACTACACCTACGGCAGTGTTTACCGATGAATTAAATTTATATAAACAAAAAAATGGAACATTTTTGATAAGCTAAAATAAAAAAATATGCAATAGCAATAATAATCTAAAATGAACGACAATTCACTTGAGCAACAATATGATTGTTGACAGATTCTCCGATGAACGGCCGTGGGCATCTCTTCTCAGCCAGCCATAATTCGCCCTTGGTGCTGTAAAGTGTAGAAAACCACAAACCACAAGTCGGGATGGATGATGTCTCGAAGTCTTCAGTATTCGAGTTAAAAATGATCTAACTTTACTGAAGGTGATAAGTTTTATATTTAGCCTTTCAATAGAGCGTTATACATATGTTGGGTTTGACTTTTAATATTACCTTGTAGCTATAGTAGAATATATTTGCCGATGCAATTATTTTATCTGTCTAGGATAGTTGCTTTTGTCACTTTCCCTTTATATTCCAAAATGTTATTAAGAATCTGTTTTTTATTTAATAATTTTTAAAGCTAAGTATTCTCGACGTACAATGGTTCTAATTTACCTAAGTAGTATTTTCTAAACATTAAATTTGTTCTTGGAATACATTAAATGTGATATTTTGATTCGAATCTTTGAAAAAATGTTTGAAAAGTTCGTAGATAAAAATTGTATTAACGTTCACAAGTGCTATGTTAATATTCAAAATACCACTTCTATTAGTTTGTTATTTATAATAACATTGGTGGCGATTTCACGTTTTCGTCAGCATGGGTACATTGATTTGAACTGATCGGTCAGTTTTAATGGCACTGGGCTATTCCAAAGCACTTTTACCGATATTTTGAAAGTCAAAGGAGAATGGAAGAAAGTTGGTTGAATTAAAGAATAACTTGAACAAAAGAGGAAAAAATAATGGAAGGGACAATAGCTCCCTTTTGGCCATTATATACAAATTTTCGGTCAATAAGGTAAGGTTCTAATAATAATAATAATAATAATAATAATAATAATAATAATAATAATAATAATAATAATAATAATAATAATAATAATAATAATAAAAAAAGAGTCTTTATTTTCGACTTGGCGAAGCTTAAGGCCATAAGGCCTTTTGTTCTGCTTGACCAAGAATACAGATAAAAACGCATACACAGATTTAAATAAAGCCTAAGTCAATTCATAAACTTCATATCAAATACAAGTAAATAAATTTAAAATATCAAAATTGACTGCCAAGGAGGCTTAAGTAATCTTAATAAACTTCATATAAAATCCAATGTAAATTCAAAATATCAAAATTGGCCGCCACATACCCTTTTGTACTTTCAATCTCTATAGTTTCTCCAGCAATACTTATTCTCCTCTTGATCCTTCATTGTCCTTTCTTTCCAGATTCCACCTTCTTTGACCTTCTTTCTAGTTACCAACTTGTTTGTCCTTTCTTTCCAGTATCAAACTTCTTTGACATCAGCTGTTCCTCGGGTTCCTCTCAATAGCTTACACATGTTAAAAAGAAAAATCACACCAAATTTGGTTTACAAACCAAGAAATCAAATTTTTCAAGCTGGCCTTACCAGAAGTCTGTGAACATGGTCTCACTGTCTTGTCATTTATATATAATAATAAATTTTGAGGTATGATTTTTTTATTGTTTAAAAACACCTTTGTCTCCGATAAGAGTATAAGGGAAAATAATTTTCTGAAATAATGTTCGATGTTGATTTTTTTTGGTCACATGGTACAAATAAGAGTTTTGAACCGGTGGACGAAAAAATCGTACATCAAACGCTATTTCAGAAAATTATTTTCCCTTGTACTCGTTAGCGGAGACAAAGGTGTGTTTAAACTAAAAAAAAAAAAAATAGCTCAAAATTAAGTATTGCAACTAGAACTTTACTTTTCTTATTGAACCAAAATTTGCATTTATCATGGCTATTGTCCCGTCCAAAAATATGTTTTTTACATTTTTTTTTCATTCAACCAACTTTCATACATTCACCTTCGATTTTCAAAATGTCGGTAAGAGTGCTCTAGAATAGCCTTAACCAAGGAGGATTGAGTATAAGGTCCTCCAATCCCATTGGAAGTAACATAAACATATTCTTGTCTTCTCTCAATAATTTCAAAGGTAGATGTACCCAGTGCATGGGTAGGGTCTTTAAAAAATGAAAGCCTTCCTATAATCGCTTTCCTCAATCGAGAACTTTAAAAGAAAACGTCGTTTTTTTTAAATTAGAGGAACTTGTACCCAAAAATAAACATTTTGGGGTATTAAAAAAGATTTTGTAAAGTTTATTTTACTCTTAAAGATGTTAAAAACTGTCTTGCCTCTACATTTGAAAATGATTTACTTGAAGCTAATATCAAAATTAGATGATCATTATTATAAGCAGTGATACAATATTCATTAATTTTACAAAGCGCTATCTCGAGTGGTGAACCTGTTTTGTTCTCGCAAAGACGCCGATTAAAAAACGCGTCCTAAATCAAATATGTCCCATTATTTTGTCAGTAACTCAATATTTGTTTATGAGGATCTGAAACTTAAAAATGTCCTCTTTAATGACAGTGTACTTTAAATTGCAGTTTATTTTTCAGGAAACTTGCCCAACAATGGGGTACTAGCGAATCATTGAACGCCCCTCTTCCTCATTGTCATATTGCCTTACGGTCATCGTGTATAGATGTGTCGAGACTTGAGACGTATAGCGTCCATCACCAATCGCCAAGGGAATTCTTCACACCTCAATGCTTCGTTGAACATTTCGTTGCACCAACGATGCATAAAGGTTGCTAGTAATTAGTTGAACCGTTTGTTTACATTGTAATCATTTCGAAGATTTTGTTTAGAGCATTTTTTAAGATACGTGACGCTTTTTTAGGAAGTTAATTATACGATCTATTGAATGTTGCTAGTGTTCGAGAATCGTCCCCGCCCTTTTAGACGCGGCAATCTTTTCTTCTGAGGACATACGTGATGGCACACCGTTTCCGAACTGTTTGAAGCTCTACGTCTATTATAGCCTTCTCCTTACCGTGGCGTAGCACTAGGATCGTACACACACAGTACATCAAGGTTCACTACATGATGCTTGGCTGTGTTTGTAGGATAGTTATAGTAGTAGCTCATACGAAACGCGTAATACTCTGGTGTTCCGTGTTGGAGGTCACGGGTTCAAATCTCGCCATCGGCAATCCTGACTGAAAGTTTTCTCCGAGGATTTCTTCAGACGTTAAGGCAAATGTTGAGATTGAGTCCTCTTAAACGGTTGGACATTTCTTCACAATTGCCCTATCACCAGAATAACTCAGTTTATCACCTAAAGAGGGTCACACCGTTTAAAACAAAAGATGAAAGAAACACAACATGACTTGATGAAATATGTGAGGATTCGTGAGGGAATAGACAAGGACTTATCGATAAGCATAAATCTCAGCATTTAAATATTGACTGAGGAAAACCTTAAAAAAACTTTAGTGTGGACTGCAGGCCGTCGGTATCGAACCAAGGACTTTCCGAGTCTTAGATTCATTTATTTAGTTGTTAGTGGCAAAATGTTTTACAAAAAAGTCTCAGTGATTGACTATTGACGTCTTTTTTTAAAATTGTCTTTTTTATCTACGCGTCATGATTCGGGAGAATTGCGTAAGGCTCCTGGTAAGGTAAATACATATATGAGTCTTTTGTAAGTATAATCAATATTGCCAATGGCAGATACCATAGTGAGACCCACACTCTTTATAATACACTTACGAACCACATATTTCGGCATCGCAGATTTCTTGCCATGTCTCGTGTATAACAGGGTGAATGAGTTTATAGTGTGCACTTTACTAGTGATGCAGAACCGGTGACCAAGGTTACCAGCGAGTGATCAATGGCCGGGCTCCGAGAACGAAGTCAGAAAACGACAAAAGAAAAAAACAACCACGTTTCTCATTTCATGAATCGATTATCAGAGGAACATCAATTTCCTAAAAGTAAACAAATTTTCTCCTCTAAAAAATTGACTTTGAAGTGAAGCGTAACGACGAGCCGCCCTCCCTGACTTTTCGCGCCCAAACGCAAATCAACAATGAAGACAAGAGTTTAAAACATACAGGGTGTGCCGTAACTAACTACACTCCTTCACAGTCGAAAAGAGACACGAAACTCCAATCTCCTTGACCATGAAATAACTACACTGCTCTTAATTACTTAGAAATTAATTTTATGTTAAGCTAAGGATTCTAGGAAAAGTGAAGAACGCATGGAAGGTGTCTTAAAATGACGTTGAAACTTGGAAAGCTGTAATAGTTGCATTGTTCGCAATGCGCAGCTGGTTATATCTTACAATTATGAGCAAAATTACTCTTCGAGGGAATAATTGTGTCGAAATTAGTCTAGACATGAAAGGTGCGGGATTGGTTGACTGCAAGGTCAATATTTCTTAGTGGTTAATTTCAATGAAAGTTCTTGAAATACGTGCTGTATATAAGTACTTTAAAATAACTGCGTTTTGTAACTGTCAAAGACCTACCATCAGTCGTCTAATGGTTTTGGTACAATATTATGCGAAATGTTTACATCTTAGGTTTTCTCTACTCTTATCTGGGGTAATAACTGTGTTGTCTCACCATAGTCACTCATTATAATCTTTCTATAAGTCTGCTTTGTGTTACACATACGTTTGTTGTAATTTTATACCGTTTATACGTACTACATTTTGTTATAAATTCATCATTTCTAGTCACTATATATAATTATTCATCACTTTTGATATTAGCTTGTTTACTACTTAATATGTTCATTGGTTGTGTTACGCAAACCTTTTTGTTAACAAGTTACTTGACGGAACTTTAGACAATGCGAATATAATAAATTAACAAACACATATGTTGCAGTATAACCGTTTACTGATACCAAACTATGTAAACACATCCTAAGCCCAATTTACAAATTGGTATTACCTACAATTAGAAGCGTTTATAAACATTTTTATGAGGGAGACCGCCTACATGTATTATGTAACAAACCGTCTTGCACACAAGAGCACCCAAGCACATACACAGAGCATGATGGGTGCGGAGCGGCGCGTGTGAATCCTGTAAGACTAAACGGCTCGGTCTAGACTCTAGAATACAGAGCGTTAATTTCGTAGGCAATACGGATACATTTAATAAATAACATTTTATTTACATAGTCTCATATTTCACATCAAATCAGTTATAAATTCACTATGGGACAATTCACTCTAAAACAAGGTAATGTTTTTCGTGGTAAAGTGATTACAACTGTAACTCAGGCAGATGACTCTGTACCAAGCAATATAGTGTGCCTTATGGCATGGTTAGAAGAGGCTAGTGGATGAGAGTGTCAGGAGAGAGTATAGGCAGGAGGGAATGAGGTAGACCTACACTAGTCTCAATACACAGGAGGCTAGTGGATGAGAGTGTCAGGAGAGAGTATAGGCAGGAGGGAATGAGGTAGACCTACACTAGTCTCAATAGACAGGAGGCTAGTGGATGAGAGTGTCAGGAGTGAGAAAGTCAGGAGGGAATGAGGTAGACCTACACTAGCAGGAGTGAGAAAGTCAGGGGGGAATGAGGCAGACCTACACTAGACTCATTAGACAGGAGGCTAGGGGCGGTACTCGATTTCAGAACGGTTGCATGAGACATCATCAAAGAGAAAACAAGAAAAACTAGAGAAAATGATAAAACAAGGACAAAGACAATAATTGAAAGGCTTGCACGACAAGAAAGCATTAACGAATAATAACTACTTCTATGCATGGCTATAAAAACATAGAAGCCTTTGAGCATATAACTTGTAAATGAAATGACGAATAAATAAATAAGAGCCTCGACAAATTAATCTTGTGGTTATCTGCATGTTCCTAGTGGGTGTCCGGTCATGTTCAACAGCGAAAGAGGCATGGTATTCTACTGGAGGAGATGAATGGCCTTTCCTTGCTAACAGAATGTATGTCGCCTTGTATTAAATAATCCTCCTGACATTTGAATACAGCCGCGGATCGCTAGCAGGAGAAACGTTTAGCAACACAGTTTGTATTTTCTAGGGCTGAAGTTTATTTTGACCAGTGTTGTATATTGCGTGTCATGATGGTTTTTAATGGTAGCCAAAAACAACACAAAACGCACGAAGCGCACAGCAACGAAGAAGAAGAGGTACAGAAAAAGATCATTAAGTTACCACAAAAGAAACATAGGAATGAACAGAAGTGAAAATAAAGATCGAGTAGAGAATTGCGATATTTCATTTGAAAAGTGTGGGCCTATTCTTAAAGAGAGCAGCCCCTTAGCTGCACAGCTTTATTAAAAGAATCTAGGAGCGGACATACAGGGCTGCGACGCTTTAACGAAATAATTATTACACTTTGTACGCTAATCTTACCCTTTGTCTACAGGTAGTCGAAAACTGTCGCCGTTTACAATTACAACCGTAGTTGATTTAATAACGAAATAATTATACTTTTACACAAGTCCATTGGACAAGATAAGTGCATACACCTTTGATTTGAAACAAAAACGCTAATTCTGTCTAATGTTGCTTTATTTTCGAGAGGGTACGTCTAAGAGTCGACCCGCGTTCATAAATCTTGCAACAGATTCAAACTACCTCACTTTACTATATAAATAAACACAGTTGAATGTAAATGCTTAATTAGAAATGGAGAGAACACGAGTTAGTTGTGCTATAGTCGAGGCAATAATTAGATGCAACTGCAAGTGAAGTGCATGTACCGAGACAGCTAGGCAAACAAGAGTCAGGCCGACATAGTGGGGAGAAGTAGATGCGAAATGGAGGTAAACTAATTGTTGTAGGCTAGCTGCAAGAACTTGCACTAAACGCAAGAGATTTTAAAAATTATCTACAACATTGTGTAAAGTTTTGATTTTGGTAAGATGCTGGGCTAAACAAGAGTATAATGGGATTAATTATAAACGTTTTATGTCTGCAATAATTGATATATTCAAGAAAATAATTTAAGAAATCATTCTTTCGACATGTAAGATAATTATATTAAAAATGATATTAGGTTAAAAATTACGTTAATAAATGTTATTTTGTATACGTATTATTCACTGCCACATCGGGTCTATTATAAAAGATTGAAGATTATGCTTTTCGCATTTTCTTGCTAATTTGACGATTCCCTAATCACAGTTTCACACACACAGTTTTAAATTTTATTTTACATCTATTTTGTGTCCCACCACTTTTCCACCGTTCTACGTCAAATTTTATTTTAATTTTGATAAATTTTGCTAAAATAATTATACATTACAGACTCAAATCACATTTTTGAACTAGCTTCAGTCATAATGTCCAGTAGCGGGAACCAACTACCTCTATGCATTAGAGGCTCGAGCTACCTCTACTTCTCTCGATTCTTCGATGAAATTCTTTTTTTTAGATGTATACATTATATTAAACAATTCACACATTGAAAGTGAAACGAAAAGACGAATGTTTTTGGAATTAATACACTCTTGAGTTAACTGAACTAATTGTGAGTGGATGATGAAGCATATTTAGAACAATTTTAATTTCAACAATTTTAATGTTTACCTTGATTACTACACGGTTTCAATTATCAATCTTCAATACTCGAACGTATCAAAGAAATGTGCATATAGTTGAAACTAAACACGAATTGTTATTTATACAAAATGCGATCTAATGAATGCAGAAAGACGAACAAAGCAAATATTTACACTCAAAACATAAAATCAAAA
Organism: Sweltsa coloradensis; assembly: GCA_024449915.1. Taxonomy (NCBI): domain Eukaryota; kingdom Metazoa; phylum Arthropoda; class Insecta; order Plecoptera; family Chloroperlidae; genus Sweltsa; species Sweltsa coloradensis. The sequence goes on along the minus strand of JAMZAV010000025.1, from coordinate 810,853 downwards.
AGAAAACGCGCAATGGAAGCGAGGGTTGTTAATTAATGTATTACCGTTATTCATATGCTTCGAGGCGAGCAAAGAAATACATTTGGATTTCCAATTCGTTAGGTATTACAAACATTGAGAGAGCAGCCCGGAAGAAATGAAACACCATTCATTCTGAATTTTACACTGTTTTATCGAGTGGAGAGGCTGCGATTTTAATTTCAGCTATTTCGCATCCCTGTCTTAATTCTAGAGTCTACAGTCTACTCATGCAATCGAACGGGGGCTCGGTTGGTATAGCTCTCATCAGAAGAATATTCACCCCTCTCACCAACCCTAAATCCAACTCCTACCCCACATCAAACTTACGTGTCCAAAAACAACAAATCGTCCTTAAACAATTTTACCACAACAAAATGCAAGTCGTAAATATTTTTGCCTCTACGCAGCTGACAGATCTTACGGCGTATTCAAACACAGGTTAATACTACTTTTATTGTCTTTTTCACCCCAAGTTCGCTGATTATATGATTTTTTATTTTTATTATTACAAGTCTTGACAGCACTATAAAGAGATTAAATATTTCTAAATTAATGACTAAGTGAAAGGGACACGACAGATGATAGAACTATAGACAGTAAAAGATAATATATGTGATAATAATAAGTATTGTGGTTGATTCCCGATTGATCCGGGGTCAATTCCAGGTCAATAAAAATTATTATACAGCAGTTATCACATCAAATTTTATTGGTAAAACGAGTAAACATTACGAAAAAAACCCTCTCATTTGCATCGAAATAAAAATATCCAATAACTGAGTAAATTTCAAATGAACAGTGTTTACCAATTAGGTATATTTAAATATCGCATGCGTGAATGAGAAACCCCAACAAACGTTACGCATGACTGACGCACACTAACAATTAGAATGCCTCCAACCAACCAACAACACAAGATAGAAATATGTATTTCGTCTTAGTTTCCCTGGAGCGCTAACGTACAAGGTGCTATTACCGCCTATTACGATTGTGATCATTATTATCTTTTTTTTTACAACGAAACATTTTGTAAATGATTTTATGGTGCTACTTGAATTTACGTCTTGTGTTTGAAAAACGTTCGTCTGTATGCCTTGGCTCCAGCGCCGGTAAACACTGGTTGCTTCAGGCCTAACACTACGAGCTAGGACTCGGGTTTCAAGACGCGTGGCTAACGTTTCTTACAATTATATCACTGATAGAGCGATTCTCATATGTACATACAACTTAATAAGTGATCATTGATCAACAGTTAATTATAAATAACAGCATAACACAATTATTTAACAGCAGTCGAAGTATTGTGTCAAATGTGGTAATATGGCTAGGGTTGAAAATTTAAATTGAATTGAAAATTTGAATATCTTTGGCTACAAAGATACTTAAGATACTTCATTCATATACTACTATTTAGTATTATTATAATTATGATAGTAAATGTAAGATTGGTAACAGACAATACCAAAATCCACCTCGACCGGGGATTGAACCCAAGTCTACCGCTTGCCGGTCTTTTTTTTTTACAAATCTTTGTAATGAATACAGGCATTTCAACACTCGGGAGGCTTATGATTAATTCAATATTGCAATAATAAGCATTGATTTTACTAAATCAAATTTTGAATTTTTTTGAGTACACAACTTGTTCATTGATTAGAACTCTGTCTGTGGGTTTAGTTGTAACGAACAATGCATTGAAAATGTAAGAAAAGCAGTATTATTAAATATCGTGGATGTCATATTTTATAGGTAGAATGTAGAAGTAGCCTATTTGTATGATTTCTATTTTGTTTTTGACGTTCCTATTATCAACACAGTTGATATAATTATATAGTTAAAAGATAAGGAGCAGGGCTAGTATGTGGATACTGAAAATAGCAACGAAACTTATTTGGAAGTTCTCTTTTAATCCCTTGATTTTTTTTTAAAAATTCAGTGTTCAATTTAGCTTTACCCTGTGTGACCCTGTGAAGGGAATGTCCGAAGGCTGATAAAAACCTCGGAAAACTTTCAGTCAGGATTGCTGGTGTCTGGTATTAGACTGTAACCTCGAGAACTACCTCTATCGGTTCCCCGCGGTTGCACTTGTATCAGAGTTGTTTTTATACTTCTATACCGAGACCGAAGACACTGCTATATACAGTGGACTGCTACCAACGAATAACCTTCGTCACAACATTTAAAATAATACAATTTGATACAATTTGAAAGTTATAGTTTTTACGCTATTAAACTACCCAGAAGAAAAGTTATAATTACATATATTTACCAACGCAAAGAACTCATTGAAATATGTTGGGAACGAAAAGTTCTGCCGTATGATTAAAATAAATATTTCCACTTGTATCGAGGTATCACATTTAAAACAAAACGTTGTGGCGACTTGCCACTAATTTTTTTAATCACTCCAGCTGTTCCTAAATTTGAGTGTTTGTGTTATGTGTTTTTAATCACCTTCCCGTGTTTTAAGATCAGATTAATTAGTAGCCGGTGTTCCGGGCGAAATATATTATAAACAGCTTACTCATGACGTTTATATATTAAGGTTGAGTGATAAGTTCATATAATGTTGTTCTCTTGGTAATATTCGATGAACCTGACATGAAACCCAATCGTATGATAATACGTAGCCTGCACTAAAACTAGATCGGGCATATTATAACACTTTAAATATGGTAAGTTTATAGTATTTAACATGTTCGACATACCCATTAATGTTAATAACTTTCGATGTTATAGTCTTGTAACAACACCTATATTGTAACTAATAAATGGTTCGCAAGACAAGATTGTTATAAAATTTATTTCCTTGTTTCGGCATTGTCACTGATATTATACGGTGCAGCAATAGAAAATTAATTTAATAACGTTCTAAAACACTTCGCCAGAGAATAACGATAATTGGTGAATTGATGACCAAGGAATATTTATTTAAATATTGAAGTCCTGGTATATGGTTATAAGCAGCAGTAGTTTAATGACATGTATGTTGTCCATAAGTGCTCTATAATTGTTAAGAACATTGGGACGATCTGATACAGGAATTCGCCAATTCAATTCCTACAACCAGCAATTCTGTCGAAGCATTTTCATGTACCTTTTCTCAATCAAAGTACGGATACTAAATTGATTCATTTCCTGAACAATATCCATTGGACATTGGCCCTTATCAACTCTAATGTCTTAAAGTTGACGGTTGAATATTAGCCCCAAAGTATAGAATTCCCCTTATATTTTGTATTGAAAGGTATTACAATACGTAAATCAGTAGCTAGTTGATTGAATGAGCGAAAGATTGAACTCAAAAAGCGGCACTTGGAAAAGTGCGATGAAAGTGTTGCGTATAGTCAATCGAGAGTGAGTAGTGATGTGTGATTGAAAGACCTCCTTATAACTGTCAAGTCGGCAATTTAAATGTCAAAATCACACACGCCCCATTTTCTTGAGTAGACTTTAAAGTATATTCCAATTCAATTTCATTGCGTTATACAATTCCGTTCCTAAAGCCACTTCTCGTTTCAACTCTGTTATTTCTTCGACAATCGGACGTATGTCAAATTAATTCATCGCTGACCATCACACGCCTAATCCCATGGGTATCAAATATTGGATGTATGTGGAGTTCCTCATCCTTCAGAACTCACATCTCTTTTACATCCTTGGCAAAACCAGTATTTACCAGCTAATCCAGTCAGATAGAAATGTGGAATCTTGATGGACACGGCGAACCTATTTCAAATGCCTTCATCAGGTTATTGGATTACTAGAATTTAAATATTCCCCCTGACTCGCTCAATAAAGTCACAAACGACGTTTCGACACAGTGTTATACAATGCACGGATGAACAACTATTTATTTGACTAACACACTAGGTTGGAGTGAGTGGATAATATACGCTAAGCCCGACGGGGTTAGAAGTCAGGTATCCCGCTGAAGGCATGCATCATATCTAGCTAGATTCAAGACTACGCTTGCTGGAGCTTTCAAGTAGCATGTTACTTGTTTTACTGTTGTAGTAGCTCAAACGGTGTGTAGCTTAGTATGCTACTTCTGACATCACTCTACCAAGTAGTTGCGTAGGAAAATGGGAAGGTAAATTTATACACCATTTCCCTAAAAATGACTTCGTATCAGACGAAAAGTTAGGTTTTTACGTGGCTAAACAATTTACCGACGACATAATAATATATCTATTAACAAATTAATTATTGTCATCTTTTATATTTGCAAAAAAACTGTTTGAGCTTTAAAGCCCATATATTGTACTATTAAATTTTACTTCTTAAGTCAAAGCATGGCATCTTTTTACACTTGATTCATACCTCATTCATTCTCTCTACTGGCGTATAAGACTTTACCCTATAGTTGGGCCCTTTATACCGGCTCACCGGGCGAACCCCAATTCTCTTCACTGGCTTTCCATTTGATTGATGAAGTACAAATCTTTGTGTAATTCACGTGTATTACGATTGTGGCACGTTCGTGTTATAATGTCACTAATGTACATTATTATAAATCAATTTAAATTTCAAGCTTGGTAAAGTTTTGTTAACTTGGTTCAATAAGTGAGGTCTCGCATGCATCAGTGGTCTGCAGCGGAATATAACAACCAAACATGGGAACCCACCGAAATCTCTCAGTGGCCTAATGTTATTATCCTATGTTGTGACTGACATATTTTGATTCACAGATAAAGTGAGTGGCATGGAATAATGATTTTCAACACAATAGCTTATGAGATAATGTTTCCTAAATTCTATTCGTATAATATTGTATAACCATAAGGTTTCATACAACTGGTGAATTATTTCGTTGATAACCTGCACCAGGACAAATCACCCCTCTACAGTCACCCATAGTCACCCATGCGTAAAGGACGAGACTCAGATTTGGGAGGTCGAGAGGAGGAGGGGAGGGGAGGATTATGGCTAAGAATGTCCATTTAATTTATGCAAAATGAAACTTATACCTTATCAATAATTTATATACTTCGATAAGTGATTTCTAGTAATAAAGAGCATTAATAGAATGAAATTGGTGCCATCGATATAATATAACTCGCAAATCTAAATAGTAATCATGCTGGGCCTATCTCAACTCTTAAAAACAATAACGAATTTCGCTATTTGCATTTCTGCACATATCTAATCGAATGGTTAATTTTAATATGATATACAGAGTAATTTGGTGACCCTTAGAGTCATGAGGGCGAAAAAAGCGTTATTTTAAAGGGTACATTTTCCGTACCCGGCACCTCCACCAAGCATTTCAAAGCACGTTAACGTTTCCTGTGTTCTTCGGCAATCCGTTGATTATGTAGCTACGCTCACTATTTTGGGTACGAGAGTACCCAAAATATGCTTGTGGATAATAAATACAGTTTGGGAATATCTTTGCTATCATATCAGCCAGACCAGGGATGTCTGCAGTGTGCTGAGCTCGAATCACCCGTCTCTCGCTACCCCCCCCCCCTCTACCCCCCCTTCCCCTCCCCCTCGCGGTTACCGGCACATTGTATAAAACGAAAAATCCACACTTTGATTACCTTTAATAAATTGTGTTTGTTTTGTATAAGTACACCGAAGATGAAATGCGATAATAGACGAGAATTCTCCCGCCGGTCAAAATTCAATCAAATCATTTACGGTCTTTGATTCGAATTGTTTATTCCCAGGTTTGCTGTAAAAACACAGACCTATGCATTTCCCTCGGTCCTTTTAAGTAGGTGAAAAGAGGAATCAACAGACGGAACGTTTAGATGGTAAAACAGTAAAATATTCCTGCCATTAAATGAGGAAATATACAGAACTTGTTTGTTTTACATCGGGGGGCTGGGAAGAGATTTTAAAACGTAAACCTGTAAAGACACGCTTTAAAACCATCGGTTTCGTAGTGATGTTCTTGTACTGCGAACTGAGCGATTAACAATATTTGAATATTGATATTTGTGTCATTGTGTTTCGTCCAAAGGTGGCTGAATAAAATTAATAGCACATTTTATTGCATTGAAAGTTATTATTATTTCGGCTTTATTCTCACCAAAACAAAAAATCTGCGTTTTATCTATAGGTCTATTGTTTGGACTGTTGTTCTTAATATGCAGATATTTTAAAGTATGCCTTAACTTACTATATCAAACATAAATTATGCCCAAGAACAATTTTAATTTACTGTAGCCAAAGAAATTACGTTATTACACCTCCAGTCTGGATGACAGTGGCGTGCTAGCGTTCAGCCGCATCTATTGATGCATGACCTTAAGGCGACTGACAAGAATTAGTCATCAATGTTTTGGAGATAATTTCATCCATTCAAGTATATTAACTTTGAATACGCCTTGACCCTAGAATGGTATTCTACATAATTAATCTTTTAAATAACCTTCAATAGCAGACAATAAGCCTTCAATTTTGAGTTTCATCGGTGAAGTTGTGAACGGTTCAATAGTTTCGTCAAATTTTAGGGAGCGAATTGCTCTCATAAGCATCACTGTTATGTCCGTTCGTCTGTGCGTGCGTGCGTGCGTGTTTGAGCCACGTCTCACGATAAAACCGATCACGACATCCGATTGACACACGTTTTTTTTGTTAGTAATGCCCTTTAACAAGGATGATACAGACTATTTTCGGTGATACTGGGGGTATGGGGAAAGAAATGTGTCCAGAAAGATTGGAAAGTCACGATCCGGCACCTCCACCAATACTGCATTATCGCGCAAACAGGCAGCGAATTTCTTTTTAGTGGTATGCCGACCCGGCACCTCCACCAAAATGACCAACCTGTGTCGAATTATTCTATTTTTGAATTCTTCTACGATCAGTTGCTCAAATAGCTTTGCGCCCTCTTTTCGGAACTCCCGTACTCGTGCTTGTTTTAAATATACATGGATTAATACGATTGAATTTACACATTCTGAGCTACAAACTCATGTTTTCGGTCTTTCTTCAAATATACTTAATGTTATGTTACCTTTTTGATTCTTGTTTCTCTTTCGTTTCGGTTTTTTGTTAGGTTATTCCTTGTAATCTTCATTTATTTTGTGATTACACTTGCTTTTACATTTTATGCGATTCATTAATGCATTTAATTCATATCGGTCACGCAAATCTCCAAAAACATATATATATATTATAATTCTTAATTTTGTTATTCAATGTTTAAAGCAGTTTTGAACGTCAAAGGTTTGAATCATTTTTATTTATATTATCAAAATCTTGGCTAAATATTGTAGCTAGTTAAAGTAACTTTCTTCGTGAACATTATGTTAGTTAGTTGTATTTATTGTCCTATTTAACAGTATTATAACTGAAACGGTTGGACATTTTAAAAATCAAATGAAGTAAAAAAAAAACATTGGGCAGGCTTGTGACAGTGCTTACGTCATCAACCTATCATGCGAATAATTAGGCCTATGCTGCCTTATCATCGCCATCGAGGCCGCGATATGCCTTACGTCTTACTGTGCAGATGAGATCTATCAACGCAGACCTTAAAAGCGTAGGGTGATGGTTAACTTCATCTAAAATTACCTAACTGTGATGAAGAGACAGATGTCTACAGCACACGTTTTTGTCCATTCAAGAGTACCCCCCACCCCCCCTCCCCCTCCCCAAACGATGGAAGTGACGTTAGCCAACACATTGCTTGCGTAATACGTCGTTCGACTTACCGATATCGAATTAAAAATCAATTAATAGTTAAAACTTGAAATTATACTTGCTTGACGATGCACTTACATCATGGTTGCATATACGCACGCTTGCTTCATGAAGAATGCAGCATAACAACAACCTCTAGCAAGGTAGGTCCATGTCTAGCAATGTAAGAAAATACCCTAGTACTTTTCATGGTAAAATGTCAAATAATAGTCGCAAGTTTTCAAGTGACATGAACTTATTAAGTGCAGACACGTTGTAGCCTGCTGACAAGAACAGACTGCATCATAGCTGAACCTTGCATGCCATGCCCTTCTAAGAAGGTTTCTTGCAGATTGTATGCTCGTTCTTTGGATGTGAGACCTATTAAAGAGTGACAATGTCAGATATATTGACATTGAGATTTGAGGGGTGACGCTTTGCAATGGCCGAAGTTAATTCAGCTGGGGCTAGGCCCCAAACTATTCAAATTCTCCAAACTCGTAGAGGACGATGCCAGACAAGTAGTTGACATTAATATGTACATCAAATATAATTCCTCCCAATACTTCTCAGAATTTTTTTCAAGAAATTGTAAATAACATTTACTTTGACTTTATTCAGAAGCGTAAAGGGTTTATTTTTAAACAATAAGGTTCAAATTGGTTATCTGATTCTCTTGTATAGAAATGTGTGCAATATTAAACTACTTGCATCTCTATAAGCCTCTTTGTATAAAATTAATATAATTCTCAAAGCCAACTATACTACAAATTCTCACAACTGCCCAATGGTCGTCGAAGAAAGAAAGATTGTATTTGCACGCGGTGGCAGAAATATGTTTTCATAAAATTAGGTTCGCCAATGTAATGAGAATGTGAAATACGTCGTGTTATTAAAAATAGCTATAAGCATCATATTTCGATAGTTTCATTTTACAGATTTTGTAACTTTTGATTTTTTAAATGAGGAGAGTATACATGGAGAAATGCTTATTCGCTTAGATTAACCTTAACATCAACCCTCTATGTTCGTTGATGCAGAAAAGTACCCTGAATATTCAAATCATTGGCGGCTCGCTATAGGTGACGCAAACGGGCCTCACTTATCAATAGTTCGACAAAGACGGTATCAAAAGAATATTTATACCTTTCTTTCCATTTTAATGAATTTTAAAATGTATAACACATACTTTGCGTCTACTCTCCCATTCACAGCGATGGTACGGCACATTCTTGGAGGTAACGGTGCATTCTGTTATTATGACGTCGTATGACGCGATTGTGTACAAAGGATTGATATTAATTACAGTTTGTTAACTCTACATCCACTAGTTATTAAAACTAGAAGGAATTCCGCGCCGACTTACAACGAACTGTGATACAGGATCTCGAAAATGGAGATTTTCACAATTATAAGTCGGAAAGATATGTGCCTATAACTTTTAATGGATTATTTGTATAACTTGAGGTAAATTACTTTTGAAATCCTTGAAAATTACTAGTAGTAGTTGGTTGTGGTGGTGTGTGTTCGCTGCTTTATAATATATTTAATAAGTATATTATTAAATCTCAACGAAAAGTGATCAATTGGGATAATTCATGCTGAAATGCGTATTACTTACATCCTTCGCTTATAGGTTGACAAATATGAAATAAGAGTTTTGTCTTAAAGAAGTTAAACAGCAAGTTCATGATTTTGGAAAACTCTCTAAAGTGCAATTATTAATGTATAATACGAATTTGAACTCTTTATTTGTTTTAAGTTTTTCACCCAACTTAAGTTAATCCATTTCAAGTACAAGAAAACCGCATCATACGGATTTTGAAGAATGGAATCATTCTTGTCACTACAAAGCGCTATAACTTTGAGTTATCAAAATGCTCCAAAAAGTTCAATTTGAGAGTCAAAGTGCTAAAACGTTAGTTTAAAATGCTCCTTACACATTCATTTCTACTTACAGGGGATACGAACCTAGGTCACTTCGTTACATACGCATCGGTTTCGTATGATCCAGACGGGTGGCTGTAAAGTGGCTAGGCGCTACATGGCATAGGACATCTCGGTACAATCCAAACCATGTGCCTCAGCCGTGGGTTCTATTTCTGGGAGGTATAGCAACAATTTATCGTACAAATGTTTTGTCATATAGGCCTAGATTTTGATATTGAATTGTATACAATGGGAATTTTTACTATAGATTATTGCAATTGCCTACATCAAATAACTTATATTCAATTGCGCGTTGTCCCTATATTAATACTATTCCTTTACCATCTCACTCTGGGAGCAAACTATAAACAATTGCCACAATGAATTCTGTCTCAATGCATTCACTGTGAAGAAACATCAAAAGCCAGCAAAGACGCACATGAATTGGAAACTTCCTTGTATCCTCTTTTTATAAACGAAATATTGGAAAAGTTTATACAGGGTGCCCCGAAAAGAATTTGCGATTATGACCTACAACTTTATATATTGTCTTCTCATAGTGAAATTAATATAATCTTTTAAATTTCAATTGTCGTTTTACAGAATCTTACGCATTTAAGAAAAACGCGTTACATCGTCATCTCTCGCATCATCAGCCCTGCCAATTATCACGACATAGTTTACAGTACGATATAGAATTGTTGCTATACCTAAACTAAAATATAATTACTTTACGAATTACAATTGGTTAATTTGTGCTTAGTTTGGACTTGATTGAGAAAAACACATTGTTTATCGTTTTGCAAGAGCGTATTAGGGCCTACATGAAAATTACAATAAGAAGCAAAATATACATTGCAGTTACACGATTTTCCTCCACTCAGATCAATTAAAACTCAATTATTTAAATGTGTTATTCATTTTGTATGTTATTTTGTTTCATCTATATTAATATTTGCTAATATAGTGGGAAATTCAAACCGTCGCTTTCACTACCTTACCATAATAACAATAAAAATAGAACCTATCTGATAATTAAGGTGAAATTAACTCATTTAGAACCTCCTTCTTAGGATTTGATTTGTTTCCCCTGTATGGTCATTTTTCTTTAGGCTCACGAACACAACGATACAGATCTATTTATGCTATTTATGCTATTGAAACAGTAATAATCTTAGCCGTTGTTCGTTTTCATATTGCTAGCGCACTTTGAAATAAAGTCGATTTCATTAATTATGATAATAATATTTTGACTATTATTACATAGCAATATTTCTTTGTTTGCACGTAGAACCCTATCAAGGCTATTTCTGATGTAAGGCACAATCTTTTCTGATAAACATGAAGAGGGCTAACTTTATATATCAATAATTATCATGCATTCCACGGCACAATACTAATCGAATAGTACAATTTGCAAAATTATATCTTAAAATTTAGATTTTACATGAATTAATTTTTGGAATATTTAAAAAAAAAGGTTTTAGGGATTTTCTTCTATCGGCTTTATCCTGTTAATTTTAATTTTTGTATCATATATACTATACTGGATACTATCTAAAATTACTCATTGCAAAATTGTGGCTTGAAACTGTGCACAGATATACTCAAACACACAGAATAACAACGTTCAAAATTACACTCTTTCTTGGTAATCAGCACAATTGTGACTAAACCAAACATCGAAATCACAAAAACCGAACTTGTACACTCACAAGAAAGACAGACGAGTATTTTCATTAATGAATATAATTTTTTGACCAGAATCCTCCAAGGTCATAAGCAAAAAGAACGTCGCAATGTTATTTCTAATGCGAGATATTTGCCGATGGGACCTAGCTCGAAAATAACAAAGTTTGACTATTTTTTCCCGATTCATGGAGAAACCGATTTTTGTTTCCTTTACTTGGTATATTCATAACAAAATTACCTACATGAAACATATTATGTTAATACACTCTAATAAGAATTAGTTATATGCCCTGCACTCGCAAGCGTTCACGTAGTACTGATGATAACGGTGTTTTAAGCTAAAGTAGAGGCCCGCATTATGGGTATTGTTGTCATTTGATAATGATAGTGATTGTACAATAAGAGCCAATGACAGCAACATGGTAGTATATATACTGTTAATTTTCAACATGGCGCTCAATAATTGCACATATAGTAATTTAGTAAAGGATTGTAAACTCCTATCGATCTCTTTTGACAAGAGTAACGGTACATAGATTTGGAAGTTCGAGACGCATTTATAAGACAATTTACCATCAAATGACAATAATTCCAGTTTCATATATATCAGGATTTCGCGGCACGGAATAACAACATTAAAATTGTTTGTTGTTCGGTACATTTCTCCTCGTAGGTGATGAAAAAATATATAATTTTGTAAATATAGTCTACACAGTAGTTAGTGAGAACTGATTTAATTTGGATCTTTTAGCATTTCAGCACATACTGTTCTATCATGTTAATTAAAATAACGTACCGACATACGATTTTAGTACTAACAATCGTAACATTATTAAACCATTGAATAATAAAGAAACAATTATGTACGCAATTAATTTGTTAAATAAGACAAGCGCATCAAATATGCATTCGATTTTGCAATCCGTATCCGTAGGTTTTCACTTTTAAAACTATCACCATTCAAATATATTTGTAAGTATTGTATATTATATTTAGTATATCATGATTAGAACTCTTCACTCATATAATGACGTGTGCTACTTGCCAACCTACAACGTTTCAACATGACCATTACATTTTAATTGGAATATAATGTAAACTTAATATAATGTAAATATGATCATATTCTTTTGAATAAACAATAATCAAAGTGTGTGTTATGAATATTACTGAGTAAGACAATATTCTATAATGATAATATGCGCATTATCAACAAAGGCGTAGTCATTAAAAATGCTATAATACAAGTGCCACGATTCATTATCCAGAATACCATTAAATATTCATTTAAAAATACCTTCTTTGAAATATGCATACCAATATCAGATTTCATTGTATATTTTACAATAAATGTCAATGCTGTCCTCCATCAGCGGTTTCCAAGGGTCTTAATGTATCTTTATGCAGGTCTCAAACGCGCCATATTACTTATAATGCAACGTGCACTGTTATGAGAAAGAGTTCCTTTTTCAACATTACTCATTTAGGGTAACTTGTCCAAGACTGCTAACAGTCTTCATTTATAGTTTAATATGATTGGTTTTCATCACCGCGTATGTGAAGGTTCAACAATAGTTAGTAACATAAGGAAGAGCCACGGGCAAATGGCGGACTGATAACAGTATATAATATGAAAAAGACTGGCGGATAATATAGGAAACAATACGGAGTTGTGTCAAACCATCACGCAGGATTTGAAGCATAATAGTGAGTCGGAGATCGAGAAGATACTAATTTTGGATTCACATTTTGGCGTTATTTTGAAAGCAATTTTTCCATTTTCGTTTTCATTTCACTTTTTGATTTTATAATAAGTTAAGGTACATCCCGATGAATTTTACCTATAAAATTTTGTCCATGTTATTGTTCACGAAAAGGTATACCCTCGAGCTTATAGCAAACAGTAGCTCCAGAACAATTAATAGAAAATGTGATTAATAAAAGTGATTTCTGAAGGTTACCTCTACAATTATGCCCTTTAACGGTTAATTTATCATTTGCTTAACGTGTGCATTTAAAAAATGTTCACATTAAATTTTAAACACAGTCTAAGGTATACTGAAAATTGAATGGGATACATTTGGCAGTTAGCAAATAGCTATTCGCTGGGCCAAGATGCATCCGACGAATATGAAACTTTGCAAAGTTGTCAATAAAGCATGCATGGACAGTCTTGCGGTCATAGATTTACAAAATTTTGTAGTAATCAGCCAGAATAACATCACGAATATAGTCAATTTTGGAATTTTTAACAAAATCAAAATTCGTGAAAACTTATTTATTTTTATGAATTATGTTAAAACAAAATTTGTAAATGTATTACCGCAGAGCCCTATATTTCCACATTCTTTACATATTTTCAAAATTTCAAACACTTTGTGATGTTAGTTGGCCGAGCGAACAACAATTTGCCTAAAACGCATGTCCAATACTATCTTAATGGATCTAACTATTTCCTCCCCCACAATGGTTTAGAAATCAACGTCTTAGCACACGAATTATGTTTTATGCAACTATATGAGTGAGACAAGACAACAAACGCTCAAATTGACTATTTGTACTGTTATGAACGTTTTGAGTGTACGTCTGGCTAAAGATTGTAACGCCGACGGGAAAATTTGTCTCAATTTGGATAAGTTAAGTCTTATAATGTATTCATTTAGAGACGGATGTATTGCGCTCGAAGCAATGTCAAAGACCATTCACATCTTAATACGTTTACCTATGTTCATGTTTTTTTCGATACATATAATCAATTATTTAAATTTTAAATTTAGAGATACCACTGTTATATACTGATTTTCCAGGGGGACTTTATCAAAGCGACCAGCCAACCTGCAGGCCCGACGCAATCGGATCGATTACCCCACAAGCAAAGATCGATATTTTTAATAGGAATATTTAGCAATCATGTATGGACGTGAGCAGAACAACCTCAATCACGCAGAATCACAGGCCGACTTTCAGAACACTCTGAATTTATTATGTGCTTCGTTGCAGGACGGCCGCAAATGTCACCGTTTACAAATCTAGACATAAACTGATGGACTTTAAGTCCAAATCGAATTAAAAACTTCTGACTTTAGCGGGAATCGAACCTGACCTTCTGCATTGGAACAATAGCTAACCCAGACCAACGAGCTACATATATTGATTATTATATTCTGTTTTATGTTAACATTTTTACTATCAATACAAATCGAATAAAAATATATTGAAGGTCTTAAACGTCCTCAAGCCAATAATCACCCAAAATACAGTTTCTTCAATGATAAATAACTTCCATTTTCTTGCCTAATCTTGATTGCTGTCCTCATCTCACGTGCAATATATTTAGTCAGGTGTCCGGCACCATAATCTTACCTTAAAGCTACAGCTACGTATTTTTAAATGCGACCTAATTATGCCTATTCGTTGAAATGTTTTTGATAATACATTACAACCACGGCACGGCACGCAATGTTTCATGTGGCTTCACACACACTCTCACACACACTACGTCTGATCTGATAGAACTGACCAACAAACAACAGCTCTCAGCTTAATGTATAATCATGCACTGGCTAGACATTTTTATCTTAAATCATCTTTTATAAATTGGCTTAAGCTTTGTTACTTTAGAAAGGTGACCTCGCTGGAAAATAGTTTTAGGGTATAAGTATAATATTTCATCAAGTGGGTGTTGACTTTAATATAAAAAAACTTCTCAGTTACAACTGTATTGCTCACGGCCACAGGATTATTAAGCTTCATTCACAGCCGATCGTGGTCTTTATTGAAAAATTTCGCACTAAAAATGTTTTTTTGGAAACACTTAATGTTATTTTAGATCTGTATTATAGAAAATGTCAAGTAATGTCTACCCTTTTGTATAAATTATAGTATTGGTATTATTCAAGAACTAACTACATTCTTTGACACAAATTTGATGCCTAATATTAAATGTTACTCTAAATTACCGGTAATGAAATATAGTGTGTATTTTGTACGTTATGGAAAATAGTTACTCGGACCATGCATGAATATTACATAAATTTATTAAATATGGCAAACTAAAATATATTTTGATGGGTGTTTATATCGTTCGTGATTCTTTACCAATGTGAGCTGTAGATATAGTGATAAACATGACCACTAGCAAAAGCGTAATAGGTATATGAGTGTGATTTATATAGTTGAAAAGGTGTGGTTTTGGAGGAAAGATTGCCGATCAGAGGAATCATTGGCGGGAGTGAGCTCTAAGCAAATCACAATTATTATAATATTGTGAAGTGAATCGGAATAGTTTCTAGATAATCAGTATCGTGGTGACGTTCACTGTAAGTTCTCTAATAACGAACTGATCTCGAGTATTTAAGGTGCCTATCATAATCGTTCGGACTTAGGAGGCAGCAATCTTAGAATTCGCTTGTTTTATTTCAACACTACAGCTCCAGTGTCCTAGCGTTGCCAAAAGTTTAAATTTCGCTTATGGCGAATGGGGGGGGGGGGAGACACACAGCTAAAAATCAGTTAAAGAAATCAGAAAAAAAAGTTGCATATATGTATCTTTTAGAATGATATTTTACTATTTTCAGTCACTTGAATGCCCTTTTCCACTCTCAAATTGCAACTCTCACGTTATAGCAACAATATATTTGCATTTTGCTCAGGTTATAATATATTCTAGACACAAATTTTATTAAGAATAAGATTTTTCCTACAATTATTTATCAAAAGTGACACACTTTGTTTTAAAATGCTTGTCGTGTGTATGTCTATGATCGTAGTTATCCGATTTGTGATCGGGTTAATATATTGGATTGGAAGGAAACGAACATTGTTATTTTGTGTAATGTATTTATATATATCATATTGTAAAAAAACAAAAATTAAATTCAAATATGTTTTTAGTTTAGTAGTTTTTTTTGTTTTTGTTTTTTGTTGATACAACAATGAGAATTCCATAAAATCTACAACAATGAAGAAAAAGTGTTGACACGTGGTTTTCATTTGTTTTGTATTCAATGGGAATCATCTCACAAAATTTGAGAATTGTTGTTGGTTATTATGGAATTTAGCGATTTCAGTGGTGTCCCCCTCAACATTTTGTCTTCATTGTTGTAGATATTATGGAATATTTATTGTTGTTCTATGCAACTAGACCGATTATTAACATTACGCATGAAAGAAAACTTGTATGCTATTTTTCTGATTTTTTTACTGATTTTCAGTGGTGTCATCCATTAAATAATGAAGAAATACAAAGTTAGTAGGATAATAAAATTATCTTTGCATTATAATGATGACAGGAACGGCGGGGTCGTTATGACGGCTGTTTTGAGCACATTACAAGAACGGCGGGGTCGTTATGACGGCTGTTTTGAGCACATTACAAGAACGGCGGGGTCGTTATGACGGCTGTTTTGAGCACATTACAAGAACGGCAGGGTCGTTATGACGGCTGTTTTGAGCACATTACAAGAACGGCAGGGGTCGTTATGACGGCTGTTTTGAGCACATTACAAGAACGGCGGGGTCGTTATGACGGCTGTTTTGAGCACATTACAAGAACGGCAGGGTCGTTATGACGGCTGTTTTGAGCACATTACAAGAACGGCGGGGTCGTTATGACGGCTGTTTTGAGCACATTACAAGAACGGCAGGGTCGTTATGACGGCTGTTTCTAAAGCTGTGTGTGTACTGTCTTATATGACTGAGTCTAAGCCGAAAGAGGTGAAGAGCCACCAACCAATACCAACCAATAGGAAATATTAGTAATATTTAATGTATCATTATATATCTTATTTATGTTTAAAAAAGTAATCATGAAATCATGAAACTTCTTGATTAATTTGAGGCGGTCAAAATTATTCTCTAGTTCCTATAGCACTTGCCCTTTGAGACATATACCAGTTGTAAATTGGTCCTATCAGTTCCTGGTGTTACGGTTTCTATTTAACGACGTGAAATAAGTGTCGTTACTTGACCGAACTATATTCTCTTCTATGAACGTTGTGACCCTATTGGAGTATTTTCCTTGAAGGTTGGGTTTCAATAATTAGAAACCCACGCCAAAAAAACAAACCCTCATTACTGTAATATATTTTGCCGTTTTGTCATGTCGTGGTCGTAAACGTTTTTATGTACCGAGCACATTTGGATATTATGCTACTGACCGTATTTCTTGTTTTTACATACGTTTGTAGTAAACACGTGCTTATTTATGTAGACCTTTGTTTAACATTCGCTCATGCAGATTTTCTATTATATTACGTCCTATGAAGCGTTGGGGTAGAAGTGCGCGAAAAATGCAATACCTTGTAATTTCTATATAGAGAGAATTTGTCCCGAAATTAAAAATGTTGATTTCATAACCAAGGTTTAGGTGTTAAAGTGAAACGTGAAATTTTAAAATCAGTTTTCTTGTTCCATATTAAATTACTGTCAATCTCAAATAACTATATTACAACTCATTTCGTTTTTGTTTTTTTGTTCTTTTACCATTTGGAGTATTTGACAACATTGATATGAACGACGGAATAGGCTATAGCTTATGATATTTCAATAGCGGCTCGATGTTATTTCCTATTGATGAGGAGTAATGCTGCCTTCACTGTAACAAGCTGGAAAACAGTCTATTACCTTAACAATTTGTGTATTTATATCGATTTTATTTGACTTTGATTATATTTAGTTGACCACAGCTCTCAATTCTTTTCTAAGTTGACTTTTACTGGTTTTAATTTATTATTGCACCTTTTTTGTTTTTTCTCTATATCCTCTGAAGTGAATGAGTGCAAAACCACCAATTTAGACTTTATTTCTCACCACTTTTTTTTACTGAGCGTTGCAATATCGAGTCAAATTGAGTAGGGTTTTGCTCATAATATAGGCTAATATTAATATGAGGCTTATAATATTTTCGACAGACTCCCGGAATAATTTTAGTTTATAGATTTTACAAAAAAAAAAAATGCAATACACGTACTTATTTAGAAATAAAGTAAAAGTTATCCTGTTTGGTTAATAATTCGTTAGTTTTATTAGGTGCCGCCTAAACCTTACGTGAATTTTAAGCGGAACTGACGATGGTTAGTTTCACCGAGCGGAACCACGAAAACCCACTGCAAAACGTTTTATCGAACTATAAATCAACGGCTATCTTCATTGATTTGTCGCTTAAGAAATTCGCCAATAGGGAATAAATAAGAACATGCATAAATGCACAGCTAGTATACACCTGTCTACCGTAGCAACAGCATACTTAAAACCTTAATACAGTCAATGAGCGTACCATTTTTACGACCGTAATTCGGTAATATATTGCCCATTTCGGCAGCTGCCGGCTCTGTCAATTATACCGGCGAACAGTTCATAATAAAGATTTAAGATTTAACTGTACATTAAAATATAAGTTTGAATTCGGGACAACTTGTTAAGCTATACTAACCACTTTTTTTTAGTTACATAATTTGTTGGCAATATTTCAATATTTCATTTCACTTTATACATAATAATTTCCAAAAATATCACGAAAACAAATTGAAATATTCTTATACCTCTCAGTCTTCTTTAATTTTGGCGCTGATCAATTATTAAACTTTTTTTAAACTTCGATTTCGCTCAACAACGTTTACTACGTTACGTTATAGCAAAAGCCCGTGTTCTCAGTTCTTACTACTTGCACTCAACTAAACGACTGCTGATTATCTCATATACATAATTCTTTCCACTACGTTATACAACATAACGAGGACCAAACTGAAGGCTTTCATATTATTTGTGAAACATAGCGCGGTTCTCTTCCCTACAACCACATACTCAAACTGACTGCTTTTATAGATATAGACGTACATTATCTTTTTTATCCCAACCATTGCAGCTTCGTAAATCAAAATCACGTTGAACGGCACTGTAGGTCCCGTCCGTCGCTATGGATAATATTACAGCTAGAGAATCGTTCATGTCGATACGCTATGCAAAGGTCTTTTAGGTGGTGGGTGATATTACTGTAATAATGTGAAATAGCATGGACTGGTGGCGAATTCCAAAGAGAGGGATAAGTTAACTTTGACCCTCTGTTCTTGCGTCCGTGAAGCAGAAACAGAAAAGGAAAGAAATATAAAATTGCTACAGCAAAGAACGAAAAGAATTTAACATTAAAGAGTTCCTTTACTTTACGTATCCATTGCAAATCGTATAGGCTAATATAATATATTTGAATTGCCATGTATGCAATACACAATATTATTTTACTAAAACATATTTCATTTTTATATCAGTGTGTTCTGCGTTATAGACAATATTTTTTACTATGTTTATCCCTACATTTTAAAACCAAAATTGAAGGTAAATAATATATATTTTGCATGAAAGTAGGCGTTCATAATTTGCTACCAAATCGTATTTCCTTAAATTTGCCGTAACTCGAAAGGCCAACGAGCAAAATTTGGAAAGTGTCTCTTTATTGTAGTTTAATATATGAATATCCCTCGTCTTTCTTTGGAAATGCCAGTTAACTGTTCGTTATCGTCAACATTTTACGAATACGCATTTGTTTTAAAACCTCTTTACTTAGGGCATTCCACTCGTATTTTACCTCTTCGGGAAGCTAGCCTCGGGGCTCTAGCCCAGACTCTTTTACTTATAATGTATGATAAATAATCCTTTCCTACATCGTTTACTGGATAATTTACACTGCTGGTTGATGCAAAACATTTACAACTACATTTATGTTGCCGTTAAGATAAGCATAATAACGCCTTTGCACACAAAAATCACGAAATAACTATACAATTGAATGGATATCATGATCCATCTAGTGTCAGTAAAATATGAGACGTAGACATACTAATCAATGGTATGTTGCATTGCATTATCAAACATGATAAATGATCTTTCTTCGGAACGCGATCGCGATCGGTTTAGTATTACTATCAACAGTCGAGCTTGAAGTGAACGAAATGTTATATCTGTAATTCTACCATCTCGCAACAAACAAGAAGTCTTCATCACAATGTAATTCATACATGATATCATAAATCAAGATTGATATAATTATCATGAAGTGCATAATTAAAATAACGTGATGTGTTGTAGCTAGAAGAGTCTATTTATAATTATTTCAAGAGTTGTGGACAAAAACTTTGTAGGTATTATTAGATTAGAAATGTTTCAATAAATAAGTGGATTTTATCCATCTAAACCATTTAAATAGCCAATTAAAATTGTGTTTTATTCTAAATCAGTGCGATAAAATAACGTCCTTCTTTTGCTGAACAAAACGAACAACTTAATTGAACCAACCAATGCCCGTTGCATGTTTAAAAACATTCTATACTCTATAAGGATGTTATTATAGTTCTCAACTTTGTATTCACTTCTGTTTAACCTCTTTTGTACTAGAAGTTACAATGTAAAAGCATAGCGTAATAAAACTTGATGTAAGTAAAGAATTACATACATGCGCGTGTTTATGAATAAAACGAGTAGAAAATCGCGTTGTATGTCTATAGCGTATAGCGTGATAGTGCTGGATGGAAGTATTGAATGATTATTTCGCTACACATTATTTCATGTAGTTATAAATAGCTTATCAATAAAGAATGATGCTCATGGACATAGCGTGTACAAAGTTTGATAATTACACACATAATCCAGGTTATACACGGCTATAGAAATAGTTTTACTGCAATAGCGTTACTTAGTCGAGTTTAAAAACCATCCCCATTTACCCCCCATCGAAATCAAATCCAAAATTGTAAAAATGATTTTGTGAAATTTTAGGCCTACTCGAAATATTTCTATTATCTTATTTTATTTAAACTCAAACAGTTATCAAACGAATTGATAATTTGATCAGTTATTTTTCATTTTGTAAGAATAATTGGCTCAAATTTGAGTATTCTATAGTTGTATCCGCGTATTTCACGATTTATTGCTAAATTACTGTCTCGACTAGATTATTAACTTACAAAACGGTCTGGCACCTTACGAGATAGTTAGCATGTTAAAACAAATAAGACGGCAACGTCAAGGGCAATTAAGTTAGTCGTTTAGTTGTAGGGTTACTTATTTAACAACTTCATGTATAAGTTTAACATTTTATCACAGGAAATAAAATATATATTCATATTAATAACGTAATTTATGTTTTAATAATTAACCGATTTTATAACGAAGCCTTCTCAGTCAAAACATCTGATGTTTTCATGCACCGAATAATGCACACAACTTCAACTCGGATTTTCATAATTACTGCCTCTATTATTTTTACAGTGGCAACAATAGTATAGCGCTTGGCCACACAAAATTGTTAGTACCGCCCAATTTGCATATTTAATTTCAGAGTACGCGTTATTATATCAAATTACCTTATAATTATATCGCAGACTTATGGTCCTCACGAGTGTTAAGCTTAACCTTGCAGAAGTTTGTATGCTGTCCTCGAATAACGAGATGGAGAGACTGTATTTCCTTATTTGTGGACGTGTTCCTACCGGTACCGAGTGCATACACGTTGGTTCTAGAATATTAATACCCTAATCTAATTCTAATATACAAGAGTGATGTATTTCCTACCTTGGTCTGTGCCGCATAGTCGAGCGCCAGCATGCAGTCGTTGTAACCATTCTCCGTCTTTATTGTGGTGCTCATGGGGTTACCAGGGGCGCAAAACTGCCCTACACTCTCTCGATACCACGGATACATTGCAGTTAGGGTTTCACAGTCACAAGAAAAAACAAAATTATCTTCAGAAATTAATTACTAATTTTAAACACGCCACTTTAAAGCCATTTCTTGACGTTTCGTAGTATTTTGGTTCACAGCACAAAAATTGCAATTACAATCACGAAATTATGGCACAACACTTGATTTCATTCAGTCCATGAAGGAAATACACTACTACACCGATGTACTGAACTTGAAAACTCCTTGTTGGTAATCCAATTCGTTAGTAATTGTCCGGTGACGACGTAAATCGGTTCCGACTTGAGTCTCGGCACCCAGCGTGGCACCCTGTCAACAAACTTACACTGGACAGTCTAGGCAGAGTTTTCTTGCCCTTCCATGGTTTTTGTATTATCAATGTTTTTTGTCCATGGCAGTAGGTCTACCATTGGCCAGACTGGGGAGCCTCCACCAGCATTGTCACGACTCAGACACGTGCGTATACTCACACCGCTGTGCAGCACACACTTCACGTTCAGTTACAATTATTATTGGCAAACACAACAATTCCAAGGATTTCGATTTTAGTATTACGAATTGATATCACGTGGCCGTCTGATTTTTCATTCAAGAATGGCTGTAGAATCGGAATTCGTTTCAACCAACTTTTTGTTAGAGTTTTTTTACCGGCGACTATTCGGCCATGCGCAGAGCGCGGGTAATTATACTTTATATCGTACACAAAAACACAGTTTTCATTCAACACTCCGGTTTATATTCTTCTTCCTGCAAATATTCCAACTTTGGCACCTCGAACCAAGTCACTTAACCCCTTCTTCCGATGAGATAACACCACGTGTAGGTCCAAGTCCTCAATGAAACCTTCCGGCCGCACCGTTCAGACTTGTAAAAAATGCCACCGTCTTTAGAACACGTTTTTCCCACACGCACGCAATGTCTTGATGTTCTTGGTTCGATGATGCACTGAGCGCCGTCCTGAAATCCAACGTGGTGGATCAAGGCGTTTTGTTTTCAACTCCCGACCACGTTGATCATGAGATCCGAACGAATGGAACAAATTTCAAATATAAACAGAAGAGCGCGAGTTGGTTTACGTTGTGCTAAGCTCGGTCGCGTAACACTTGCTTCGGGCTCGCTCGCACTCGTTCGCTTCTCCTCGCCGCCAGACTCCGCCCACTGCTACTGGAAAACAAAGGGAAAGGGTAATACTATTAAAAATAAAGAATATTTTTCAACAAACCCATTTCAGCCCTGAATGTACAGTGTTACCGAATCACGTCAGAATGCTACTGATGAAAGTTTATATATCTTTGATTTGATAACAATGAATCCGAAAAAAATGCATTAGCGAGGAGAGGATGTTGTGAATGTGATGCCGCTGTGAATGTTCCTACTCTCCGAATGATATATGAAGGGACTCGGGATGATACTTCTGACCGCTCTCCTCGGCATTTGACAATAACATCTTCGCAAACAAGCAAAGGATTCCAGCTAACTAATGCCTAATCAATGTCCCCCTTTCCCCTCACCACTACCCAAACACTTAATTTATTATCAACTACATTTGATTTAATTTTCTACAATCTTTAACGTAAGACAACTCTTGTTCACAATAAGTAAATTCTAAAACATGATTATTTAATAAAACAAAGGTAATTGAGATGATCGGTGCATACTACAGCATGGCCTCGGCCACGGTATATATCACACCTACAGTGGCTTTTATGGTGTCAAATGCAATTATAGCCGCCTCAGATTTTTTTAAATGAAGTGAACGTTTAACCGTTGTTCCATAGCGCTTGCCATCCTATGATTGGTCCAACAGTAGGGCAACTATGCTCGTACTGTCACGATATAACTTAAAAATATACAATACTAGATTCAATTGCATTTGTATACTTATAATACACAAAGATCGTTATTGTGAATAACTTCACAAAATTTAACACCCTTAATATCTAGTTAGCCTACAAAATCTGCCCAGCGCTAGTTTGTTGCCAATTGCCCCTCGTCAGATGACAAAAATGAATTGGGAAGATAGTTTTGAAGGAATGTCGAAAGGCATACGACTTAAACATCATTCTCATGTTGACCAAGAAAAACCTTAGATTACTATAAATCAGGATTGCTAGTGGCTAGAATTGATACGAAGACCTTCCGATTTTCCCGAGTTTTTAGCAAGGAGCCTAGAGGCATATGATCTCATAACACTATTGATTTTTTTCATGATCAATTAAATACGAACAAATATATAAGTTTTCTCTGAAAGGCTGATGCGTGACATAATAAGAAGTCTAAACAACATTTTCGGATTAATTTGCTCGATAAGAAAATTTAATGGTTACAGATATTGGTGACAAGAGTCGGTGCCCCCTGTAAAACCTCAGGCCCATTTGAGTTGTGCACCCTCAGGCAAAGCTAAAATTCACCGTTTATATATTTTAGAAAAAGGGAGTATTTTACATTTTTATGTTTGAATGCCGTCGCATGATGATTTGTTCGCTTAACATCATTCAATAATCTACGCTAACAAAACATGATTTTATATGAATAAAATAGTATGATGTTATTAGTTAGTTAGTTTACTTTTATAAATCAATCCAGAAATTAAAAAATCCATCCCAGCGGAGTATCGAACTCCGGTCTCCCGATTGCCGGTTTGATACCCCGCTGGGATTTTGAAATTTCTGGATTGATTTCTATCAAATCAATTACTCCAACGGGAGTGTTTCCCGATTAATGAAATTGAGAAAAATAAGTTTACTTGTTGGTAGTAAATGATAGTAGTAATTGTGTTTAGCAATGACTTGTACTGTGTGCTAATTGTTTTATCCGGTGACTTAAGACACCTAGGTCACAGGTGCATCTCTCAGTGCGATGCAACATAACCACGTGCGCTAAGCACGACCAGACACGACTAGGCACGACTATTGTTACATTACACGCACTCTGACTTCCCTTATTGACTAATCAAGCACTCATTTGTTTATAATGAAACGATAAACAAATGTGTGGCATATTGTTTTTCAAAACAGTGTTATTTGTGACCATTCCTAGTTTCGCTTTACAATATTGCTCATACCAGTGATCCAGTAAAGTTTACTGACTGAGACCCCGCCCCCCCCCCCCCTCCCACACACACTTCGAGAACAAAAAACAAGTGCGTCTATTAGGTGAAGGTTCATGTGCATCTTTGGGGCCCACCATGCTCCCGAAGAGAAATTTCTTATCGTATTCACTGTTCATAAAAGAAATCATAATGATCTTAATTAATGGTCAGAATAAGTAATTGAAATTAACACGAATTTAAATTTGCAAACGAAAATAAACAGCGAAAAAAAAATTTCGTTGTTGCAAATATAAAGACTATGCAGGTTTGCGAACAAGGTTATGAACATAAGCCCATACTCGATTAACATATAAGTACTCAACAATATAATGTATATTTCCACGAAGAGGTAATCGGTAGTTGGAGTTAGAACACGTGACCACGCACCAGCCATGCATGCCTCGGTAGGACTAGAAGGCATGAGGCTCCCGGTCATTTCAACCAGCTCATCACGAAACCCCCGTCTCGTCGCCGCTTCCCGCAGATCATCAGCGCCGATTCAGAAGTACCACAAGATTTACAGACGGGGAAAAAACAACGACTGTATAATTACGAACATTTTCGTAACCCTTCAATTTTCAGGTTAATCTGCGGCTGCCCTAAGGTAGATCGCTTAGAAGTGAATGAAAGTATGATTTCGAACAACATAGCCGCATTATTTTGATGAATTATAAACATGCACCCAATTACAGGTATGTATTACATCTTTAATTATTCGGTAACACAGCACATTTGGCCTTAGAGGGATTGTTGACCGTATGTAATGTTGGAGGACTAATGCCCTTCTCTATAAACCAACATTTAGACGACATCGATATAATTACATACATTTGAATTTTGTATTTCACGGTATAGGCGCTAAAATCATTATATTTTTGCAACACTATCTTCTAAAAAACAGTGCAAGAGATAAAAGGTACCTTATCGAGATGGGGGCACAGTTAATAGTTGTCATTATGACGTGTTATGGTGTTGCAGGGCACCTGCTCTGAGATCACCTACTTCGGGATGTCACAGTTAAAATACTACTTACAAGTTTCAACACCTTTGGTTGATGTCAACCTTGTGATCAACAATATAATATTGTTATTTGCCAAACTTGACAAGAAATGAACGAACTCTCACGGAAAAAGTGAAAATCTACTAAATTCGTCGTGATTTGCACTATTTTTATAACTGAGTGGTGCAAAATCAAGCCAAATTGGCGAAATTGAGTGGTTTTCGATCATTTATTTTTGACAGAATTCGCTAAAATTTACTTTGCGATTGACTTGAGGTGTGATACAGTATGATTTAAATTTATCATGTCTGTTATTTGAACCCATTCATTCAAATAAACTACAAACATTACCAGGAACGGGCTCTGAGCTATGTTGTGATTTTATTTTACTCTCTCGTAAGTTAGGACCTAAATGTTGTAATTGAGTACATGTATAAAGCGCCCTCAGGCACTCTTCAACTTTGGGACGCGGTGATGATCAAGAAATTGAACATGCTGCTTCTTTAACAGGTACCCGACATGAAAATACGATTGCCGCATCTACACAAAACAGACATGCGATCGAATTTGCGTTCGATAAATATTATGTGCATATTTTTAGCAGAATGTTTAATTCTCTTAGAAATTATCCAAAATAAATTTAATTCATATATTTTGCATACGTAATTTTAACCAAATTTATTTGCAACTTTGTCTCACACGTATCTTCTTAGTTTTTGTTCTTGCTGAGATATATGAAGTTGAACGTTTGTATAATCGTAATTTCGTGTTGAATGCGTCACTTTTTTGTGTTTATCACATTTACCTTGCTACCTTAATCATAAATCAATCACCATCAATATGCTCATGGTTTGAGGGGTCATCGAGATTTAACAGGGGCCAATGCACCGAGTATGGTCGATTACAAACCAACTCGATGATATTGCTGATATATTGCAAACGTAGGGCCAAGTTGTAGGAAAAGTAAGTAGTTAAGAACTTTTACTATTATACTTATTTCAAATGAGATAAACATTACTGATTTATTATATTTTAATTATTTGAGAAAAACACAGATAATAATATTACACTCCAATGAGTTATTTGTGATAACAAATAATAACAAGTATAAAATCTCATTTGAAATGTTAAACTAAAAAGTCACTCGATTGTACTTGATTTTGCACCATAATTTTGACGAAGATGTGCAAAATAAATAAATAATCACGTGGTTTACGCACACTATAATATGTTATTTCGTTCTTTATTTTGGCCAATAATAAAAATAAGAAACACATTTTTTATGAAAATATTGTTCTCATAAAAAGTTCGAAGGATTGATAAAACAATTACGATGTTGCGGAAGTACTCAAAAATAGGTAAAGCAAAGCTTACCGTTATTATAAAACTTTTATTCTAAAGTTTAATTATTTTTGGTGGAGGTGCCGGGTATTCAGAAATTTCATTTTCGGCGGTGCCAGCTCCGCGTACCAACCCACGGCGTCACCAAACACATCTTGTATCATCCTAGGTAGGTTTGGGTCAGGGCTATTCTACCAGATTGTTTTTGAATGTGTATACTCGGCACTGATACTATTATTGAACGGGGACACTGAATTGTATACTTTTGATCTTTATGTTTCCTAATCTAATTTGTACTACATCTATAAGTGTTAATGTAATTTAACCACATTATTAGTTTTAGAAAATAATGAATTTTAACCCCATATTTCGTTTAAAGAACAAAAACTACAAATTCAATTAAACACATTTTGAACGACTTTCCATTGTTTAAACTGTCATTGAGTTTACAATTTGTAGAGGGGTTTTACGATGTGGCTTACTGACAGTAAGGATGTCGTTCTTTCAGCAAGAGTTGTTAGTGTCCGGTTAGAAGTTAGCATCTCCTTCCAACATCTCTTCCTATAAGCCTAACCAATTGTTTCGCCATGTAGTTAACCCATGGTAAAAATCACTATAACAATTTGAGAAAACAATATACAAACTCTGCAATGTCAGGGATATATTTTGCTTTTTGCTGCAATAATAATTTGAAGTACCTGTCTTATTTGAAACGTAAAATCTTAGTTGTATGCAATGTAAAATTTAGTCGTGCTTCCAAAATCTTTTTGAATTTATAATTTTCTTATGTCTAGTTTAAAGGAATAAACATAATAAATGCGCATTGCAAAGAGGAAGCTGTATTTTGCGACGAGTTTTTGACAGGAGAACTATAATAAATCGAAGAAAATTAAGTGAAACGAATTGAAGAGAGGCTTAATTTTGCGATAGACGATCAACAAAGTTGTCCAGCTTTATTGTCCTATGTGCAACTTCCAAATATATCTCTTCAAAGTAGCACGTTATCATTGATCAGGATTCAGGATTAGCAAGAAAATTGTGCAATCCAAGTTGGGCAACTTTATTTGCTGATTCGTCTATCGCGAGAAAATATTTTTAAATTTTAAAAATGTAAAATGTTTTTATTTTGTTTCACATCAGTACAGCTAACAAGAAGAACTGAATGAGGTTTGAAATAGCAGCGGAACACAGTTGTCAGCCGTACCATCTTCTCAGCACGAGTATTTTTAGTCACATTGCGAATAGACCACGTTTCATAAATCTAAATGTTCTAACTTACAGCTCACGATTCTGAGCATCTAGTTTTTGTTAAATACCTGTTAGGTTTGGAACTTGGGGGGTTTTCCCTAACTGTTTTTGTAGAACTCTAGGACCTTGCCTTTATAAATATTTTGGCTAGTTTCTATATAAAAACAACAAACCGTTAGAAGCTAACGATCGCGAAAATCAATTCATGTTGCCACACGCCGCATTAGATTTCACTCGTGCCAGCTGCCAACTTACCGGGGATGAAGTTCGACTCTATATATTACCACCAAATACCAACTACCAATAATACAAAACCTCCTTGGAAGAGGCCATGTTTAAAATTAATAATTTATGAATTAATTCGATCTCTGTCATTATCATTTAAGGATCAAGGTTAAAAGTTTAATTTATTGTCATCTATCTACGTAGACACGGGACTTTTTGTATCCCATTGAACAGCACGTGCAGCGCAATGTACGAGTTTTTGCAATGAGGATACATTATCATAATGATAATTACCGTTTCATGACGTATCAACAATGTGGTTTTTAAGCATCAGTCGATGGTGAACGCATGAATATGATGATAAGCACACCAACTGTTGGTCATGTTGTTCGTGAGTATTGGGGTGGGGGGTAAGCAAGGGGGGGGGGGGGGGGCGTTTTGTAACTGAATACCATTTTGATATTCGCAGGACGCCGCATAAACTATTTCCATGAGGGTAAACTACCAATTGAGGCAAAACAAGACTCTTATTTGGAAGGTCGCTGGTCCTATACCCTCAATGGCATTCCTGACTGAAAAGTTTTCTAAGGTCAAATTGCGAACGCTGAGATTTAGTTGTATCAAGTAGCATTTGCAATTTCCCTCCTAACTATCCTCACTATATAGTTCTACCTTAACACATGTAGAGGGGCTGATAGTTGTTCCTTTGTTAATATAAAAAACGGTCAATTTGGGCAAACAATATATTATAAGCAACTTAGCTCAAATAACGAATTCAGATGCACGTTTTAATGGATACTTGATGTTTTCAGGTGTGAGAGGACTCAGGCCAGAACTTCTAGTTCGATGGACTGGCGGCCGGGGCACTTTTCCACGGGCCCCAGGAGGATTAGCTCGTCCACAGTTAAATGAGTATAGTGTGTGAACTATCACAAAACAAACCAGGGAGCCCAGTTTCAACGAAGGTTCCAGAAGTTGAAAACTTCGGAAAGGCTTATACACCGTAGTATAATATGCCGCATCAGAATGTTGAGGTTAAGCCCACTCTATTAAAGGACATTGCAGTTGTGTGATTCCAGTACTAGTAACCGAAGATGTCTACAGAAGCTATACACGATCGGTACAATGATGGGAAGATGTGCTTCACATAACATACCTCATTGGTGCAGTTAGCCCAACAAGACTGTTATCGTGCAGAAAGGATCAGAATTCCAATGCTGTGCTTATTATTGATTTTGGAGTTAGTGACAATATTATAACGCACAGCTATGGAGATTGTAATGCAAAGCAGCCTTCGAAAATGTATCAAACAGTTGTAGGCCTATGAACATGTTAGTGCTTCTTGTGTTTAAGATTTATGTGTCTTTGTACATGTATAGGCTGCAGAGGGCAGTATTGTTGCCCTATATCGGCCTCCCGCCCCTTGGGCTGGAAAATAACAATAAATAATTACAAATACAAATATGATCATGGAAAGACAGAACAACTATCCGTGCGGTCAAGATCATAAGGAAAAGTTGAGGGAATGGTTGAAACAATAAAATTGAACATACTTTGATTTGCAACGGATATAAATGATAAATTACCAGAGAACGGATTTATTTTTATAACATACTGCTGTATTTGACTTTAAGGGGTTTACAGCCAGTTACGTAATCCCTTATAGACCAGTTGTAAGGTGGTAGTTTTACATTGTAAACGGTGTTCCTGACCAATTATTTGGTGAAGCCACAGGCAAGCTAATCTACATAATACGTGATGTGATGGAAAAGCTGTGATTTGGGATACGTCACATCCCTTGATGATGAAGCCATTCTTGACTTTGAGCGTTCCAAGTTTTCCCCAAGCTTGATTTATTAAATCAAGTTGTGGACATTCCATAAAATACGTCTTATAAAATAAATAACAGTAAATAAATAATTATTGATTGTAATAATTGATGTAATACACATTTATATATCAATTTGTCTAACTATAATATCTGCATTTTGTGTTCATTTGTTACTTTTAAAATGAAAAGTTCTTTACACTGAGAAAATTATTCACCTAACATTAAATTATTAATTTCCAATCTTGTGTGTTCAAATACAGCATAAAGGCAAGAATACTATTAGTTTCCGTCTACTTTTATAAATCACCACATAGTCCCGAATAGCAAAAACAAGAAATATGACCAACCATTGAGCTGACGGGTTCTGTAGTAGGCGGACTCAAACAGAGCTGTTACTTCAATTAACGCATTAACCTACATTAAAAATCTAGATTTCATACGACCTTGCCAACAATGCCAAAACATTCTCATCACGCTAATTCAAGCATCGTTCTCACTATGCGCTTGTAACGAACATGAATCCATTTATCAAGAACAAACTGTATTTCAGACAATTTTCTGCGCCTTTGAAATTTATCATAATGAATGCAGTTATATTGATTGAAAAAGTGAGTGATATATATCGTCTACTTATTTCTTCAATAAAAACAATTCTTTTCTTTTCTTCTTCATCATTATTATTTTAAAGATATGTATGTTAATGCGTGTCGCGCGAGACACACCCGCCACTGGCAATCCTGTCTGAAATATTTTACAGGGTTATCTTGCTGAGGTGGGGATTGGGTCCTGTAAAACTGCCCTTGGACACTCCCCCACAACTAGCCTCCCCCAATACCAAATACCTGTAGTTAGACTTCATCTGGAGAAATATAAATTCTCACTAGAAATAATAAAAACATATGATTTTAATATTGGTTTTCAAGTCTCTAGGAAACAATTGGAATGTTCATATTGCTGAGGTATTTGCATTTATATTATTATTATTTATTGTGTAATTTTAGTATTAAATCAAATAAATATATATATATATACACATATATATATATATATCATATTTTTATACATTGCAGCTAGTGTGTAACAAGATTTGTAAATTTAATCTATACTATATATTATGTTATAAGATATGGTATAGTTCTGTTTTTTTGCCCTCCATAGTAAATCTGTTTTATTAACTGAATAGGTTATACATTAATTTAATAAATTATAATAAAATAAGCATGCTCAACTTATAGGGCTAGAGTGCTAGCACATTAGTTTTTGGTAGTCTAGTTTTGTAGAAGGTCCAAGGTGGCTTGCTACCTCGACTAATCGATCCCAAGCTTGGGCGTGCTGCTCTTAAAGACTTCCGACGCACAGCTTCGATTCCCGACACCAGTTATAATCTCTCTAACTGTTACCTCAAGTTTCCACTAGTATCAGCAGAATATCTTACTCGCATATCAATAGCTTGGCCATACAATACCGCTTTTCACTCGTTTAGTTTGGTCAATAACTTCATCTCATAACGACAATTCGGTACATTTATATTGGTAAAATTATTCTCAAAGTTATTTGTCCACTTTATTTGGCCTAGTAAATGTTATCAAAGTCACCACCTACTCATTTTTATTAATTAATCTTGTTCCTGAAGACGTGCGTGCTTTATAAACGTGTGTACAGCAGTAGGAAATGTTAATACACCTAGAATATATTTAATTGTACCTATCAGGAGTGTACTCGTTGAAATTATCAGGGGGGTTTAATAATTATTTAGGTTTTTATTTCAAATTAAAAGTAATATGACAATATTTCGATCACTAATCTGCAAACTCCACTGCACGTAATACCATACCTAAGATATAAAATTCCACTCAGTTGTTCTGACCAAGTTTGTATGTGCACATTCATCCGCAGATATCAAACAAGCAAGCAATTATGTTTTATTTGTAGTTATATTTATAATAAACACGGGTATGGGAGCAAAGCAATCAGTTTATTAACTGAGTGTTGAAAAAGTGTGCCGGGTTCGTCGGGATTCCCCTTTTGGAAGTAGATAGCTCCACCCCCTTCCCTCCCGGGTCACCAAAAATATTCTCTATCATCCTTGCAAAACGGTAATGATAAAATCGTCAATCAGAGAACGCTTTCGGTTTTTATCGTAAGACATGTCACACGTACAAAGTACAACCGGACAGGAAAGGGATACATACTGGGAGCTTTGCTCCCTAAAACACAAGGCGGGTGCGATGTTTTGTATTACGCTATATCTAATTGAAATGATTATTTTGAGTTCTTTAGAAACTATGAAACGCCAATCTTACAACGAGAAATGAGAAATGGGAAATTAAATTTGGCTTTTATTTATAATGAGATGGGGCATTTTTTTAAAACGATTTTAATTTTTAACGGCGCACTGCCAACTCCTGGGCTGCACATACCTTGGAAACGATTAAGAATTTACACTTAAAAAAGTATTCGCTGATTTAAACGATTCTGATTTGCTTTAAAAGTGTAAAACGTTCAATAATAATTGTTTTTCTAACGTAAAAAGGGCCTTTTCGAGAGACCCGGCACCTACACCAAAAGTTTAGAATTCGCTGGGTGATTTTATTTGGTTTTCCATCTTCTACAATCTGTTGCTTCGCTTCCGATTTGTTGAATATTAGGCCTATATATTTTGTTAATGTTATATTTTTCGTTCTAAGACGTAATCCAAAGTTTAAGGAAACTTCAATATCTGTTACCAAACTTCGTTACGGAAGATTTTTATTTCTTGTATTTGTCTTCTTAATTCTTCTGAATCGATTTGGGAATTAATTCTCATATTTCATAGTACAGCGACGACATGAATTATAATTTAAAAACGTATTAAGAGTCTACCCACTCACTCACATAACTGATTTTCAGTGGGACATTATAAATATCATATATCATGAATATGTATGAACCTTATAAGAATGCAGTAAAGCTATTGGGTTCTGTTTGAAGTTATTTACGTGGCTAGTTATTCACATTTAGTAAACTGTTATTCACTTTCTAAGTTATAAGATACAAATATACAAATTTTTCGTAATACGCGAAGTTGGTCTAAATTTCGTGTGCGTTAAAACTTAAAACAAAGCAAAGTTTTGGAAGTTTTGCTAGAAAGCAGATCACCGTTATCGTCCTAACTACTACCATATTGACTATTAATTTATTACAAAGACTGTAAGAGCATTTGTCTTATCTTATATTATTTATCGTTTATACTCTATATTTGCATTTCTTTAAAGCTTTATTTCAATCTTGCAAAGTAGGGGAGGGGGGGAATAATATTTATGGCGTCAATTGTGATATACTACGTCGTATTCTTAAAGTACGACTGTAGAGTAAGGGTGTACAAATTTAAAAAAGTTTTGTATACGGTGAAACAGTCCGATGACATTTCAATCATAATTCTGGGTGAAAACAATATCAGTCACCGAAATGAAAATGAAATTATGTCATTCATGGTGACACATGCTGGTAAATTCACATACGAGAATAATTTCCATATTTTTTTGTCCTTTGGGCATCACTATTTTTGTATTGATCCAAAATATATTAAACGTTTTGTCATCCATTTAAAGTTTGATATAAAATACGACTGGGCTACGTCATGTTACAGACGATTGACTTTGTAGAAAAAGCGATACGATGTTTGGCCTTTATTTAGAACTTTGTCATAGCGTTTATAACACTTGTTAGTTCTTGAGGCGATCAGACTGTCTCGTTTTCATTGAAGCCAACACTTCTTTCATATTTCCCCATCTGATTTGATCTGAGTGTAATAGTAGAGAGCAGAGCAACTGCAAAGCATAATCCCCTCTCTCTGTTCGAATGTCTTCTTCCTCGTCTACCTGTTTTCTTATTCCTGTAGTGGGCGGAGGGCGTAGCTCTTCGCTGCACTGTACATGCGCGCTGACCGTACCTAGCAGCCGTCATCCTTTACATCCCACCAATCACAATCGAGCAGCTACCACTTAAATGCCAGGGTCTCATTGGTAACAAGATCTACGTACGTTACACTAACTGTTGGCCATACATACGTAACAAAAAACAAGTCGGAATTAACAAACTGTCAGATGGACTTGAGGTTTAAGGTGGTCGGCTCCCCACATTGGATTGGTCTACAAACATACTTATTTCATTATTTATGCTTTTAATTGTTAATTGTTTGACTCTTCAATACAGGTAACACGAGTAAATTATTCGTATACCCATAAATCCCGTTTCGATCTTTTCTCTATCTATGCTTACGTAAAATAGTAAATCAGAAAACTCCCAGTCAACATTAGTGCAGAAATAAACCGTGTTTATTTACACTCAATCGTGAGTTTTTACGTTGCTAGTCCCATCTACTCGGAAGACGCCCATTAGGGTTTTTTGTCCGATGGTTTAAACGAGGCTGGTACAAAAGCTCAGAAGTGTAAAGCTCGAAAAACTCCCGGGCGTAAGACGGAGAAGGAATGGTTATAGGTTATATTAGTAAAAGAGAGATGTGAATGCTTTTGGTTTCGGGGTGCTGCACTTATGGGGTTTTGATACAGAACTGTTTAAATGGGAACAGCTCCTTTAATTTTCGCCTTAAAAACGCACTCTTTCACTTACAAAAAAAGTCTCTACTTTGGCGATGCTTTTGTAACACATTCCGTAATTGTATTTATATTGATCTCAACTAGATATAAAAAAGTAAAATCGGAAACCTTGTTATTGCCGACGGCGATTTTGTTGATAATGAAGTGTAGAAACGTATAAATCGACATATCTGATGAAATGAATTGAATAACTGTTTTTTAGACTGTGCCCCTTTGACTTCCTTCACTATATTAACCAATTAATGTACCCATTTGTTTTTTATCTGCTACTTATCAACATCCATTCATGGAGCATTCTTCGGCGAAACTTCCATTTTAATTTAATTTATCTTTGAAAACTAAGCAAAAAGGCAACAAAATAAAGCCTGAATGTTCGGGATGATAATCGGAAACTCATTGAAACCCTAATTGGCTTCACCCTTCACAATGAGTTCTTCACACGTTATGAAAGATGACTCGTATAAAGTCATATCACTTTGTGTAATGGTGTCTGATGGAGCAAAGCGAACAGAAATCGCAATAAACCCAAGAGTCATTGATGGACAATTTGAACGGGATTCTTGTTCACGTGTCAGTTCCTCTAAGCGATGTAGGTTCGAATCCCACACAGTGCATATAGTTCTCTAGTTATCGTTACCCTCACATATCACAACTCATCGTCTCGAATAGCAATCATGTATTTATTATATATTTTTATAGAGACAAACTTGCAGCAGCGTGTGTTTCTGTACATTCCCTGAAGAACATAAGGATTCGTTCGTTTTATGTTTGATAAATATGTGAGAAATAGTGATATGCCTAACAACTAACCTTAAGAAATTACGTAGTTCCTCTTGTGAGTAGCATTGTGCATTACAGATAAAATAAATTTGAATAATCCAGTAATCCTAAATGGCTTAGATCATTTTCTTGAAACTAATGTTGTAAAGTTTTTGATAATTTTCTATTATTGTTACTAAATTATTTGTTAATATTTGTGTTTTAAATTTTATTTTGAATGAGCAAGGCGTCAATGCACAACCGGTTATAGGCGTACGGTTATTATACCAAGGTTGTTTCATGTGAAACTACCCTTGGTGGAGGCGCCGGGTATTTTCACGGTTTACAATAAAAACTATATATTTGAGTAGTAGTTTTAGGGCGGTTCTGCTAAAATATATAGGCTGGTTTTTATTGTATTTTCACGGTTCACAATAAAAACTATAAATTTGAGTAGTAGTTTTAGGGTGGTTCTGCTAAAATATATAGGCTAGTTTTTATTGTGAACCGTGTAAATACCCGGCACCTCCACCAAGGGTGGAAAAAATCTTCGTATAATAACCGTACGCCTAACCAGCTGTGCAAGCAATGACGCCTTGCTTAAATTCAAAATTGAAACTCACAACACAAATATTAACAACATTATTAACAATGACATAATATTTTCAAATTGTGTACAATATTACTTTCAATAATAACCAGCCCATGTATTTTAATGAAGCGCTCTAGAACTACCGCTATTATTGTGAACCGTGCAAATACCTGGCACCTCCACCAAGGGTGGAAAAAAATCTTCGTATAATAACCGTACGCCTAACCAGCTGTGCAAGCAAAAATGACACTTTGCTTAAATTCAAAATTGAAACTCACAACACAAATATTAACAACATTAATAACAATGACAAAATATTTTCAAATTGTGTACAATATTACTTTCAATAATAACCAGCCCATGTTTTTTAGATAAGGCGCTCTTGAACTAATGTGAACCGTATATATACCCGGCACCTCCACCAAGAGTATATTTAGAATCGTTTAATTTATTATGAATGAGAAATTAGTCTTAACAGTAAATAAAAAATAAAAACAAAATTTCGTATTTGTAACTTTTTTGAGTTACTAGGGTTTTCCTATTTCTATTTGATTAAGGTACCATTCTTGATTTGAGTATATAAAACGTTCAAATTAATTTGATTTTAAATTGTAAAGAAACCTTACACACAAGTGTTTGAAGATGGGTAAAAAACAGATGCTACAAACTAATAAAAAAAGGAAAAATAAATATGCTATAAAATGGAAATTTAAAACGCAATACACAGGGCTTTAGGTGTTTCTAAAACGTAACTTTCTTTCTCTTTAAGTGTGTTCTTTCTTTATGACATGCGTTTGATTATTAGAGTTTCTAAGCTTATAAGCTAAAACAATGTGTAAAAAGTTATGAAACGTGTTGACTATGGTCAGACTCAGGTGAAATAGTGAGACCGACAACGAGTTTACTTGCAAATGAGTGTAGCTATAGAAAGACACCAGTAAAGCTTATTTAATGGCGCATGATCGATTATCGATAAACCTTTGTTAGCCGCGCGATAGTTTGAAATATACTCCAGAGGAAATACGTTTTACGGTAGTGAGATATTCACCCCTGAATCAGGCCAGTACAATTAGATTTTTGTTAACGGTATTATTTTAGTAGGTTCCGGAGTAATTTAGATTTTGAATCCGTATATTGTCAATTATTTATTATTATTATTATTATTATTATTATTATTATTATTATTATTATTATTATTATTATTATTATTTAAACACCCGTAACCAGCTAGCACATAAAGGGCCAGCCACTTTCAATGAAATTTCACAATTACTGCCAGATTTTGTCCCAAGTATGAGCCAGCTTAGTTTTAAACGCAGCGTAAAAGGTGTTTTAATGTCTTAAGTGTAAATTGTTTGTAATATCCCCAAGATTGGGTTAATGAGTCTGATTTTTATATAATAAATGTTCATTTACTTATTGTGTACCTTTGTATTTTTGAAAAGATTTTTATATTTTTTAATTTTTAAATCTGTAAGTTGTAAAGATTGGATTGTACCAAAATATTTATGTTTTTTAATATTCAATTATATAATATGGCGGCACTGATAGTGAGATTGTGTATTTATTTGTGAGCTAGCCACCGCGCGAGCATTTAGCTCATGGTGGTTTATGCCAATTTGTGTAAAAATATTGTGTGCTAAGAATAAAAAAAAAAAAAAAAAAAAAAAAAAAAAAATTATTATTATTATTATTATTATTATTATTATTATTATTATTATTATTATTATTATTATTATTATTATTATTATTGTTGTTGCTCACATTTTTGGGTAAATACATTTTTTAAACTAACAGCTTAGTAAGGACATGCAAATCACTTTATTAATGACGATCGACGGAACATATCCTAGATTTAACAGTTTTAAAGGTATTTGGTGATCGAGTTTATTGAGTAAACGAGTTACTATGCACAGCACATGAAATGGCCATCACAGGAATTAGACCGTTTTTGTCGCGAGAGTAGGCGTGAATAGGGGATGTGGATGAAAGGGCGAAGACAGGCGAAGACAGATGAGAGAATCGGGTGGATAAGCCGAAGATGATAGCGACATAGCTAAAAGGGAAGCAACAATAGGGTGAACGTTATTATTTGCAGTTCAACCAGACATATAGGACGTTTGGGAAAGAGGAAACGACTTGTGACTAAATACTTTGTGTGAAGGTTATAAAATTTCAACCAACCATAATGATGTGAACTAAACGACTGCAGATAACTTCAATATTACTCAATGATTAAATTTTAAATCAAGTAGATTATTTTTTTTAAATAGGAAAACTTTCATACTTCATACCATAGCGTTATTTGTACAGGTTTTCTTGGTCAGGTGATATGTTAGGTAGGTGTAATTAATTTTGGTCTTGCACCACATAAAAATCTAAACGTTTATTTTTAAATGCGTACAAATTTAATTTTAAGAAGACGAAGATGCCTAAAAATAAACAATAAATGTACGTGCAAAAGTTATAAAATAAATGTATTGTTTCAAATTTCAAATTGTAATTAATTGTTCTTGGCCTAACGATGTATTCTAGGTATACAATTAGCTTCTTGCTCTTAGTTCTAAACAGTCAATTTATTATTTAATAATGCGTATTTATAGATTTATAAATGACCAAGGCATTACTCTTAAACAATGTAGCAATGGGCGTCTTTCTCAGACTTCTTGTTAATATCTCATCAATGCTGTACGAGCGGACAACTGAAGAGTGGTTTTTATGTCTTTTCGTCTGATTACGCTTTTTCTGAGCTGGACATTAATGTAATTATATTACGGGTTATGACATGAGACATGCAGTGGTGCACTAATAACAAACACGGTGTAGCTCGCATTAGGCCTACCTGGACACTGTATTTAGTCTTACCCGTCCGTGAGTACCGAGTAGGCCTACTGAGAGCAGGGAAAACTAAAACCCAAACTCAGTGATCGAACTGACATATCAATACGTTTTTAAAAGCAAAGCTTTGTCCGAAATAAGTTTTTCGAAACGTTACGATCAAATTAATATATCTGAGAAATTTTATGTATAAGGTTAATACTTAATACACAATCGGGTTGGATTTTAATTGGTTTGTAGATATTTACATCCTCACTAAACCAGAATTAAAAGTAAATAATTACATAATTAAGACATCGAGTTTATAGGTTATTACAATATAACAAATTCTAGTTTAGTACATAGGTAGTTACAAATAAAAGTACCACCCCTAACGTAAGAAATTGATGTTTGAAGTATTTTACGGTGTTCTCATAAATCGTACAAAATCAATTCAGTCAAGATTGCCTTTGGCCGTCATCGATCCGACGACCGTAACGATAACGTGTAAACTATCTCTTTTGATTTCTATAGGATTGAATTGTAAAATTTAGAATTAACGATCAGTTTCACTGATCTCAATGTATGAATTGAATATCACAAAACCATGAAATGAAAAGTAATGTATTCTCTTATTACTCACAATTTCTTTACAGATTTCCATCATTAATGAAACAAAAGTTATAACAAAAGAATCAACAATGTCGGACAGTGAATTTAACATTAATTTTTAAATAGCATTAGGCCTAAAGTACATCAAGAGTTGGTACATCAATATTCGGTTTCAAATCCCGTCGGACCGGCAATCCTGACTGAAGGTTTTTCCGAGGTTTTCCTCAGTCGTTAATGCGAATGCAAGGGATTGAGTCCACTTAAACAGCCCTCGGACATCCCTTCACAATTGTCCTATCCGCAACATACCTAGTTAGACACCTAAATAGGGGCATGAATGCACCCTAGGTAGGCTTCCCACAAAAATTGTTATTATTATCAAGAGTTGAACGAAAAGTATCATAAATTTACAATTCAACTGCCAGTGGCGTATGCAGAGGAAGAGCTGGGGGGAATTAAGCTTTCCCCCCAAAAAAATTTCTTCCCAGCAACGAATTTATTTATTTCATCTACGGGAATATGTTTGCCGATAGAGGTAGCCCACTCTTTAGACGCAAGGAAGGTCTTTGGTTCGATACCAGCCACGCACAATCCTGACTTATTTATACGTTACTTTCTAAGTTCAAAACTAAAACTCAGCAAGTCGAGGAACATTTCCCGTCGCGTCCTAAGAGCAAGAGTTATCGAGACCATATCGTACCCATTGATCATTGGTTTTTGAGCACAAGACGACCCATATCGATTCTTAGGGGTCGGAACTTTTAAAATACCATTATCACTTCTTGTAGCTAAACTTAATCAATTGATTGTACTGAATGCGACTTGTGTATTTCCAAAACACAATCAATTTATTAAGTTACTGCATAATATAATAAAGAAAATATTAATATGGTATTTTGTGAAATTCAAATAAGATCCATAAATGTCATTTAAATAACATAAGTATATTGACAACAGTCAATGTTTGGGTACTATTGGATGTAGTAAAACAATTCAACACTTTTCAGTGTGCAGTATTATATTTGTGTTACACTTGGAAGAGTCAGTGCAGACCATATAATATCACCGTGCGCAACTGTAGGGCATTGGGTTAAGAAAGTGTATAGCGTGGATTTCCTGGCAACCGAGCTTTCTTGTGTAAGACTGACTTTTATAAAGGTCAAGATTTCGGTGTTGAAAAAATTATCACCCTATAATAAGATTGAAGAGAACAGAAGAAGGGGGAGAGAGAAAGAGAAAGCGAAAGAGAAGGGTAAAGTAGGATATTAAGAAGACATTAGGAGAAGCCTGAAACATGTTTCACGACAGATTAAAAGAGAAGATAAAGAAAGAAGGATTACTAAAGAGGAAGGAAGGAAAAGTCTGGACCTAAAAACAAAAAAAAACGTTCAAAAAGTAAGGCCGAGGATGAAAATGCTAAATTCCACACTGCCTAAAAACGGCATCTCAGCCACGATTTAATGTCAACTTTACTTTAATAACCCATTATTCTAGTAGATATTACATTTTTTAAAGGATTGACTTGATAAATTATTATTCAAATTTTAACATTGAGAATGAAATAAGCAATAATAACAAAATAAATGGAATGGGATAGAGAGAAGGTAATCGCAAAATTATTTTAAAAATTCCTAAAGAATGTGTTATGTTGGGAAGAACAAACATGTTCAGAACTAACTTATTATTTATATACAGAACTATCGTTTATATAATCAGGATCAACAACATTTGTGTTCGTAAATTTTAAAATGGTCGATCACAATACAATTTGGTGCAGGGGGTATACATAGATGGCGATAAATTCTTACTTATTATTCGTTTCGATTTACACAGACATTCTTTAATTCGTTACAATATTTTTTAATGCGAACATGTCCGAATTTGTAACGTTATAGGTTCCAAATATCAAAATTAAAACATCAGAGAAAAACTCTTCTTTTTGTCAGTAACTAGCCGATCTTATTCGAGATAGTCGTATACTTATACGGCGCGTTAAGCCATGGCTTACCTGGAGTTTAGCATGACTCTCTTTTTTGACCTGAATAAACTTGAAACATACATCATCTCTAATAAAATTGAATTATATTTCATTCAAGTCTAAGCTAATTGAAATTGGCATTGGATTGGAAACATTGGCGTATCCAGGGGGCGGGGGGCTTAAGCCCCCGCCAGAATCCTAGCTTAAATATTATATTCTGCAAATCATCTAGGTTTACACAAAAAGTAAATTTATCTATTCATTTTTCTGTCTTTTTTAGTTCAGCAAATCCTCTTAACTTCTTCTAAAATACATAAAAACCACTTCAAAAACACGTACTTTTAAAAAAATACCTGCGGCGCTATTGTGGGGGGGGGCATCAATGGGGGATTGAGTGATTCTTTCAAGCCCCTCCTGAAATAAATTACTGCGTACGCCACTGGTAAACCACATCAATAGGATACCTATTTTGTCCAGAGGTGATAAGATAAAGAAATATTGGAAACAAAATTTGTCAATGGTAAATTACTAGAGACCGTTTGAGTTTTGAGCTGACCCCAACTACCATATATTTTACTCTAGATAATATAGACAAAATCAATTTGCACCAATTCCTTTAGGGTTACAGACGAAGAAATTGGCTACTAAAGGCCAGTTATTAATCTCTAGTTATCCCTTTATCCTTCAGACATCTTCATTACGAAGATTTGATTGATGGTTGCTAGGGGTGTAAACAAGACGTGTTGCAGCTATGTTATATTAGTTGCACAAAAGATAACTACCCTAACTAAAAGTGAATTGTTGCTTTGTGCCTGCATGGAACTGTGAAATTAACAATACGATACTTAGCGGAAAAAGCACGGCAGGAGTAACCAAAACAGAGAGAAACTATATTAAACGTGCGTTGATTGATTTGTTGGAGGTGCCGGGTATAAACTTTCCAGTTTAAAAGTTCGGATATGGTGGAGGCGCCGGGTCAAACATTTACTAACTTTGTGAGGGGCTAGTCAGTCCCCCTTATCCCTAGGGCCACCAAAAACATTCTGTTGCATCTTTGTTAAAGGGCAATGTTAACAAATAAAAGCGTTTGTCAATCAGACGTCGTGTTCGGTTTTTATCGTAGACGTGACACACGCACAGACGTGACACACGCACAGACGGACGGACGGACAGAAAAGTGATACGTTTGTGTGAGCTTAGGTTCATAATAACGGTGAAACTTGAACAGGATTATTCGCCTCGTCGTATTTTAGATAATTTTCAAATTTTCATTCCAACTGAGAGGGACATTTTCCAGAGAGTGGCCCTGATTTCCTGCGAATTCGGTCGCTTCGACGTTTCATTTTGATTACCCTATTGTAGGGCCGCGAAAGCATACAATGCGAATAAATTTTATCCATCGTGGCTATCGATATATAAATTATAAAATAAACTCATTTGATAAAATCAACCAATTCAAAAGTCCAACCTTGACCTAGAATAAAAGTCAACATGCTGGGTGGCCGTCGTATGAAAAATAATCGCAAACAAATGTTTTTCAAGACAAAAACACTTCTAAAAATTCTCGTGTGGGAAAACTTTTTTCTCGTCGTTTCGTCGATGTCACTAAAAGTACCATTCATTTGTCCATTATCACCCCGAATAAGAGCACATGAATGTTTCTGTCACCATCGTCTTGACACAAGAGAGTATTGACACAAGACTAATCTTTGGTATTGATGTCATTGGTTTAGGTTAATGGGTCAACCGAACATTTTGATTGAAATCGTGAGTTGAAAGATTTTTGATGGTGATCGATTTATCCTGAGTAGTTTTTGTGCATTAACATCTGTCGCGACTGTGAAGATAGAACAACAACTACGCATCTACTATCTCTGAAACTAGGAAAACGCTTAAGTCCCGCCGCGTTGATGGATGAGCTTTTTTTGTAAGTTTTTAGTTTGCGTGGGACCACTTTTCCTTTGCAAGTGCTTTTTGAATGCATTGTAGGTGATTTTTGTCAAGTTTTCAATACATCACCATTACCTTAATGTCCATGTAAAATATGAACGTTGTAGCCCCAGCCGTTTGGTCAGAATCGGCCCAAATGTCACGAAAATATCGCACTAAAAATCGAAAAAAATCGTAAAAGTACGATATTCATGAGAAACATTTCTTCGATTGTACTAAAAAACGTGGCAGGTCTAAGTTCAGAGATTTCGAAGGTCCCCTCCAATTTTCATCAAGATCGCATATGCCGTTTGCCCG
This sequence comes from Sweltsa coloradensis, assembly GCA_024449915.1. Taxonomy (NCBI): domain Eukaryota; kingdom Metazoa; phylum Arthropoda; class Insecta; order Plecoptera; family Chloroperlidae; genus Sweltsa; species Sweltsa coloradensis. The sequence goes on along the minus strand of JAMZAV010000025.1, from coordinate 766,542 downwards.
GAATCGTGTGAACAAACAAACAGACAGAAGAAAAAAGAAAAAAAAAACATTGGAGCTAAATTTTTTGAGGGGTCAGTGAAATCAAAGTCTTCGCTTCGCTCATCCAATAAAACTATATCCAGATGTGTACAGTTGAATTTATCAACCATGGTCATATTTATAAAAATATCTTTGAAAATTTGATGTATTAAAATATATTGCCATCACTTTTTTGTTTGTATTAACCAAATTGATTTGAGATGGTATTTCCTCAATACCAGAAACGTTATTTTAAGTGATGTTTACAAATGTTTGATTTTTGTTACACTGCATGCATGCACCTTTATATTATAAGCCTAAAATAATAACCTAACTTTTCTATAACTTTGACGCACGGACTATTTTTATCAGTCGGTCAAATACTCTAGTCTACTCTTGTTTCTAACAAGTTTTGTATCAACGATAGAAAAAATTCTTGCAACGAAAGCTGTCACATAAAATCGATGTTACGGAGCAGCTATTGCTGTGTTATATAGAAAAGTGTTAGGTCATAGCCAAAGAGTAAGGTTACTAGTCAAAACTTTTACAACACAACAATTTTAATATGGTTGTGCTATTTTGTAAATGCCAGATTTAAATATTAAATCACTTGTTGGATTTAATCAGTAAAAAGTAAGTACATGTTTCACCGTGCCAAGTTTCGAGAATGCTAGAAATAAAAGTGGATTAAAATACCCATTCATATAACCTTAAATCTAGCAAAATCAATTTTCTGTTTCCACCTTTAAGAAGCCTTTAAACTGTTCAACACATTTGTAAATTGTATAAATTCTAAGCTAGATTATAGCCCCCCCCCCCCCACAAAAATAACATAACCATTTTTTTAAATTTTAAAAAATAGGTTTTATCTTAATGGCATTTTCATTATTCCCAATAGTATTTTGTTATTTTTAGACGTACCATGTGGATTGAACAGAATGATAAGCAAGTAAGTTAATTTGAGTGAAATCACTTCTTTAAAACATGTGGGGCACTGATAACTCTTCTGTTGAGTACCCTAAAACAACATACTAACTAACTAGAGCTAAAAAATGTACTTGAGCAAATGAATGGCAAAAGTTGAATTGAAAAATTATCTTCGTTGTCTGAAGAGTAATTGAATGGTGAAGGTTGGCTGTGATTCGACGTTCATTAAACCACAATAACTTAGTGCTTCTCCCTAAATTACTGGTTACCTTTTATTATTTACCTCAATGTTTCCGAGATGGAAGTCACCCGCTAAGTGGTTACATTTAGTCACCTTCATTTCATCTCAGTATGAAGTTAGTTACGTACATTCTTCGTGCAATGCAATTTATTTTATCACTCGAAAATAATCCTTGGAATGAATGAAATAGGAAGTTCCGCCATTATTCTCCTTGTTACTTCGTGTATACACCCTCATTTTTCACGCCCACTCAAGGGAATAGACTCCTCTTGTCTTCCACTAAACAAATTAACCACACATTTAGACAACAATGGAGTGCGTATCTCTGTACCTACATTGTATATGATTAAACGGTTAGAACTTTATAAATTGGTACCTATTTAAGCTAATCTAGAGTTAAGGGGTTATTATCTAAATGGCTACTAGGTAGCTATGACTAAAGGTGGAACAAAGCTACAGCTTTGTGCAAGATAATTCCATCAACTAACTTAGAAAAAACATTCACTCGTGGAATAGATTTCTTGCGTTTACCACATAAAAAAACTTGACAATCATATTTGTTAATGTATGTAATATATAACGCGTCCTTTATATTCTTATAGACCGAATCAAGTAATCATTTACAACCCGCTCGTAAATGTCATATGTTGCAATACGAATGGTGAAAACAGTACTTGTTATCAGATAATATGAAGCTGGCATTGAGAGTTGGCGAGGTGTAAATGTATGGAGCTCCTAAACAAAGCTCTAATATATACTCGTGATAAACTAGGATAGTATTTCTACATCCAAAAAGACAATTTAAACAATGGCCAACAGAATTATTAATTATTAAAATGTCATAGTTCACTATACATTAGATATGGTCGCCCCTCTCTAGAACATGTAGGGTAATGCAATGAGGTATAGTCGGGTCTATGAAACATGGACTCGATCTCAACTATTGTTAATTCTCTCCGTATCTTCTACCTTGCTGAAATTGTATAGTTACATAATAATCTTCTGAAATTGTTTCTAAAAAACAACTTTAAGAAGAGTCAATCTTCAGAAAATAATATTTTATTCCGCCCTTTTCCTAGTGAAGGTTTCCCAAGATTTGTTGCAAATTAATAAATGTTCCTTGGAAAGGGGTGGCATTATTAGGATTTTGTGAAAAAGATATGTCAATAGCAAGATCACGATTTCAAACAAACGCTAAAAAGCTCAATTTTGCACTAAAACTAAGTTTTTTTTCCATTAGGCCTAAATTGTAGAAATCACTTAGGGACGAATTTGAATTCTTTAGGGATCTTAAATTTAGCAATGATTTAATTATTGCTCTATTTTATTTTTCATTTACTGTGAAACGTGCCAAACATAATCTGTTTTCGAGCATGAGAATTTCGTTTCTGAATTTGGGTCTTGTTAGGTGAAGTCAGTGATACAGTTAGGAACAAATTATTTAGGTGATCACAAGACACGATCGGAGCGCTTACAAAGGGGGATTGTAAAGCACGTATTTTCACGAATGATCACCAATTAGTTGTTTATTATCGCTGCATGAAAAGTGTATGGTCGACTGCCGACTGCCGACTGGTGTGGAGGAGTTACCTGTTGTAGGAGCGAAGAACAATCATGTATACGCTATTCCAGTTTAGAAGACCAACATAAGCTTGTTGTCTCTGCTTCCAACGCAGAAAGTCTCGGTTTCAGCCCCCGATCCAGGCAGAATATTTTTAAACTACTAACGTTGACATAAATCCATCACTACTTGGGTTAAGTATGTATAAACGGGTTCTTCGAAGCCGTCCTAGCAACGAAGCACATTAAATTCTAATGATTATCCTTGATGATTCTGACGTCGCCCGCGATGAATCAGGCCCTAACTAACTTGCTTGCTCTTTTATATTTTAACCTCTAAGCCAGAATTAAATTGGTCTTTTAGGTCATTTTCAGCAAACAATTAATTTTTCACATTTTTTTCTGAGAATTTTGTATTTTTCGATATTTAGCATGATTTTTAAGGAATTTGGGACAAATTTTGATTTTAAAATAGGGCTACAATTTTAGTTCAAATTCAAATTTTAAATGCTTTTATAAATGAAGATTTTTTTCTGATTTTTTATATTTTATATATTTTTTTTCGAAAAATTTCCGGGACAAACCAAAATTTTCACATTTTTAGCAATTATTGCGGATGTGCATTTTCAATCTTCTCTAATCGGTACATAATTCCTTCCATTGATATGTTTTGTTTTTCTTTCAAATTCACGCAAAAAAATGTGGTTAAACTGAAAAACCTATCATTTACCCGGATTTAAATTTAGAAATTCATGCACATAATCATAGACGCCATGACAGAGAGGGTTAAATTCCGATCCCTGGTTGGTTCTAGTTTTCTGTCGATGGAGTCTGTACGAGAAAATACACTATAAATACGCATTAATTAATTTATAGCATGTATTAATTTGGAAATTGGAAATGTTGACTAAAAAAAAGTATTATCAATTTTCTGAGGCAGTTTTAGAGGACGTTTTTGTGTTATTTTAGTCGGAATCGGTAGTAATTGATAGTTTGCGATTCCTCGGTCCTGGACTTCTTAACTGGGCTGGCCTATACCAGCGAGGGAGCTTGGACTTCTTAACTGGGCTGGCCTATACCAGCGAGGGAGCTTTCTGACGAGAAGAACGCGGAAGACAGAAGAAGTGTCCACGATTTCGTTTCAATTTGCCGAACACCAAACCAAATGGTGGGAAACTAATTGAATGGTTGGTGATGAGTGTTTCTGCACCTTAGAAAGACTCAAGAATTGAAACACTTGATGTGAATTAACTCCTTTAATTGTTATGATGATTAAATTTAAAATTACGATATGTAACATAAGAAGAATTTTTAGTAAATACTGATCGAAATATTTTGTAGACATGCATTGAAATTAATTATTATTACAATGCATCCACTCACTAAAATAATTATGAGTTGACGTTGATGGTGATTTTTATAATAAATAAATAAAAATAAATAAAATAAAATTTCCTAATCGTCTCAATTGACGAGATGTTGGTATTCTATAGTCGATGAGTGGATTGTCTTTCATTGTACGGGATTCGAACCCAAGTCCATTGGGGTAAATGCTTCAGCGCAAAACGAAAATTGAAAATGCTTATAAGCTAGTAATAACATACATTTTATGACAGGAATCGTTTATGATTGCGTTATACTTGTATTGGCATTATAAAAATATTCATAGTATATTCATATTCTGGAACAATGTTCTGATGTGGATCAGAAGATAAAAATAATCACAGCAATATATATTAATATATTTTCTTATTTGTATCCTAGAGTGGTGTAGGTAGATTGATTATCATGGTAATAATATTGCTCACTATTTGGAAAACAGTAATGTATAAAATTAATTTATCATGAAAAATTTCCAGCTCCAATTCACACTGACAAGGATTAAGTAAAAAAATTCATTAACAGAGGAAAATTTCTGCTGTCCAGTCGTCCTAGAAAAATAGAATGTTACATTGCTGTGTAGTTCATAATAATAGATTGAAATGGACTTCATGGCGAGAACCGTGGTAGTCTAAAAACCAGACGTCTAAGACCACGTCCCTAGTCACAGAGCTATACAGCGAGCACTGACCATGATGCCAAATGGGTCAGTAAAAGAAAATCAAATATCGGTTTAAATACTTGATGTAGATTCAAGCAGAAACTACTCAGTAGTTCGCTGGGCTGCAGCAGTAACACCCTATTATCAGGCGAATGTTATGGTTGAGTGGGGGCCTGGTGCACAAAAAGGATTAATACGAGACGAGCTTGATTTGAATACCACCATATCATTCTAGTGCCTCATTATACCATAGACTTGATGCTGCCAACCATATCTATAAATGTTGATGTACGTAACAAACTTTATATAATATTTCTCAGACAAGTCCTGAATTTTGATATTTTTTTATGTTTTCATCGTCGCGTCTTTATGTTTTAATACAAGCTTGCCAATATTAGCAGTTAAATCATATTTCACAAAATTGCAATTATTATAGAAAAAATTGATATGCCTATTTATACAAATAGCATCGTACTTTTTGTAGTTATTAAAATTTAAAATATCAATATGGACTAACTTATTGTGTGTCTCTCATACAACACGGTATTTGCCTGAGCTCTTCTCCTTAAGTGACACACACATTTATTTGAACCCACTTTTAGTTCTTAAATATTCGTAACTTTATGATTATTGAAAATTAAGGAATATAGAATATATAGGTTATTTATTATTATTTATTATTTTTCGAATTATTGACTTACTACCTACACTACACACGGTAGAATTAATAGTATATTGTTATTTGTTATCAAGATATATAGCAATGATTTGTTTATTTTGCAGGAAACCTCCAATAAGTCTGGGGAAATTAACCAGACCTGTCTATAAGGACTTTTTAAGGTAACGTCTGAGATGGTCTCAATCTCAGAATTTGCTTTTGACTGAGGAAATCCTTGCAATGTACCTGCAGTAAGGATTAACAATGGCGGGCATCGATCCGATGACCCCCAGGATGAGCGCCTCCCGAAATAGAGCTCAGATATCTAGATTATTAATTAGTTAATTGAAAATAATCAAATAGACTTAAAATATGACAACAACTCATTAACCCGGATATATATTATAAAAATCACACACTGAACTATTAACCTGGGTTACTTACTTAATAAGTTTAAGGTTACTTAATAAGTAAGTAACCCATGGTTATAGTTCAGTGTGTGATTTTTATAATCAAGTAGACTGTTTTATTTTCTCAAGAAAATTTGTTTATTGATGAAATCAGTTAGGAAATTGGTTCAAAATCGTAGTTTTCTCATTAGTTTAGAGTTGTGGAGAAAATATGGTAATGTCTCACAATTTAAGGACGCTTTAACGTTTTCGTTTGATCCATTAGCCAAGGCAAAGACAGCGGACTTAAGTATCTTACTCTAATATAATGAAAGTTTGTAACGACTCTGAAAGTTTTCACGATTAAACCGAAAAACAATGGTGAGTGGTTCTGAATAAGTGCCTCTAACCTACTTGACCTATTGCTTAGCCAAGTGGTCTTGCAGCTAGGCTTAGAAACACGGGCGATTGTCAGAACAAGCATTATTTAAAAAAAAAATTATTCGGAAGAATAATGAATAAGGAAGAAGAATGAAGAATGTTGGGCTCACTTGCAGCTCACCCCGTACTACCCTATTCAGGTGACTATAACAATTAGATGATTAGGGTATTTGGATAGAAAGAACGTCCGAGGGCTATAAGAAAGACTCAGTCCCAGTATTCGCCTATGTTTGAGGAAAATATTAGAAGAAACTTGCAAATCAAATGAAACATTATTTTCGCTGGTATCCGCTGTGGTGCATATCAGTTGTGAGCGCCTTTCCAAGTGATTAACTATTTTAATAAATTATGTTAGAGAAATTGTGAAGGGTGCTGTTTAAGAAGAGTGAGGACCCAATCCCAGTATTTACAAAACAATTCCTTTAAAAAAAAACAGTGATTGTTAGTGGCTTGAATCTAAAGCCGCCGATTTCCGAATATGAGTGTCGCGCGAGCTACTTCTATGGGTAGCCTATACTTTAGGTACCACGAATCTAATATACTTATCAAACTAACTCTGCTTAGGGAGCGAAGCTTCTTATATGCAATATTTTCCTCCCCGACGTGTGTCATGTCTCACGACCACGACGTCCGATTGGCTTGCGTTTTGCATTGCATTTCCACACGGAAGATACTATCCTCGATACATAACATTTTTGGTGACCCTCGTGGTTTTGGGGGCCGGGGGTAGCCAACAGAAAGTTAAAATGTGCATGTACCCGGCACCTCCACCATTTAAGAAGGCTCGTAAAAACGAGGAACCCAGACAAATTTGAATATCCATGTGGCCGGCATCTCCATCATTAATAATGGTTAGAACACAGAGAAATTATAACGGGTAGTTTTTCTCCTTTTTTTTTTTTAGAAATACAGATCTATCCAAGTCTTCGAACAACTTACCATAATCTCATGTAATATACTTTATCTTGAGCATCCTTTGTTTATCGTGTGATGGTGAATGAAGCTAAACAAATAATTAATACTCATTTCTCTGGTATTAACTTCCACAGAAATTTTAACCTCAACGAATATTATTGCAGTATGAAAAATGATTAATTTAATGACTCCAGTTCAGAAATGAGATCAGTAAGCACCGGGAGATTAACTTGGAGTAAAAGGGAATTAAAGATAATGTGGTGAGTTGAGAAGCAGATATTTCGGTTTATTCAAGCACCTTTGAATTCTAACACAGACACAGTCACAAAGAGATTTCGTTTTGAATTATTTAATTTTTCTAGTTGAAAACACATTCTGTTGTTGCTGATAATCTTGCGGGAGAATATTAGATAATGCTTCAGTCTCATCTTTAAAGGGAAGACTATAAGTCCAAGAGATGTAAAATACAACAACAATAACTGCATACACAGCAACAAAAGTGAGAGAAACAAAAGCATACAAAATATCAGAAATACGCGTAGAAAAATGAAAACTGGAAACTATAGTGGATATTTTTATCAATTTGTTGCACTTTAAAATTCACATTGACAATATCATTACTACACATAATTGTTATGTCAACTTAAAAATGCAATATAGTTTTTTTGACCAGTTAAAATAATTATAGTGTGCGTAATAAAGATTTTATTTTACCTTTTAAAGAACCATTCTATAAGAGTAAAATCAAAACTATTTTCAAACTTTTTTGTTTTGAGACAAATTACTGTGCTTAAATTTCCAAAGTCATATGTTTTCATATATTACATACGTATGGCACGAAAGTCCAACGATTGCGACGACCTTTTTTATTTCGATCTCGACATCGATCGGGAATATCGAATCATTTGACATTATAATGTGTTTACATTCCAATTCACATACTATTTAGATACATTCATACGAGTGTGGTAGCTTGTGAACTGTTGGTGGAGGGAGCACAAGTCAATATTAAACAAAGCAGCATTCACTGCACTTCACCCTAGTCTCCCCACCGCTTCTTTCTTAATTGGAGAATAAACAATCCTATACATATAAGCTTGCAAGATGAGGGTCACTGCATTCCCAGTTGGGCCGCGTCTACGATGTGACCTTTTGTCTACAGCTAGAGCCGGCAAAATACAATTAGTGCATTCATAGTCGTCAGATGAGCGTTGAACTAACGTCAAAATACGTCAATAAAATGTGAATATATTGTTTTCGTCGATTCTAGTTCAGTTTAATAAAGACGCTACCAAAAGAGACCAGTAAACCATAATATTATTACTTTTGGAGCCTCGATCAAATATCAGTTTACTGAACTAAAACTATGCACCTCAATTAGGAAATTGAATTATGTATTTGTTTATTCAATACAAGTTATTCCATCTCGAAAGATTAATTGCTGTTAGTTGGAATACATTTTGACATATATAATTTAAAGAAAAAATTAACGTCGCTTATAGCCTACATTATTCACCCATGTTAGTCCTCGGTATAATTTTTTTTATTCATGGTTGCATTTTCATGAACAAGTAAAACAGGCAAGGCACTTTTACCTGCTGAGGGAAGCTTATTTTAATACTTTATTTACGACACTTTATGAAATGTCACTTTATTTCTTTCTAGAAGCTGGATGTATAACAGTTGCAGAATTGGGAAGAAATATTGAATCTCAAAGACACATTTCGTCATCACATTGGAGTCTGGACAAACTTCAATTTGGAACAGCCATCAGCATCAGGGCGTGAGAGCCTATAAATGCATAACATTTAAGCACATGTTTACAATAGGATTCTAATATCAATTACATGAAAGTTCACTTTACCTCGTAAAGCGCTAAGTTTGTTATTCTTAGGAGCACCCCCTATACCTAAAATAAAGTGCTCTATTATATGGAGGGGTTGGCGGAGATAGCTAATGTACAATGGGAGGCTTCTGAGATAGGCGTAAGGGCCATCAAGTTATACTATAGTTCGAGGACAAATTCTTATTATAATGATTTTATAACTAGTTAAATTCGGGCCATTGTAATTCAAGTACTATTCATATCTCAAATAGTAAGGACATTGTCTTTTGGTGGGTGAAATTTGTAAACGGAAATGTTGAAATTACGGTTGTTTATTTAACTAGTAGCTTCGCAATTATTTGGGGATCATTAACTTTGCATGTGTGTGATTTGTTGCATTGTTTTTGCTCAGTTTCAAGGCATCATTGTGCAATGAGGCGGTAGTTCAGTTGTGAGATCCTATGGCAGCTGATAAAGTTAGTGGATTATATGGGATGGGTCCAAGAATATTCCCAAGCAAAGCATGACAAAATGACAGACTAGGGCACCATCTGTAGACCGCTCGTTGTCACAATGACACGACGAATGGCCGTACTTCAGTTATAAAAACTGATTTACATAAGAGTACAATTTGAGATCTGACCAGAAAATTACTACTAGAATGAGGTATATTGTTTGCACAGGAGGAAATATTTAAGTGTAGACCTATGTCTAAAAAAAAAATACGAATACTGTTAAATGTTGATATGAATTTATTTTCATAACCAATCTATAATATTTTATGTGACTAAGAGACAGCCTAGAATCTAATATATTTGTGCCTAAGTCATATAACTCATTTTGTAATTTGAGATTAAAGTAATTATTTTAAATTAGTAAGTTTATATTTTGAAGAGAGCTACCTAGGCAAAAAGAAGCAAAAACTCGAGTTTTTGTTGATATTGTAATTATTATATACTTGATTAAATTGGTTCAATGTTGGCTTGTGTTACGTTAAAAGAAGTAATATAATGCACCTAGTCTAGTATTGTACTAGGCGTTTCTTTCGTAAATACATACACAATTCTATATCGTCCAGCGTTTGTGTATTGCCGTTTTGAAAATATTGGTATCATGTTTGTAAAACGTCAAAATTATATAAGGACTTTGCATCTTAGCTGAAATTAAGATTTTGGTACTTCGAGCAGTTTCGACAAGACCTGCTTACAAGTAATACCTTATTCATGAACACAAAATAAAAATAAAATTCAAACCCCAATCATGTCTATCAATGTCTGTGTGGTCTTAGTTTGAGTGTGAAAGCCTTCCCCCCGCCCACCACCAAAATAAAGAGCAATTCATTAAAACAAAGGAGAAAATCAAGTACAACTTTGAACGACGTTTACATGTTTACGGGTACCGACCAAGCTCGCATACAAATGTGAGACTTGTTTCTTCAAATGCATGTAGACCGCTGTAATGCAGCGCAATTCACAAGTTGCATTATTTTAACACGTTTAATAAACTTCACATGTTGTTTTATGTAAAACCTACTAAAATAATAATAAAATTCACGTACAAAATCAAGAAGAGTTATAAGATTAAATGTAAGTAGCGTAAACATATTTATGTTTTTGTAACTTGTCAATAAGAAAATTGAATGCACTTGTAAGTAAGTCTACGTGTGATCTTTACTTGTGGTACAAGATAAGCCGTTGATAATATATCACACCGTGATTTGGCCAAGTTCACATTCCTATGTACTGCAAAAATGCGATGTAATGCGTAGGCCTACTTCTATAAGATAACGCCACGAGAAAAAAACTCCTTATTAGGAAAAACGAGTACTTGATACCTTTTCAATGGCAAGTTTACTTTCATCGCTTCAAATTAACACGAGCTCTCAAGAAAATGTGTTCGTATTTACGTAACTGAAGGAGATTCCGTATTTATTGTATGTGTAATTGATATTATTTACCGTGAACATTGGCTGAATACGGTTGCACTTGAAATCAAGTTGATAGATAATTAATTAAAGATGTGTCCTGATTCACGTGTTAATTTCGAAGTAAACTCGATGTCTCAAAGGTCTACTATTATTTGATTGGGTAGACAAGGCAGCTAGCTTATTAAAAACCTATTGTTGTCGCTAAATTGGAAAACCAAAATGGCTGACAAACGTCTATAAAAACAAAATGATCAATAAATAATTGATTCAATTCACGTGCCCGCATTTTTCACTCATCTGTCTATGGAATAAAAATTGACAAGGTTCCATTTGAAACTGCTCGACAAGACACATGCCAAATTGTCCCAATCCGGAATAAACCTTAGGTTTCACATACATGGATTGTTTAACTATCCAAATGTAGACATCATTAATAGAATGCGTTGCTCGGAAAGAGGTCTATAATTAGACTGTGTGCAAGGTCGGTTACGGTCAGGGTTCGAAACTCGGCAACCTTGTATTAGTCCAATTCTGACCTAATTTTTATAGGAGAAACAACGCAAATTTACGATGTTAAAATGTCTGAACCATGGTTTTCAAATCTACATACGTAATACATTTTTGTCTAGGGGAATAAAAAAAACTATTTATGCATTTCTTGTGGAAACTCAAATGTAGCACCTCGGAAGCGAATTACACACTCTTTAAATGTTATTTCCTATTTTAAAAACACATGTGGATGATTAAAATTAAAATATAAAATTAATGCATAATTTGGTTTGTTTGTTTGTCTTTTCGTCTCTAACTAGTTGCATATTTGCAAGAAATTGGATGACCGTTGTGATTCATAAACTAGACTTGTGTTGTTGATGGTTTAATGCGACAGTGATATGAAATTGCACGATTTCAGTATAAGAAGATGAACAATCTTGATAACTATGCATTTTCAAAAACGCTTCCATCTAACAAAAAACTCAAATGTTGCACATATTGTCTTGGAAATATAATTTATTGCGACGCCATTTTGCCTACATAAGTCCGTAGCAATTTATAAACCAGACAACATATAATCAACATGAGAACGTCTAGTTGCAGAAATCCTGCGTCGCGTTGGAGCTTCATTCCAATCGAAAAGTCGGAGTGGAAAATCGAACTGTATAAATTGCTCGTTTTTTCTCAAAATAAATCATTTCTTCATAGTTGTTTTCGGAAACAGTGTATATATGTACAATTATTTATCATGGTAAAAAGCAGATGCCTTTAGATGAACGTGGTAATAAAGTGTAGTCAGTCCATTCACTCTGAGCTTATGTCATCGGGTAATAAGCCAGTCGCAATCAACGATTTAAAATGATAGTCGACTATAGTAGAACTATTAACTATTTTTACAATTGCCTTCAAAAGATGTATGCCATATGCCATCAATATCCATCAAATGTTAATGGTAGCATATTTTTGGAATCTGTATACAGGTTTTGAGTATTAGTAAGAGATTTTGTCCACGCCCTTGCAAACATTCTTGACATATTCTAAGGTTTTTCTATCATATTATTACAATAAGTTATTTCTAAGAAAAAGTAGCAATTAAAAATGCCTGTATCTTATATGAGGGAAGTGCTAGTTTGAGTAAATGGCAGACGTGTTGTTGACTGCCAATGTTCACCTAAGGTGCGACTAAGAAACATCTAGGCTTCTGTCATCACTCGGACTTCACGTACCATATTTGGGAGACAATTTATCGAAGTATGCATTAACGGATTATTGATTCGCAAGTTCCGTGTATTTGTTTGTTTTAAGCTTTTCTTTAGTGTGTAAGTACCATAGACTTGAAACAACAATGAAACTTCTTACGTACTCTTACCCACTTAAGTGATAATGTTTATAAACACGTTTAGTTTTTATTTGTGTTTCTCTTAATCAACACGTTTCATAAACCTATTATAACCACGGAAATGACATCATTTTATCATAAAAACGCCAAAGAACCCCAAAATGTACGCAATTTTTGCATTTACGTTATAACGAATAATTTTTTCGTTTATACATAATTTGTTATACATTTTTGGCATTCATATTTATTAACATACGACATAATCATTTAGAGCATATTTAAAATGTTAAAAATAATCAAAATGCCAATTTATTCTCTAAGATTGACAATACTTGAACTGAACATTTCCCGGCCTGAATTGAGCACAAAACGTTGTTCATAGAAAATGTCTGGTTACGAAACTGTTCATTCCAAAAGTCTTGACAAAACTGTGATTCGTAAACTAAACTAAGATCTGCACTCCCATGGTATTTTCAGTACAGTTGAATATATTTAAATCCAGATTTTGTCAAAAATGCATTTTTTGATCATACTTTACGCATGTTAAGAGTTGTTCATAAATCAACCTATTGATGGCATACAAGCATAAGTTAAACGCAGCATCTTTATTTAATTGGTCTGGAGTAATATTTTATTCTGAGAGTGTGTCTCTACATAAATAACATTGCCAAGGTAAGGCGAACGTACAGTGGGAAGCGCCTTCTTAACGACTACCGACTCGCTATTATAGCATGCTTCCTAAGTTTACATTCGCTGTCGGTCACACATCAATGATCCTGATAAATTATTACCCATTGTGATTTAAGGTTCCTAGCATGAAGACTATAAGTGTTAATAATATATAAAAGGCTCGAGCCGCGAAGCCAAGGTACTTGTGCCACCACCATCAAACCATAACAGAAGAAATAGCTAATTATAAGGATATCATCATCCTACGTTGTAGACGCTGCCCGCTGGTAAATCTCTATACGCATGAACATTACAGAAGCCGCTTTTAATAAGACCGGGGAGCATACGAAATCATACGTAGTCGTAAACTAAATACGGCTTTACGAGTGTATTTAGCATTTGATTAGGAAGGCTTTTAATGTTTCAAGACCATAGACGCCGTTAACATTTTTATTTTCTTATCTTGCACCTTTTTCTTGTGGCTAGTAACCTTCGGACATTATTATAGTGTCTTGATTGCGCATAGTAAAATGGTATGTATGTACTTGTTCTTATTATCACTCGATTGATACGCTGCTATATTCACCATACCTGACCATGGGACGGTCATCAAGCATTATACTAATAGGGAAATATGCTTTTGGTTTAGACGGGTATGAAATTCGTTGCCATGTGTGCGTAGCAGACAGACATGCGTATAGCGTTGGATGTATTTGCAAATATATAAATATTACATAATATATAATATCTTAGATGTATGGTTTACCCACTCAGTTCACCTATGAACATTTATAGGATATTCTTCATATCATCTACTACTAACAACTAAAACTAAATATTCAGTCGGCCATTTCTATCCCAAAGTATGATTTTATTTTGACGACGATACGCCGCCATCACAGTTCAATCAATAGGCAAGCCCAGCCCATAAACTTTTTGAAAATTTACAATTCCATTGCTCGACATTTTACAATCACAAATTTAATGATCGCATTCTATAAACACGTTGACTCAATTAAAATGTTATAATTTATAGGAACTAGCAAAACGAGTTATTGCAGACAACCAGTTGTCGTTAAATAAAATATAATCATTGTGGTCTTCGAAGAATATATGAATTTATATGAACGGTAACAGCTGAAAGTTACTCTAAGGAGTAGCTGAGTTAGGGTTGTTTTGCCTATTTATGTAATATTTGATTTTCTGTTTTATTCTTTGAGTATAAATTCATAATACTGATGAAGCCATCGAATGAGATGTATGAAGCTCAATGCTAATTTTATTCAATAATTCATTCAATTATGACTGCTCACTATTACGCAATGAAATAAACAAAACTTAATAAACATGCATGATTTCAATATCGATACTAAAGATTTTCATTATTGAAGTTAACTTTAAGCTATGTAATATTTAAAAAATAGAAACACTGATAATTTTTTTTTAGTCATTTCAAAATATATTATTTATCGTTTTACTAAAAATTTTAATCGTCTTCTTCTTCCAAACATTAGTTCTATATCGTTAAGTCTGTTAGATGAGCTCGAGAAAACCAGGATTTTACGCAGGACGCAGAGGTAAAGTCTGGATCACTTAGAAGCTCTATCGTTTGTCCTATCGGGTTGTGGTTTGCACCAAAATGTCATGTAAGAATGTGTTATGCGGAATCAAAGAACTATTTTCAAATATTGTTTACTTTTCTTATTAACTGACCGTAAATATACAACCAAACAGTTATTTTGTAGTAATTTCCCAATTTTGTGTAAGAGGCAATTATTTGAAATGTCAAAATGTGCTCTGATAGCGGCGACATGCGCTCATCCTTTCTGAACAACCTCCCAAAAATACAGTTTTATTTTGATACAAATTAAGGGTCAAAAAGTGGTCTAGACTGTATGTGAAATTAGCTGGGTTTGACGATCAAGCGTATTTTAAATGGGCATTTAACATTGTAAAACAAGAAAGCCCGAGCTCGGCAAATAGTCTTTACAAGATACCTTTGGGCTGAATAATTAATTGTTATAGCACATGTTGAAAATGTAGAAGAAATGCGCAATTTGCAATAGGGTTACAAGACGCGCATGGTCAAAATTCTAACTGTCCATCTTGCATGTCACCATATGTCTTCTTAGGCGTCTGCTTCTTGGATAATGAGGATAATTAGGATAATCCCAAATATTCACCTTGTCTGAGAGAGTCTGAATCTCCGTTACAATATAAAATATAATATGAAGGTACTAAGTTTCAGAACGTGGTGTGACAAGTTTGCCAACTTTTCCTATGTCCTACCAATTGTTTTAGATCGTTGGTACAAGTCTTTGCTTCAGTCATTTAGGGTGTTTGCTGTTTTTGCATACACCAGCATTTTGTAAGAAGATTTAGGCCAACGTACTTATTTTATCTAAGCCTACTAGATATGCCTATATAACTTATATGATTTAATATGTCTTCAGATTTCAGTTTCTGACTTTCTCGTATAGTATACGCTTTGCATACTGATGTATGAATCTGAGGGTGTTTAGTAATTATTAACAAGGCATTCGCCAGAAATGGTAAACCTTATATACTTTAACTAACCGCTGATTCGTTGTGTACTGTAGAAGGCATCATCAAATCCACACCTGAATGCCTGTCAATGTTTATGAAAGATGACTATCAAATTAACTTAGCCTACTGTAAGTTATTTCAGTCTAGAAAAGATTCATCCTACTTCATATTAGGCACGGTCAATTCCGACCCGTACGTTTCAGGTATAGTGAATAGAGCTTCAATTAACTTTCTAAAAAGACGAAAATTTCAATATAAGTTACACCTTACCCTATCTAACCAACAAACATACCGATACATTGGTAGGATTACAGTCATTTCCCATCAGTGCAGACCTCAGAGTATTAAGGTGAA
Organism: Sweltsa coloradensis; assembly: GCA_024449915.1. Classification (NCBI taxonomy): domain Eukaryota; kingdom Metazoa; phylum Arthropoda; class Insecta; order Plecoptera; family Chloroperlidae; genus Sweltsa; species Sweltsa coloradensis. The sequence goes on along the minus strand of JAMZAV010000025.1, from coordinate 750,199 downwards.
GTTTGTATATTCAAATTTGAGTTGATATACATATTGATTAAGTACTAGGTCTTACTTTGCAACCTTTGATAGTTCGGTATCAATACATCAATAAGACTTGGAACTCATACTCTTCTGAGTGATTCGCATAGTGCCCGCACCCCAATCGCATTAACCACCGCGGTCTGCGATGGTTTTCGCGTATTGATTCATGGATTTGCATTAGAACATAAAAAACATTAAGTTTGTCTGAGAGTTGTGAGGGTAAAAACGTTTTGATGCAGCTGGACACCCGAAAAACTATAATCAACTCCTATACAAAACTTATTATATTTGTTGTCTTTGAATAGGCAGGTGACCCATATTGGTATACGCATACACCATAGGCTAACGAGATAAGTTCCTTTGCTTTGTGGTTAATAAATAAATAAATAAAATAATTTTATTTAGAGTCTACTCACTTATACTGAAACATCCAACTCTTTCAAACTTTCAACCATTTCTATCGATAATGTAAGTACGAATCCGAATCTTCAACAGTTCGTTGGTTTTACTTTATAATTGTTGTTCCAGTAATTCGTTGTTAATAATGATTTATATTGAAATTTGTGTGTCTTTAACTTGCTTGTAACACATACAAAGTGTCATATATTTTCAAAAAAATTTGGTATACGCCAAAACTTTTCTGTGCAGTAAAGCGTATTATATACTAAGTTATCGGTACAACTTGAATGGTCGGTTTAATTACAAACTTTATTTAATGTGGAACTAATTAAATTATTGTTATTTATTAAATATATAATATGTGATGGGCATAATGATAAAAGTGTCCCACTCACTGCCGGAGCGTCATGAATGACAATGGCTAGCCGAAGCTGCAGGCTAGGATCGTACCGCAAGCAGTGCTGTCACTTGCCGGCGATGGATTGCAAGGAAGCCGGCGAATGTCATAAGAGTGACGTGACGATACAACGCACTGGCGAGGGCTAGAGCGATATGCCTGCCAACCTTTCGGCACTAACTAGGAAGCAAGGAGAAAACCTGGCGCTATCGTCAAAAGAGGACAAAAATAATAATAATATAAATAAAAATTTATTTTTATTCATAATCTACGCCTCAGTTACAACTGATTTTCCATTGGGCAACATAGTTAAATTTTATAAATACCGACGGTATTGACTCGTTAGACTCTGATTCGGGAGGTCTCGAGTTCGACCGGCAATCCTGACTGAAGGTTTTCCCGATGTTTTCCTCAGTCTCTCAAACAACCCTTAGATATCAACTGTCTTATCCGCAACATGCCTACTTAAACACCTGAAGAAGGGCATATTGCACCCTTAAACAGGTTTACCTCAGTAAAAATAGAAATTTATATTTAATATGTATTTTACATGGCAGCTCCAATGTCCCGTTTACATATTATACCATAATAATAAGAGAAACCGTAATGTTGCGCTTTGCGTTGTTGATGATAAATCGGTAAACGTATATTTTATAAACGCTATAAAATGCTAATTTAAAAACATGAGGTTTTCCCATACCTCTTGAGAATTAATTAAGAATCGCAGTCTAACGTTTTACGAGCTTGGCTATATTGAATTGAATAAGTATCATTTCCCTTTATAGAAGTGCAAGAAACCCCCCCACATTTGGGGTTTTATTGAAAAAGTATAGGTGCAACAAAATACTAAGTTTGAAAAATTAAATGCTAAATATCTAAAATTAAAATGCTATTTTAACATATTTTTAATAATATTTAATATTAATGGATTTTAGTGAAATCATAACGATACGAAAACAATCCAAACTGGTAGTTGAACCCGAGACGTATTACATTGAGAAATGCAATAACTATTATACGCAGGACCATATACCAACAGACCACATAGGGTAATACATGACGATCAACATTACGTGAAGATCAGCTGGATATAGGAAAATCGACGATCTTGGACTTTTAACAGAATACAAAAACGTTGGAATCAATATTTTTTATCGTTTTATCGTTGAAGTTTTATTATTTTTAGATATGCGAGTGCAGAGCTCATTTCAGCTTCCAGAACAGATGTGTAAAGTTTTGGACATCTGTGCTGCTGTCAGTCAGCCGTGCAAAATGGGTCTAGTCTGAAAAAACAGAAACCGTGTCCTCTTAACACAGAAATCATTGCTGTAGGAGAACCGCTGCGCGTAGGGAAAAACGGATCAAATATGAACGCATATTATTTATTTCAAATGTGTAGGTTTTGAAATGCAAATTTAATAAATAAATACATTATAGATCAAGGCTGTTTTAGGTTGTATTGATGTGATGCGAATTATCTGTGTACTATAATTAAAAAAATATGTGTTTCGATATGGTTACCACTTACCAGTTTACATTCATTGATCATGGCCAGTATTTAAAATAAGAATTAGATGTAAATATAATATTATGAATCATATTATAGTTTGGGCCCGGGACACTATATTTACAGACCCGTTGAAACATTTGCGTTATTTTTATTGAGCACTTTTTTTAAAAATATTTTAAGTTTCGTTTCTATGTTATTGTTAACATACAATGATAATGTTTGAAAGTAAGAAAGTAACGCAAAACAAAGATTTATGCATTTAAATATAGGAAGTGATATTTGAGATAATTGTTTTGATAAACAGTACATACATATGCATGTAACATTCAATACTTCTTTAGAAAATAGTTATAATGTATTATGTACAGTTACCCCTCGTAAAAAGTATAAGAAGGCTACAAGCGCGATTTATATGAAAAATTAATACTATACACATTGTAGTTCTAGCCTATACTTTCGACATTTCGAATCGTCGCAAGAAGTTTGGTCAAAATCGGCACAGCCGTTAATTTTTTTCAATAGAGAATTAGAACAAATACAAAACACGTTTGTATTAACAATATACGAACATTATTTGTATGTTCTACATTATCAATTATGTGATTCTTTAAAACCCCTTGTTGGCAGATTATGATATAAGCAAATTGTTATAGTTACCAAATCATTTGAAATAATTTTATTTAATCAGGTTTATTTTACGCCTAATAAGACGTTTCGCGTACATGTAACAAGCCAAGCTTTGCAAGCGTTCAGACTAAATAATATTGAGATCCAATTTTGTTGAATTGAGAATTACAAAGTATTTTCAGCCTATACATATGACCAGAATATTTCGATAAATAAATAAACCCACAACGAACCAACTCTTTGTAAATTCCATTTGATTGCGACCTGCGAGGAATTACAAACAAGTTCTAACGACCCCCCCCCCCCCCCTAAAATGAGAGAACGAACCCCTCTGATCTTTCGGCCGACTAAACCAGCCCTTCCCCGTACAGCATCCCTCTAAGATCCTCACATTCCCGACATTACAATTCACTTCATTATACAATTGTATTAACATAACCGTACATGTGTTTTAAGAGACGATAATTTACTGTTTAGAGTGAGAAGTACACTATAATTTGAAGGAACCAGATCAATATAGTTAGATTTACGATTGTAACAGGGAGTTTATCGTTTAAAGTAGGGTGACAGCGGCGCAAATATATGTCAATCGGTACACACCCTCAACGCAGTACAATAAAAGAAGTCAGTCGATCACGACGAGCAAAACATTACGTAATACAACCATCAATTATCACTCGTAGCTAAATTTCAAAGACGTTTTTGTACCATAAAACGTGGACAAGTTTTTTTTTAGAATTGACACCCATAGAGCATAAATTACAATCCGCACACATCACAAACATTGCTAAATGGGCTATTGGTATTTTAGAAAATACGATTTTTTGTTATAGGTAGTTCAATAACAGTTCTACTTGGAACATTAATTAATCAGAACAGAGTGTACATTTAATTAATAGCATTATTACAAATCGAAATCGAATATAGAGTTAAAAGTTGAAATCAATCTGTTAACTTTTGGAACTAAACGATGAACAATTCTTCGACAATTGTCGATACAATAAAACGCGTTTTTACTTTTTGATGCCATTTCGTATTCGTCTCATCTAACTTCGTTTATGACTGCTCACAAGATTTATTATGATTTATGGTTTGTTTCTGATATGATTTTATTATTATTTGTTTAAAATGTGAGTATATAAAATGAATGTTGCAACTAATACATAACTCTCAAAGAACACTCACAGCAGCAGAATCGGAAAGTTACAATTTGGTTCTCAATTACACCCTCAGTGAAAATAGGCCAAAATTTTTAATTGCGCAAATGAAATTGGTTGCGAGTACAAAAATGGGCGAATTGTTATTGTTTTGCAATAATTACAATTTGATGTTAGTAATCAATTGGAAGACAATCATCAATTCTTCCCTCCGGAATCGGTATAATAGGAGGCTAATTATCATTATTGACAACAGTTAAATTATTGTTGATGTTCGAAAAATTATTAAACGTAGTTTGATAAAACTGAACGTGACTACAGGAATGATATCAATGATGTAGTTATACAAATTTATTTAATAATAATATATTCACTTTCCTCACTTAGATTCATATATAATTTCATCTATAATTTCAGTGAAGAAATACATTACGCATTTGACAATGGGATAAACAGTTTTTCGGGTATTTGTTCTAACAATCGATATAAAATCTTTTAACAGTGTGGATTTAATAAAATAATATTCCCCAAAACAAAATCAAATGAAAAGGCTGTAAAACGTCTGCAAGTATTTCTGCAACATCAGACGGTCAGTGGTAATAGTGCATTTATCATTTGTGCCTGTCTTCGCGTCGAGAGGGGAACGAACAGCAAGGGGAAGGGAAGGGAGGGGAGGTTCTTTTGTTTCTCTTGTCCCCAAATAAATTAGCATCACCGCTTTAGCACAGTTGCTTACAACACAAGCTCTGAAATCCGGTCCTTACTGTTACTCGTAACATAACTTCTAGTCGTTCTAGCACATCGTAATTTCAATGTGTAGATACACGCCCCAAGCATATTGCCCAAATGGAAAACATACAGTGGAAAAATTCAAATCACACATAATATTTTATCAATGTTATAAATGAGATAAATCTTTTTTTTTTTTAATAAGGTAAAAATTATTTAAAAATTGTCATAGAACATAGAACTAATGACATCAATGTAACATAGAACAAATTAGTTACAAATAAATAAGGAATGTTACAAGGGCCGGACAGAAAGTAAACTCAACAAGTAAAAATAAAAAACACAAATTTAAAAAGGCTTAAGGTATTTATTAATATATATACTTTGTATTTTTAACACCGATAGAGGTGGCTCACGCGTTGCACGCGATACCCTAATTCGGTACTTCAGAAGGTCGTCAATTTGATTCCTGCCACTGGCAATCTTGACTGAAAGTTTTCCTTAGTTTTTTCTCAGTCAAAGTACTCAAGTGGGATTGAATCCTATAAAATACAGACAGTTCTTGGACATTCCTTCCCAACAATCCCTATACGTCATTTACCTAGTAAGTCGCCTGTCGATGAGCAAGCTGGGCCTTATTTGTTCAACAATCAATATTTGAAAGTGATCATGCTAGTAGAAATTCACTTTGTAACGTATAATGTCAATTCAAAGGGTTGGTATGATACTGCGTTGGTTCGGGGCACACCATACATGCCTGGCCCAAAACCTTAAAACTAATTACTTATATTATTCATGTAAATAAAAAAAGCGATACTCAAAATTAAAAGTTATGGTATGATTAATGTTTGACACCTTTTTGTGGTACGTGAGTAACAATCTGTCAAAATATGGAGGCATGTCCACTGCAAACCAAGTGATTTCATAAAGTTAGGCACACAAAACATAATATGTTCACCATATATAGATGCTGTTCCTATCTAGGATGATCTAACCAAGGCAAATAAATCTTTATGACTTAAAATGGAGTTATTCTTCCGAAGGCGATTGTTTCCCATGTTTCTTGTGTGCAGTACGACTGTGGTGCTATCTAACGACAAGACTTAGAACTACACCGTGTGTTTTTATTTCTTCTCACCCTATTGCAATGAGCTACCCCTAGTTTCTACCCTTGGGGTCTGATATGGGTTATCAGTTCATCCCTTCAACCTTCCTCCCCCCACCCTCCTCTACGCCTGGTTGTGATACATAGGGTGCAATCCACGCCTCATGTGCATGGCGAGACAATACCTGCACACTACACGTGTCAACAGACGCATTGTTGTGGATTGGGGTAACTTTAAAGCAGTTCACACATAAAATATCAACTTTTTTATGCTAGAAGTTATACGTTATTTATTTACACAGAATTTTCCATTCCCAATCATTGATAACTGCATACCATACATAAGAAGGTGTGAATGTCAGATGGAGAAGGTGTACTATCAATTCAAAAGGTTAATAAATAACTACTAAACTTTCGCGGCTCGTTAAAACCAACTTTTGCGTTTTTAAATGTGTTTTGTGGCTTCGCCAGTAAATATTACTGGATACAACTATTACACTATTTAAAAGTTTATCCCCAAAGGGAATCTAGCCCAGAGAACCTCCGGCTACCTACCGATTCTCTTGCAATTTGAGTTTTCGGGGCCACAAGCAGAGATGGTTATTCTTTTCTCTTTCTTTCTTTTTCTTTTATGGTTATTTTGAAGCGATTTAGATTCTATATGGAGCACACACTTATATAGTAGACACACGTATGAAAAATGAATCCCCAAAATATAGGAATAAACTTAAAACGTAAAACGTACCGGTACAAAAATAATAAAGTTACTAGTTCATTAAAGACGGAATAGTAAAACTCATGAAACACTAACAGCACTTTACTCATAAAACCCAAATCAAATATTCGTAAGTGTGTGTATATGTTTTACAAGCTATTTGCATACGGAGAACAATTGTTTGCTATTTCCCCTTTAAATCTAGTGCATCCTGATGTGATCAAATACATTGTGTGGCATGAGATGAGAATACTGATGTGTACAAGTATCTCCCTGCCCTAACCAGCTGATTAGAAGGGGACTTGTTGGAGACATGGCAACCTATGCACTTCCACTAGATTGTAAGAATAGTTAAATAGTGTTACTGCTCCTTAAAAAAGAATTTAATGTGAAAATACAAAATTAATCAAATTATATTTTCAGATATTTTTTATTCCAATGCCCATGCGTGAATAACACTATACTTTATGGTTATTTTAATAGATCAACCCTAGCATTTAAGACGATTTTAATTACAAATTTTCTAACACAAACAGTACCATGTGCACACCTTGTAATAGGCCACACACACTTCCAACCGTAGAAAATATAGGCTACACTACGTCACATATATTATGTGACACGTATCTCCATGTTTAAAGATCATTCGTTTTACTTTAAATTGATTAGATTATATTTAATATATTCTGTATGTTATTGTTCGTACGTGCTACGGTGTCGCACCCTTTGCTTTCGTCTCCCTACTTAAGGGTATACATTTGTTTTTCTAAAGGAAAAGCACAAGGGCTGTTTTCAGCGTTCTAAATCCCTAGCAGAAAACCTTGGAAATCAAGGTTGCCGTATCAAGTATCGAACCTGTCCCCTCTAGAATCAAGTCTCGCGCGTTACGCATGAGCTACCACTATCGGCCATGCTCACAATGCATGCTGGTTGTAAGTCTTACTTCTGGGTACTAAAATCGCCCGCGTTTGCTCAAAAGTAATTTGTTTGCCAAATAATAACAATCTTTCATAATTGTACCATGGAAAGAAACCTGCCCCGGAAAACTCTCCTCTCTTTGTGTTACCTACGGTGTGACCGTGACCTTGAGGGAATCTCAAGGAGAATATTAAAATTCTCAAAGTTAACTGAGAAAACTTTTGGAAATCTTGTCAGGATTGTCTGCTCTCAGAGGTGACCGTAGACCTTCTGATCTGATCTTTATTTATTTAAAGTGTATATTCTTATTTAGTTCTAAAAATTTATTTTGATTTGATGTCGAATTTAACCATATTTATCTCTGCAATAGTTTAATTGTCTCACTGAACTTAAATTGATTAATTCTAAACTTTGAACCCCTTCACTTGTCAGATTTATAACTTCCAAACAAATTTATGTGTGACTACAACTAGGAGCAGACTTATTGTGCACTTACTACGGATGTTAATACATAGCTTCAATGGTTTAACGTAGATATTAATTATCAATTGAGTAAGCTCAATTAGTGTGGATTAATACATAATATGTCAAGTAACATTTATGAAGTCCAAAAAATATATCTCGTATTCACCCAAAAAACGACCGTACTCAATCAAATTACGTGCCGAATAAATTCTACGTATGTTTGACACTATAATTTTATCATCCACACCTTTAAAGAAGTATAGTAAAAAAATAGTTTTTCTGATATATTCGTAGGCCTACTTGATTAACTATCACGTATCAACTCGAATAAAATAATCCGTAAAAGTAAGAAATGAAACCAATTATTTACAAAAACTTGGTTTTACTCACAAGCAAATGAAAATCATTGGCTACACATTATATTTAATTTAAGGGGATATTAACAATAAACGACCTCTGTTTTTTGTTGATTGCCCTATTGAATAAAACAAGAGTAAAACAAAACGGATACACAATATTATTCTCTTTATACGAATTTCTCTCTTCTCTCCCCTCGCCCTAGAATCCACTCCCTCCAAGCATTACGCTTCAATTGATTAGGAAGAAATGTTCAGTTAGCTAAGTAAACGTAACTAATCGTAAAAACAACCAATCGTTTTAAATAAAACTCAAGCGAAAAATTAAAACCCGTTGTCACTAGATAACATCAAGTTCAGTTAGCAATATCCAAAGAAACTCAATATGAACAACATTATTTATGTTGTTATGAGAATTATAAAATTTAGTTAATCGTGCACACTAGACAAATACTGTTTAGTTATTCCTTAAAATATGTGGTTGATGATGTATTTGTGTCTTATTATATCTAAAGAAACGCCAAGTAAATATATCTTCAATTGCTTCTCACAAAAAAAAACACAAGTTAGATTTTCGAAATAAAAAAACTAGGAAGTCATTTGATCATTGGCGACGATTTCTTTGATTGGTTTGGTGTGACAGGAGATAAAATACTTAAATAATAAATGACACAACTAACACGGCATAGTGTTGAAAAAAAAGAGCACAATCTCAATGCCGAGTTTCTATTGGTTCTAACTTGCACCGTCATTAGTTCAGTTTGCGCCCCTAGATCGCTCTGCCTCCGCATGCTACGCTACCGGTAGTCGGTAGTCGGTACCTACCTGGTAGTCCTTGTCCACACGTTCATACACTATGTCACTGATACTCGAATCACAATGGACGACACACTAAATGTCCCGACTTGAAAGCTGTTGAGGAGCCAAGATATTACGTTGCTGATTCCAGCCAGCGGGAATGCAATTTGAAAACAGAGCCACGTGAAGCCATTCAGTGTACACGATGCGCCCCTCCCCGCCCTTCCCTCTCCTCTCCTCTCTGCCCCACTCCCTCTCACTCTCATCTGCTTTTTATCGTGCCTCATCCCTATTGCGCGGGCCTAAAGCTAACATCAGAGCATTTGCCAATGATGTCGGTGTCTAGTGTCGGCGTTTAGCCTTGTGTCGACATTTGACAGGTACCGATAGGCTTGGCTCAATGATAGCGCGATACGCTCTATTGCCATCGGCAATCCAGAATCGCTGAAACAGTCTTTGACTTACAACAATACTTCTTCTATTCAAAAGATTATCGACATACATTGTTAATTTTCTTGATTAAAAAAATGTAGAAAAAACAAGAGGAGTGTGGAATTAACACAAGTAAAAAATAGTTGGAACAACTCAAACGTCATGATATTAATAATAGCTTTACGTTCTTGGTTCGAGCCTCAGTAAGGATAAATTATTACGTCAATTTCTTTCACAATGCAAATATTAAGGAGCGAAGCTTAACGATTTGCACAATTTTCTGCACGTCCGTCCGTCTATATGTCAGTCACTTCTCACGATAAAAACCTAACACTGACCTTCGATTGGCACGTTATTTTTGTTGACATTGCCCTACAACAAGGATGATACAGAATGTTAGTCTTTAGTAACCCTGGGAGCTAGACGGACTGGGCTAGAGGTTCACTAAATTGAACCCGGCACCTCCACCAAGAAACCTCTTGTCGATAATTTGTTTTTGTATTCTCTACGGCAATCTGTAGATAAAGCAGATTCGCTCCCTATTTTGGGTACTCCTTTACCCGTACTTGTAATGGTAATAATATAACGGACCTGTAATAATATAACACTAATTCGTATTCACCTGAAAAGTGTCACAATAAGTAAGGATTAAACTCGATCCCTTCTGGAAAAGGCAACTCATGCTGTAGTACGCAATAATGGATTTCGGATGGTTGTCTGTTTGATCTCGATCACGTTTGTTCTAAAGCACAACTCTTCTTGGTGGAGGTGCCGAGTATATAGATATTCAAACTTTCTTGGCTGCAAGAACCGCACCAGTGCACCCCATTGTCACATAAAAAACATTCAATTGGAGGTTATGTTCGGGGGGTAGCGGACCCCAGAAAGTTTGAGTATTCAGTGTCCGGCACCCCCATAATTTATAAAGGCTGGAATAAGCTAGAAAACCCTGAAAGTGCTGATATCTATGTGCCCGGCACCTCGATCATAATTGAAGGTTATATTAGCGAGAAACAAAAACGGTAAGCTTTGCTCCCTACTTTGGGTTCTACCATACTCGTATTGTGTCCATGTCACCACTGCTACATTCTCACAGATTTAAGCCTATACTCTGCAGCCGAAACATATGGGAAACACCTTTGCACACTTTGATAAGAAGAAAATTATGACCAATAATGTGTATGTATTTGATGTTTGATCTATAATACATAAAAAAATTACTGGAGCTATCATCAAGTTGAATACAGGATATAAATATGTTATTATGAAAACAAGTAGCAAATTTACAAACAGCAGCGTCATTATATTAGGTTTATTGGGCTCTGTATTGCCATTTGGCGCTGTTATTAGATTTTGAAACCATTTGACGGTGCCGTCTAAATATTATTTTTTTTGTCCCCTACATGAATCACTTTTCTGTCCTTTAAACAACGATGATACAGAATGGTTTTGACAACCCTGGGGGTAGAGGGAAGGGTCTAGCGCCATCTAATGTAGGGATATCTATGAACCCGGCACCTCCACCAATCAGGGTTAACACTGGAAAAATTCACAAGTGGAATCTTCCTTTTATACTGAATTTATTAATCGTGTAGATTTTTAGGTGTACGCATAATTTTGAATCAAAATCGTTATTCACAAGTTAATACGATACATGTGCCGAATACTGACACACAAAATATAAGGTAACACGTTTCTTCCCAGCTTTCAAATCTCGTTGTTAGTGGAGGTGCTGAGTTTAAACAGGTGTACAAAAATAAATTATCGTTCTTCGCTTGTTTCAGCTTTCACTTATGGTGGAGGTGCCGGGTACTAAAATGTTTAAACTTTCTGGGGAACTAGACCCGCCCCCTTTATCCCCGGTCACCAAAAACTTTCTGTATATTCTTTGTGAAAGAGCAATGTCAAGCAAAAGCATACCGAAGGGTCATGTTTGGTTTTAACAGTGAGACGTGAGTGACATGATATTCACACAGACGGACGGACAGAAAAGTGATGCCTATAGTGGAGCTTAAACTTTGCTTGAGGATAATTAATATTTATCAATTTCACTCTCATTTTAAATGTAAATGTATGTAATGTTACAATCTCCAAGGGAAGTAATTTGGGGAATCTGTATGGGCAAAAGCGATGTCCAAAAGCATGTTGATATGGTTCAAACCCAGTATTTAAAAACCTAAGATATGTTCTCTGACATTTCAATACACGTATTGTTTTTTGTTCATCCAGTAACCCAGCCTGAGAAAAGTTTTTTTTAGCTGTTTACCCCATGGATCGGGTACACGCTTACCGTCCGCCTGTTATAACATACTTCTCCCGACTGACTGATTCCTTTCCTCCTAGGGGGTAATTAGGGAAGAACACGTTCTGTTATTGTTTTTATTTTTATGTTAGTTCTTGTTGGTGTTCTCGTTCTCGTTCTCGTTCTCGTTCTCGTTCTCGTTCTCGTTCTCGTTCTCGTTCTCGTTCTCGTTCTCGTTCTCGTTGTTCTTATTCTTGTTTTAGATTTAGATTTAGATTTTACCTTTTTTTAACAAGTGACAATTTGGTCAGTTGTATTGTTTGTCGGCACTAATCTGCGATTTGTAATATAGGTAATTTGTATTGAGGAAACATTGGGAACTACCACCACCTCAGGACTAATGCTAATTTGCCGTGTTCTTGTGATTAAGCTAAAGCCTCTTAGCTCGACTAGGCCTAGGCCCTTCTGAAGTTGTAAGTGGAAACGGGACTGCAAATGTCAAAGAACGCAATTAATTTGGCCGCTATCTCGGTGACAATCTTGTTCGAAGACCTATCAGAAAACCATAGCTAATCAATGAACAAGGAAGACAAAAAAATACACAGTTCTTTATTTGCTTTGACATATTTACCACCTTTTAATAGTCGGCAAGATGGAAAGCACCGAACGAACACCTAATAAGATAAAGAATGAGAGAGGGGAAAAGGAAGTAGTGTTAAGCCTGCGCTGTGAGGGGTTCTCTCTCTCCACCCCTCCCGAGGACGAGATCGCCAACCCGACGCCCGGCAGTCCACAGTCGAGGACTAGCGTCCGTCCCCGACGCCCGTAGCACGCCACTCTACCCTCTTCCACGCGCTGCGAGCATGATGCACGCGACCCGCGACTACCATGCCCTACACAGCTCAGAACAACTTCCGGCTGATAATATTTTAGAAAATATATTGAAAACCAAATTGCAAAATACTCTTTTAAGGTTATTCCAGAAATCAAAATGCCATTTGCAAAATAAGTATGAAACAGTCACAACAGATTTTAATTCTGAGGAGACGAAACCTATATTTTATTTGTTAAGTTCATATACTCCCATTAATGAAAATATGGTTTGAATATCACTGAAATCCTTTTTTACGCGATTACTTATATTAAATCATATATTTTGAAAATATTATTGGTATCTACTATTTTACCCTTATTGTTGACATTGTTTTTGTACCGTTTTTGTAACATGATGTATATTGAACAATAATGAAAGGCTTCGTTATGTAAAAATTTTTGTTAGTTCACAACACTATATTTTGCCATATCAATTACTGAAATAAATGGCATTCAGACAACACAATCTTCGATTTCACAAGATGTGCCAAAATGGTGCTCAATAATAAGAAATGGCTTTTAATTTGAAAATATTATCGTAATTCATTGTGTTTATGCATTTCGTTCAAATTAAAGCACCGAAATATTATATTATTTTACTCAAAATTACATTATATGCCTGCCATTCCTTCGAGAAAATAATATAGCTCAAAATGTATTTAGTTCGTATATTGAGACAAGCCCTGAAGTGTACCAAGTGAATTTTCTTAAATCAATCATAGTTCAAATAATTAACACAAATTTCGCAATTGCCATTTTAGCACATCAATGTGTACGTAATCTTTTGCTGTTTCTAACGCAACGTATCCAATAATGTATTGTTTATGATATTTCAGAAAAATGAATTGCAAAGTTTTGATAATATTTTACACCACTCAGCAGTGATCTATGTTACAAAAATGTGACCATATTATTTTGTTCCAGAATAATTGAATTTGAAGTTATCTAGTAATACGGTACCACATAAGTAATAAAACTAACTTGTTTTTCCATTCCAGGTTGCGCCAAATTATTGAAACATAATCAAATCAACAGACGACGAAAATAATACCAGATAAAGGGGACGAAAATACTATTGGTAAACCTAGGAGCAAGATTCGACCTAAAAGGAGAGATATGTGGCCACAAAATAGTCATGCAAGAAATCAGTTGGGTTTCGGAGTGAACTATCCAACAACAAACTGAAGTCTCTATACCTCATCATAATGTTGACCAGTTAAGATAAATAAATTTTCTAAGCAAATCGCACAAAAACTATCTTCTAGACTTCACACAGAGTATATGTGTAGACTTAATGTTTCTAGCTAATAGTTACCATGTTATAGTAACGGGGGTTATCACGTTTTTCATACGTGAGAAATGTATAATCGCTCTGTGAATAACTGGCCAGGCTTCAAGTTCTCAGACCGATACAAATGATCTCACAGTTACTACATCTGTCGTGTCAGGTGTTGGTTGGTGCATGGGGTTTCCGTACCGTACGTAGTCATAGCATCTAGTTTGTCAACTCGGTTCTACTGCACGTTGCTCTGTGACATAAACTCAGGCAATTAAACCATTATAGTTTGTGTAGGTTCAGTATTAGTCAGTTTGACTGGATGCTTGAAATAAACCGTGACATTCCTAGGGACCTCCAAATTTATGAAACCCATTAATTAAGTTATAGGTGTGTTGAAGGGAAGGAATGTCCAAGTGCAATCTAAGAGGATCAAAACCCTTTATTTTGCCATTCTTGACTGAAGAAATGCTTGGAAAATCTGTCAGTCAGGATTGCCAGTGACATGTATCGTATGGCGACCTCCTGAATCAGTCTTGCCCGTTACTTATAAGTCCACTTCTGTCGGTTGCGCCACCATTCCAGAGATACCTCTGTCGGTTACTGTTCAATGTGCATATACCGGTATCTTTGAGATTTGTTAAGTTCGTACCCCATTCAGAACTTTGATTGCAGTGTAAAATATATATTGTTGAACTGCAGAGATGTTGCGCAAATTGTTGGATCATAAAAGGTTTAATACACAAATTTTGATAACGTAGGGTGGATCCCGACGGAACGTTTTCCTCCTTTAATTTCACATGTTATGTCATTTTTTTTAAATAATGTGGTCAAACTCCTATTCTCTTCATCATTTTGAGTTTACTTTGTATCTTGATCTGATAAAATAAATAATTATTAGCCTATTATGATAATAAATGTGTTTTTTTCATTAGATGAAACAAAGCATTCGATTTTGCTCCATTGCATGTATTGTTCATTTTTTGCATGTCTGCAAATAATCACTTATTGTTTTTTTTATTTATATTTAATTAAAAAAGTAAGCAATTAGAAAAAGGTGGATATCTGACAAAATAAAGAGTTTAGCTCTTGTTTCTTTCTGCTTCGATAAGTACCAAGCACTGCCAAGGAAAATTTACCCTCTTCATGTGACGACTTATAGGGTGACCGGTAGGGTGTGTGAGTGGTAGGAAGGAATCGTCTAGTGGACATGTTTAATAAGATTTAATTACAGCATTCTATTGATGATCCAGAAAACCTTGTATAGTCGTTCAATCAGGATTGCCGTTGGCTGGTATCGCACCGACGACCTCTACCTTGTATACTGAGCGGTCTCTATCCCTGTATAAGACACATTCCCTCATTTGAGTCTACTGCGAAGCTCTTCTAAAGTAACTTAATGTTTTGTGCAACATGCCTCAGTGTTTGCAATGTTGCTAATCGAGACGATAGGAGGGGAAGGGACGTAGCAACACGCGTCTACTTCACAGTGTGTGGGGGAGACACCACAGCCTGTGACCTTACACCCTGCAGCCACACACACCCAACTAAACAGTCTGGGGTCGTGTTGATAGGAGTTATAAGAAGCGTTAAGTTGAATACAGAGGAAGGGGAGGAAGTAAAATGTTTAGTGTTAACAAAAAGACTATATATCAATACTTTATTTTATTTTCTGCGTCCACCACTCTACATGAGTTCACTTCAAGCTGTAGTTTCCCCGTCTGGGCCCGGGGTAGAACTTGGCCCAGAGTATATGCCTATACTAATCGTAAAAGGCGAGGAAACAGGCAATCCTTACCATTTCCCTCCTTCCTCGCCGCGCAACGTGAGTGACCGGTTTCTGCGCCCGGATGTCTGCAGTCTTGAGTCGCCTGCGGCTGGATCTGTCCAGCACGGGCCTTTCTCCGTTGTGTGGTTTCATCCCACGTTCCCTCAGGTTAGGTTCATCATCATTCATATAATATACCACTCTTAATAGCTCAGCATCCCACTTAGTGCAAAGCGCGTAAAATGTCAATCAATAAAACAATTCAAACATCGATTTGCACAAAAAAAAGTTCGTACACCTGAAAGATATCGCATTATTTACTTACATGTCTACCAGAAAACTCGGTTATGAAATATATAATTTTATATAATTTTTGTGGGAAGCCTACCTACGGTGCAATTCATGCCCCTCTTCAGGTGTCTAACTAGGTATGTTGCGGATAAAGGACAATTGTGAAGGGATGTCCGAGGGCTGTTTAAGAGGACTCAATTCCTTGCATTCGCATTAACGACTGAGGAAAACCTCGGAAAAAACCTTCAGTCAGGATTGCCGGTCTCGACGGGATTCGAAACCCGGGACCTCCCGAATCAGAGTCGAACGCTTAGCGCTCGAGCCGACACTGTCGGTATAGTAGGACGGTTAGCCCCCATCTTGACGTTTAGATAAGAAATGAGCGTTCCAACTACATCATCGCAAAGCAGTGCTACTGGTGATCACCGCCGTAACCGCGTGAATACTCTGGTAAATACCCGGTTAAAAATCTGGAGTACACCATTTTGAATTGTTAATAATCCAGAAACCACTATTTTTGTATTTAAAAAAATGCCTAAAACTCGATAAAATACTCCAATCACACTCTAGGAATCGAACAATTTTCTGGTGCTGTGCGCTCCGGACCCGCATTACCTTGGGGGGCCTCCCCACTAGACCCCCTCATTATACAAGGTCATGCACGTACTTTGCCCAATCATACTAAGGGCGTACCCCTGGAATCCTCTGAAAAGTAATTTTACTAACATATTAATTAGAGTCGAATAATATAACTATTTGTTATTCAAATTAATATTCGACGGTTTCGGGACATTGTACCGCGTTAATAAGAATGTAATAACACATACATGCGTAATACGTTTTTCTATACATTATACTACTCTCTATTAATCTCGTCAGGACGTTAGCGTTCCAATTCCTTCAGGCGGTTTTCTAGTTTTGAGTATCGACTGCACAAAAATTACATTATTTTGGTATTGCATTAAGGCCACTACTTTCTTCTAAAATGCACCAAACGCACTCTAAAAGCCTGATTTCAAACGAATTCGCCTTCGGCGCTATTATTGGGGGGCTCTGCCCCCCAACCCCCCCACGCATGTCCCACGAAAGTACAAATTTATAATTTTGGCCCCCCCCCCTAACAAAATTCCTGCGGACGCCCTTGAATCATACCCGGGTAATTTTTATACCCTAGTTACGGCCCTGGTGGTGATGGGACACATCACCAAGGATCACCCGGTCACCGATCATTGTCTCGATTACCATAGTTGCCATTTGCTACACGTGAGACAATAATTGTGTCAAAATTGAATCATTAATCATAGACTACCGATAAATTTAAAATTATGTTATGGGTGGTCGAGATACGGTAAGCCCTACGAGTCCTTCTCAAAGTAGAGTAGAGACTTTGCCCCGCGGCACCTATAGTAGTCTTCGACCGAATGGGTTGGTGGGCCCACCTCGAGTGTCCAAATTCAACCCCTTCTTGGTAATCTGCCAAACCAGCAAAGACTTCATTATATTTCTCATTCAACTATCTAATATTTGTAATTGGTAGTCTCCTACAAGTCACAGTAACCGTTCATTACATCTTATTAAATTAAATCCATCTTCAAGTCTAGATATTAGTTTTAATATTTTTAATTATTAATACTGATCTCAACAATCATAAATGAGTTTTCTCCACACAGACAAACAAAACTCTCCCAGAAAGGTTTTCAACCTTATAAGGAGTAGCAGAGGCCAAATCTGACTAATGCACCAAGATTTCAAGATTTCATTTTGATATACGATTGCAAAATTTGGTAATTAAACTTGATAAAATGAATAATACACCATAAGTTGAATTAGAATATGGTACAACCCTGTCTCCGGGCAATGTGTGGATATCCCACATGGATGGAGCATGTTTAAATAATTCAGTCTATCATTACTTTTTACGAACTTCGTTTCGCATACACCGACTTGTACATATCTACAGATTTACTCGTAGTTTTTGTTTGATAATAAACAATTCTTCAGAAATATTGAATACATTTTTTATTATTATGTACCTTGGTTATTATCAATGGAGTGGGGGAGGGGGTAGGGGGAAGAAAGGTATTTTATTTATATTTCCTTATCACCTTAACCAGTGTTTCCCTGACGACTTGACACAACCAATCATGTCTTAGTTGCATTCGACACAACACCTATAATTTATACTTAAAAAAAGTCTATCCTATTCCGTTAAAAAACTGAAATACAAAGGAGGACAACTAAACAATCTATTACATAGATGCAGACACAACAATGAACTACAGTTAAGTAAATATTTGAAATAGTAATATTACAACAACAATGCATTAAAACACAACTATTTTGGTAACAAATTTTATTAAATGCAATTAATTAATGAATAACGTATTTCTCCCGTATCGTCGCGAGTACCCTCGTTGCACGTCGAGAACTCCCTGTGTGTCGCGCCTGTGATTTACACATCACCCTGCGACGCCCGCCTGGAGATTTGTCACCAAGACAGTAACACGACTAGCTATTTGCTGGGGCATTCTTGCCTCTTAGCTTCAGCACGCCGCGACTTCTCGACCTCACACGTCAAGACTTTCCAGAGGGGTTTCTATTTTATACACGTGTTATATGCTAAGTAAATCGATCACTCTTTCAATCGCGATCAGAACATTCGAACTTTACAAGCCACAAAATTAAGTGCAACATTGAGATTTATGTTCTCATGTTCTTAGGGAGGGGGGGGGGGGGGCTCTGATTCGGGTGGTCCCGGCTTTAAATCCCGTCGAGACCGGCAATACTGAATTAAGGTTTATTCAGAGGTTTTCCTCAGTCGTTAATGCGAATGCAAGGGAGTGAGTCCTCCAAACCAGCCCTTGGACATCCCTTCACAATTGTCCTAACTCAAGTTTACCTATATAGTTAAACATCTGGAAGAGGGGCATGCATTGCACCCTGGACAGGTTTCTCACGAGAAATTTAATTTCTCTAATAACCCTATAGCCATTTCTTCCCAATGCTTCCACGAAAACTTAATACAGACTGACAACGCAAACATTTTCCCCACACATTAAGAATAGAAAAAATAATACAAATTATGACAAAATAGAAAAACGTGTTCCATAGTTGGTATTATTTTTGACGTTAATTTCAGGCCTCATAGTTATTGAATTATTCACCAGTACCCACTGAATTCATACTTGCAATATCGTTTCCCTCACCTTGGTGGTTTAATTAGAAAAAAAGCATAAAGAATCAATGTAACAATATAAATTCATTTAATTATAACAGAGTGCGAGGTAGGGGGGGGGGAGGGAGGAAACTATCGATAAAATTTATATTTTGTTCTTGTTTGCATTAAATTATGCCTTTAAATATAAGGTTAACGCCCAAAATATGGTAATTGTTCTAAACTGTCACTAAAAAATGTAACAATTATTTTCGCACGTCGAATTAAGAAATCCGTAAAGAGCAAATAAACATATAGCTAATAACAAAGAAAGCCAATGAACGAACGAACGAACGAAGGAACGAAGGCTGATCCGCAACGTACCAGAGTTCTGGCTGATCGCATCTGATCTGCATGCAGCCTGAGCCCTCGAGCTACGAGCCTGGCTAGCTCGGCCTCGTTCCGGACAAATCAGTCTCAGTTCTTGTTCAGAGGCGAATTCGTTGCGGTCTAGGGGAACAAATTCGGAATCCTGTCTTTTTAAAGCTACTGTAGACCTTTCTAAGAGGTTACCTCAATCATTTTTACAACACAAATATAATTATTTGTGTGATATTTTGATAAGGCTACAAAGCATGTGTTTGCTTTGTGTGATTCTGGTAATGGCTTGTGTCCATGATATATGTATCACAACAAAGATAACCCAATCTTTTTTCAAATAAATGTGGGAATTAAAACATGAGCGTTTGGTGTTCTGTATCCTAAACAGGTACATTTATTTATTTCGTTATTTGTTGTGTATACTATACAGCAAATAAAACTGATTTTCTAAGTATGACAATAAATAAAAGTAACGTTACATAATTCATACAACAAAATAAACAGTAATTACATATTTATAAACAAAAATTATAATAATTATATACATAATTAATAATTATAATTATAATATAATAATAGCATAGATAAATAAAACAGCAAGATAACAATATGCGCTGATGAAAAAAAATTTGCCTATGATAATTCAAAACATGAAATATGTATTATTACTTAGTATCCAACAACCCTGTCCACACTGACGCCAGTGATAAGCGATTAATTGCCAATCAGTACTCCTTATTTGAAATGATAACCGCTGGTTAGCCACGATTCACCCAAATATGACACCAACATTCGTTCGGAAAACTTTTATAAATTTAGTGTGGGCTTTTTTGTAAGAACAGCTCCAATTTCACCGTTTTCATACACGATAATTTTCACATTCACATTTTGAAAAAAAAAATCAACTGATCATTTGAGTTTTCGGGTTTTACTTTCCAAAAGTATTAGGTTCAAACCGGTTTCGAGTTCCTTAACGGATTTTATGATAATCAAACACTTGAGTGTGAATTTCATTGTTTCAAACTTTGATTCAACTGAGGATCTGATGTGAACAAACACAACATTATACACTGTTGTGTTCTTGTCGCTCGCATTGTATGGTTAAAGTTTACACTGGCTGAGCCTGAAGCACAATCACAGGGGCAGACACGAGAGAGACGGGGCACCCCCAATGATTATCAGATACCTCGCGCGAGGGGTGATCGTCCGTCATCCGCCCTCCATAATTCAGTGAGAAAATAAAAATTCCTCACGCAAACCAAACTAAAAAATAATTATCGTTTGAAGGTTGGGGGGCTGGATGACCGGAAGACTACGTAAGTTTGTATTAATCGTAAAAATATATTTTGTAAATAAAAATTTCTGGAAAAGTTCTTGACATATCTAGAAAATCAAGCGAGGGCTGTACACAGTATACACACAACAGTGGCTAGAAACAGGAAGGGTGAAATCACAGTGAGAGTTAGGTACTTAGTACTAATGATGACAGAAATCGATTGATCAATCGATCGATAATCATGTGCACAATATAGCGAATTCATGCATAAACTATAATGCAATGTAACAGTCCACTTAATAATATAGTAGTCACACCCACACATCAGCAGAGATAATGATGCCGAGCTCACCCTTCATTGTTATAATTCCTGTACAGACTAATTTCAAGGATGTTGTTTCCACTATGTGTTCTGGTAGTTGGGAAAGAAAATTGGATGCTGTAAGTTGGACTCAAACCCAGATATGCTTGTTGTATTCTGTATAAAGTATCGTTTTAGGAAGTTTTTAAACTCCCATATTTTTCATACGGTGATATTGAATAATTTTTGTTGATAATTTACATCTTGTCTTTCACAATAATGTTTTGCCTTTCGTTGCTGATTTTTCTATTATTTTTATCAGGCATTCCTCTATTTCTCATTTATAACTCTAATTTCAACGCGTAAGATAAAGAGTGAATTCATGACTCAGAATCGTGTAGAGCAATAAAGATATAAAATATACCTCTGAACATTCGTAAATCGTCACCAATCGTGTTAGAAACGTGAACGTGGCTAATTGCTAGCACGCAGCACTTGGATTTAGCATTGTCACAAGTCGACCTCCGTCACGAGGTAAGAGAATCTGGGTCAGATCCTGACCACCGTGATGAAATGACTAGCGAGTACAACAATAACACACACATAATCGACATTGAGGTGTGTTTCGGTGTAAACTTACCGATCTTTTCAAGTATGGTTATCATCTGCTTTGAACAGTTTATGTATAAGGAATCAAAATACTCCAGCGAGTACAACAATAACACACACACACCATCGACATTTAGGTGTATTTCGGTGTAAACTACCGATCTTTTCAAGTATGGTTATCATCCGACATTTAGGTGTATTTCGGTGTAAACTACCGATCTTTTGAACAGTTTATTTATTTATTATTTATTTGCAACAGGCAATGTAGCCCACTAGTGCAAATTTAATAGAGAAGGGAGGAGGGGAAACCCGGTACCGGCACAAAGCCTACTCCTACCGAAAAGTACCAAGGGGACCAACGGCTTTACGTCCCATCCGAAAGGACGGTGTAACTTTTGACAGTCATATAGGTTCCTCCACTAACCCAGACTGCCGAGCAGACGGCGCCAAGGAGAACGAAGCTGTCACACAAGCTTACGAACCCTAGTCTGCTCTAGCCAGCGATGTATAAGGAATCAAAATACTAGCGAGTACAACAATAACACACATATACCATCGACATTAAGGTGTATTTCGGTGTCAACTACCGATCTTTTCAAGTATGGTTAAATCATCTGCTTTTAACAGTTTATGAATAAGGAATCAAAATACTTTTCCTAGATACTCTGTCGTCTATAATCAGCAAACGGGACATTTCAAAACCTCGGAAACGCTAATCAGCGGTTGACGCGTTCTCAAACCAAATACACTAAACACATGCTTACAAAAATTCACGAAATAAGAATTAAAATCTGAATTAACAACACAACCTTAGCTCACAAATGAACACGTGAAGCAAAACTGAGTATACATTTTACTTTTAACACATTAAGTTCACAGCTATATATTTACGAGGTTGCGTTAACTGTTCACGTTTTCTTTAGAAAAAATTACAAGCTAAACATTTTACGCAGTTCAATGTTGGAAGGTGAGTAGCATATTTAAATACAGTTTTAACTATACACGTTGTCCATTCATTACACTAAAATATGGCGTTTGAAATCGAGAACTCGTAAACGCTCGTAAACCTGAGTTTTCCTCTTGCTATTCATGCCGCTAGTATTTGATATATTGACACCATGAGCTAAATAATATACCATTTAACGGGGTAGTACTTTTTTTTAAACAACCAACTATAGGTATCGTGGCTTTTAGAAACAGTGATTATAAACGCCGCAACCAAATCATATTCTTTAGCTCAAATTAAAAAAATATATATTTATTTTTCCTATGAATATCTTGCCCGATTATAGGTGACTATATCATGGTATAATAAGGTGTGAAGATTTTCTCGAGGTCATGTCTAATGCCTATATTTTACTACTATACTCAATCGTTATCCCTGCATACGCATTATGGGGGATTCCCCTTATCCATATGGACAATGCTACAAATACCAGCAGTCCACAGACATTCCTCCAAAAGGGTCTGTATCGAAACCCCGAAAATGTAAATTCCTAAAATAGCAAATAACCCCCGCCCGAAAAAATGTACTTCGGCATTTTGCACACCGGGGATTTACACTTTCAGGGATTTATACGTAAAGCGCGGACCTCATGGAAAACGATCCTTGCCCGTAGTTGGTTAGACTGGTGTCAGTATGTGCCTAGCCAATGAGGTGGGCGGATTGGCTTTTGACACGGGAGAGCTTGCTTTCTATGCAAATAAAGGGTAAATAAGGGAGAAAATCTCCCCTATATGCATCACTTTTCAATCGTCTGTCGTTATGTCTGTCCATGTGTCACGTCTCACGATAAACATCAAACACGACGTCCATTGACATGCGTTTTTTTTGTAAGGATTGACCTTCAAAAAGGATGATACAGAATGTTTTTGGTGACCCTCGGAGAAGGCTAACCCCCAGAAAATCTAAAAATTCATGACCCGGCACCTACACCATAACAGTATAGGCGTTAAAAGTCATCGGACCGTTTTTTAGTGCTGAGCCTACCCGCGACCCGGCACCTCCACCAAAATGATGAATTTATTTTGAATTATTTTATTTTTGCATTCTTTTTCGACGATCTGTTGATTAAGTTGCTTGGCTCCCTCTTTATTTTATTTACTAATTAACTCAGTTTAAAATATTTTCTTTCCGCACAAATAAACTATCTGTTTTAAATGAATATGTTAATAATGAGATTCAACTAAAACTTATGCACCGCGAATTGCGTGTTTGAATTCCTAGTAGATCTTGCCGCTTGAATAAGATTTTTGATCATTCGTAATTGCTTAGCATAGAGCACGTACCGAGTTTTTGTTTACACTTACTTCAGTACGTGTAGTTGATACAGAGTTTTTTGTAGGGTACGAACCAAGGTACCGACCTTCATTTAACCTGCGGACTATTCGTTATTTCCTTTTACAAAGAATTAAGTTGCAAATTACGTATTTTAATGTGTTTGATAACTAGCTTGATCAATTGCCATTTGATTTCAATAAAAACAATTAATGTTACAGATAACTATTTGGAGGGGTGAGATATATAATGTGGTTGTATATACTGTATAGTGCATGCAGACTTCATTCGACCAGTTAGTCGGATAATTTCGAAAATATTTGTTTCGATGAAAATCCGTCCAACGAAACGTTTTTCTAGGTATTATGGATATAGTTGGGAGGGTTTGCCCATAGCATATTTTATAAGACTGAACCTCAGCATATGTATTTTGGACTTAGTAAATCCACGGAAAATACCTTAAATCAGGATGGCCGATGACGGAAGTGTCTCGGCAACCTCCCAACTTTGTATCTCGCGCGAAAAGCTTGAGCTACCTCTATCGGCGAGACGAGGTGAAGATTAGACTTTTCCTTCTCATCAAGCCGCAGCCTAGCTAATGTTTTTATGCATTTGTTGAACAATGACCTTGCCTAGGTCTCGGCGCTGACGGAAGCAGTTCTTCAGTCTTGACTAGCAAGCGGGACTCGTACTCGTGATGTAGTTCTTGGAACCGCTAACATTTTTAACTAAATTACCCATCGGAGAGTGTCGAAGATTTCACTCTCGAGGAGAACAAACTCCACGCCCACGTCCACGTCCACGTCCACGTCCACGTCCACGTCCACGTCCACGTCACGTCCACGTCCACGTCCACGTCCACGTCCACGTCCACGTCCACGTCCACGTCCACGACCACGTCCACGTCCACGTGTATGTTTGTTAAATTTGATATTCTGTTGTTTCATCCTTTATACAATGAATATCATAAACCTGAAAGTATTTTTAGCAAGGGTGGAAAAACGTGTGGATACCTTAAACATAAAAATATGTGATTCACTAATTATTAATTAACTAATTAGCATGGGACTTTCGAAAAAAATTAATAATGTGCTCATTCCATTTATGACAATCTGTATATGTTACTTAAAAACACATAAAAATATCGTTTTCCAAATCGTTTTCCAAATATATTCTACGCCATGATTAATCCGAAGGTGTCTCGTTACGTTGAATGCTCATACGTCTGCTCACTCCACTTAGGCCTAGTTCATTCTTTGGCTTCTGTGCTAGCTCACTGTAATGCCACCATATTAGTGGCGGTCATTACACCGATCCAGCAGACAAAACTGATTACTCTGAGTGTCTCGTTATTTATCTCATGTTTCATAATTGAGATAATTAAATGAACCATAGAAATATGTCAATTCTGCGAATTTGTTTAATTTACAAACAAAATTCATTGTGTTGTTACCCTTGTACACTAAATCGTTATAAATAAAATAAATTCATTTACGGTTTACCCAGTTTTCTTAAATCAGTATAAGTGTATTTTTTTAATTATTTATTTATTTGTTGATTTATTTGTTGTTGTTATTTGTTTGTGATTGAGCTTCTTCCTCCTGAGTATCTTTAAAAAAGCCCTGCAGCCTCAATTATTTCAGATGAAACATTAAAAACATCAATAATTAAGAAGCAAATATATATCTAAAAAAATGTATTTGTTAGTAATACACTTGTTAGTAAATTCAACAAATAGAAAATTACGATTCAGATAGCTTAAAGGAGTAATTAATCAATTCACATATAAATTATTCGTTGTTAATGTGTTGTAAGTAACCAGTAAGTGCAGGTGTTTTGTCTAGACATAGCCCGCGTGTCCATGAACTACGCTCACATATATACCTTCGCAGAAGTAAAATGTTTTGAATCTAAAATCTTCATCGTGTGCAGATAATTCCAAGTAATGACAACTAGAAGTCCATCTAAATGACTCTCCGTCGCCTCCCCGTAGAAAAGTCCTTGGTCCTGATAATAGCATAGGCCGGTCGCTATATTATCTCTGAGTAGTTAGACTACAAATAACGTACTAGGCTACAGCGTGTTCCACTATCATTTAATGCGCATGTTCTACCATGTTATTTGTCACTCTACCTAAACTCCTAACCTAATTTTAATGGTAGCCTTGCCCTAATTGTATACAGAAGCTACTACACACTGTTAACAAATACATTCATCAAGGATACATAAATTATTCCTAGTTTTAATTAGAAACGTGTTTTGAGACAAAGTACTCAATGTTGCATACACTTTAAGAGCATTGTCTACTTGTGTAGTTTTTCTTTTGTTTTGAAGTATTGTATTACACCTTTAAAACAGAAGTATTGGCTCCCATATAAGTCATAGATTTTAGCAGGCTATGAAATATTCTCTAACACGAAAGAAAATAGAACCTGCAATGCATCATAATTTTGTCGAGGTTTTAAAACAAAAACTTTTGACAGCTGGCTGGTGGATGGTTTTGAATCACAAAGGGCATGCACCATTTCTTATTCTTCCCAGGCAAACTTTGATTTGCAGTAAATGATTATTATGAGTGATACGAATACGATAGATGGCCTTAAGGGGAAGTGGACACAGATTTCAACTTTTAAGTATATGGAATAAATTCATCATCTTACATCACATCGAACATACATTAATTAAAAGTTTAAAGTGTGAATCAAAATATTCTATAACATTTCACTGTTTTTGTTATATTTTCTTTATCGCGCTTTTATTTTCTAACTAACTGTTACGTCACCATTTCCTATTAATAAATTGTCATTGACCTCCAATTATGATGCAGTGACATTTCTTACTAAGAGCCAGTCATCAATTTCTTCGTAAAATTGTTTACAATTTTTCAGAAAATTAAAACGATACCTTGATTTTTAGTTAAATCGTAGTTAAATATTGATAATCTTTATCGTAATAATATTATATGCTCGTACGCATTTGAAAATATTAAATAAACCAGCAACACATTTGAAGTCAAAGATATTGTTTTTTGTTAGATTATATAAACAAGTCGTTAATTCACCGATATTTAGAGCATTGGTTGGTTATAGTGAGTTTGAGGTCTTGTCCCGGATTTATACATATGCGTGAAACCTTTATCTCATTTTAGTAGAAAGACTAAACTCGGGCAGTAAACTTATAACAAACATAAGACCGTTTCCCTATAATGGTTGCACAGTTTGGTTTAATTGGTGTTGATGAAGTATAGGTAGCATATAAAAGCAAAAAAAACCATTAATAACGCATTAATAGGCTAAGAAAAGGGTATTGTATAGGCCTATGTATGGAAATCCACTAGCTTGGTGAAGCAAGGCATCTTTTCGAAGTCAAGTTAAGTACAAATAGCTTCGTTTGGAGGTTAGGGGCAGGCACAGCCGTAAACGGTTTTTTCTCCCGTTCCTAAAGTGAAAATCAATGGTAAGTCATAAAGAGATGGAAATAAGGGTAGTATTGGGGGGTTGTTCCCTGCAATGATATTATCAGCGCACAATGATAAATCTGCGTTTAATTATCACTTCCTGATCACAAAATGATGAAATAGGGGCTCGTTTTTAGGGTTGTAAAATATTTCAACCAGCTATAGGTCTGGCCAATTGATTATGTACAAAAACATGTCGATCTGTCGACCGCTAACATGAACCGTAAGGTGTGAATCGTGAGTGATTAAGTCAAAAAAGTGCATCGACTCTCGGTGTGGTGATTATTTATCGAACAGGTTATAGGTCTACTCCATTGATTTTAGAGTCGAATTATGCTCCAACCTTTACACGTTTTTTTATAGTTTTATATACTATCAGATCAAACACTTTGTATGTTTTATCATCACATTTTGTCTGTATGATTTCTATTTCATAATATTTACGTTATTTAAACATTAATTTCTTTAAACAAATTTTGATTTTTAAGCAGTCTTGCATTTTTTTCTTCCCGTTTACTGATGTAAATTTATGTAGCATTCACAGTTTTAGACAGCGGAATTAAAATGGCATTACTAGCACTACGTTAATAAAACACGGATAACTTCTCACGAAAATATGAAAATGATTTCTTATTATTAAATTATGAACAAACGGTGTAATTAAACTCTGGCTTTGACAAGTATTGTGGTGGAGGCGAGAAGGGGGCGGGGGAATATTATATGAGACTGTTTGTTTGACAAAATAACTATTGAGAGAAAATACGAGTGCTAAATGGGCTAATTTTATGATTTTATGTGATGGTTGACTCCATTTATGTGCAATAAAGACAATTAATGTAATTTTAATATTTCCATTGCTATTAACAAGTTTTGTTTTATCGTTCAAGTAATTCATTATCGATATCATAACATCAACACTATTTGACTGAAAAAATAAAAGTTGATAATATGTGTAAAATAGTACCATAAATATAATTAGTAATTAACGATGTCCCCCAACGTAAGGACTAGTTACTACGTTACAAATTAAATGCAGATGGTATTGCTCGAAGTTGATATCCTAAAGTTTCGAAATAGCCAATCAGAATTTATCAAGAGTCGTTTAATTCATCATCCCATCATTTGTACTGTAGCGAAATATAAAGGATATTCACTAACAAACTTCAAAAGTTAATAACCAATATAACTAAGTTTGCAAAACCTTTATAAACCAAGATCGGCTTAAAATATTTCTAAAGCTATCTTCCATTTGTGTTTCATGCTTGCAATGGCGAAACGAGTGTCCCAAACGAATGCTGGAATAGTTATTATGGATGATAATTGGCCATCGATTATAGTCATTAGCAGAGGCTATATTATGCATCTTGTCATGGGGTTTCGCATCATATTCACATTTCAATATGCGCTTTGTGATGTTGCGGAATCAAATGATTTGTCTGTTTACTAAAAAAAACTAAAACTGGTGAAATGTTGATATCGTTGGTTCTAATATTAAAAGGTGACGAGTTGAACGTTAATTACCTTCAATACAGGGCTGTCATTCTAGAACTATGAAGCAGATTTTGAAACACTTCTTCCCAACACCGCAACGTTATCAAAAATGGTAGGTTTTGTTTTGGAAATACAAAAGAAAACAACAACCAACGATACTTTTACTTTGTTTTGTTGGTTTTGTTGCTGATGCCTTAACAATTTGTTTTGCTTTTATAAGTTTTAGGTTCTTGATGTTAGATGCGGTGTTGTTATAACATAATTTAGTATTATTTATATTTATTTTTTATTTTTTTATTTTTTTATTTAACGTCAATCCTATTCAGTTGAAAAACTGTATTTACAAAGGAAGACAATTTATATTAGTACATATTATCATTTATTGTTATATATTGTATTTTTCAATCAGTAAAAGCTTTTGACTAATTATAAATTGTTAATATTTATATATATATGTCACCAATGTAAAATGGCATTAGCCTTAAAAGTTATCCGAATTATCAATCATATAATTTTTTGTGTGCACGCGAAAAAATCAAATTTAAAAAAATATGTTTTAACATTAGTAAAGAA
Source organism: Sweltsa coloradensis (assembly GCA_024449915.1). Taxonomy (NCBI): domain Eukaryota; kingdom Metazoa; phylum Arthropoda; class Insecta; order Plecoptera; family Chloroperlidae; genus Sweltsa; species Sweltsa coloradensis. Next base: position 720,597 of record JAMZAV010000025.1, on the reverse strand, counting down.
TTAGTTAATTTAACGGCTCTATTTGAAACAGACCATTTGGGTGTTAACTTGGTAAATGTTGCTACCCTAAACCTCATTTTTAGGAGTTACCTAACTGTATTGTTGTAATCATCAAGTCAGTCGCAAAGTGATAACCAATTTAAAACCCATGTCGTTGCTACGTCGTTGACTTTACGTTCAAGGTAGTCAACGTTATAAAGATATACGAGTAAAAACGTCGCAAAAGGTTATTTTCCTTGCAAAAACAATTCTTCAGGCAGCGCCTCTAAGTTATTCCAAGACAATCGCTTCAAAATTGTGAATGAACCAAGTCGGGGGCCGTAAGCTTGTAGAATTAATAAGATTAGGTTTAGTTGACTATAGTTACACGACGCGGTATTCTCAAAGAAGGAGCAGACTATACAAAGAATTCATTTAAAAATAATAAACAATAGAATTTTAATGTATAAAAAAACCACATTTAACCACGCCCGGTTCATTTTAAGTCAACAAAAATTCCTCGCATCTCTGGCCAAAAGAAATTGGAAACTAAACGCAAGGAGCAATAAAGGAATGATGAGACGCATAAAAAATATCTTGAGAGAATCAAAAATGGATGTATAAAATACCTTTATACCAGTCTAACGACTAATGCTCATTGGGCTCTTGGCTGACAAATAATACCTATCAAGTCCTTAAACATACATAGAAAGTCCAGTTCGGAAATAGTTGTAAAATAGTTCCAGTTATTTACCTTATTATTAAATGTATTTCAAACACTTTGATACATTGATTATTACTTGGATGACTCAACGCTTGAGAAAACCATACTCTAAATGTGGTAATGAGGTGATATTATTTTAAAATTATTTAAAAAAACCTGTTTATATTGTACCGTAAAATTGTGTGCTTGTCTTTATTGAGTAACTTTGTAAATCAACGTAATTAACTGAACAGTATCGACATCATATAAACCAATCAATCAAGTTTGTCTAATAAGAAATGAGATCATACACACACATATCTGAAATGTATCCAGAGAATGGTTATGATGGGTGATGAAGTCTGCAGTTCGCTCATTCCTCCACAGCCAAGAAGAATGGACAAGGTGGTGTGCTGCAAGCGAGTGCAATGTTACACACGAATCAGGGATAATGGATAGCGATTAAAAATGTCTGTAGCTAGCCGCAGAATGAAGGAGAAGAATAAGCACAAGGAATTCAACAATGACAGCCTCTTGACGAGTTGACGGATGTCCTACAGCCAATGAAAAATTACTGTCAGTCACAGCTAAACCAATCCTTAGCCGCCGAAACCTACTCTACTAACACAAAACATTGATCGGAAATTGGAAGAGAAGAGTTTTGTGAGTGAGTGCGCTTTTGTAACAAAATAACATTTTATTACTTTATTTAAAAATCAAATTTGGCTGTCAAATTACTCAAAATTAAAATGTACACTTGACAATGTCAAACAGATACTTACTGCTTTCAAGGAATTGCCCGTCTACTTGATTTTATCTGTCTACTTCCTGGAAAAGAGAGAATTTGAAAAAATTTCCGTAAAAAATAAATTCTTGCAAAGACACAACCGTTTTGTTGGCATATATCTGGAACATAATGTATTTTTCTATATGTACTTTTTGGCGATTTAAGTTTTCTGTTGTTCAAGTAAATACAGTCTAACTTAGTTGATGTTTTTGGAAGTGCGTGTAATATCCAAGACGAGACTAACTAGAGATTTTCAAAGGGTCCGCAATGCCGAATTCAAGACCAGGACAAACGGACCCGCAAACATACCATTTGGAAACATTTTAGCTAATTTCAAATCTATATAACTGAAAAGTTAAATATCCCGACTCTTTTGTTAAGCTTAGAGGTCTAACGGGCCGCCGGAAATAAAGAAAAAATTACGTTTATTATTATAAAGTCTTGCCCTTGATGCTGTAATTCCAATGGCCGGACCTGATCAAAAAGCTGCCGTGTGGTGATGCGGTCTTTGGGCAATAGAATTATAATTGCAAAGCGGGGTGAGGTTCGGGAAATTTGAAACATTCACATCAAAAAGGTTTTGAACTCTGTGGTGTTGTCAGTAGGTCAATTAATTAAGGTTTAGTATTGTGATTTGACGATAAAATTGTTGATGACGAGAACTGAACCCAGAGCCTATAGACTCCAACGTATTCATTGTTATAACTTAGTAGACAAAAGTTCTATTAAAATCAGCTATGATGGGGCTAATTTTAAAGACACCCTCACCAGATTAACTTGGGACATTTAGTAAGACACCTACGCCAAAGACAACATTTGATAGTATTTAAATCAAATTTTACAAAATAAAGTAAGTCAAACAATTCATAGTTCACTTGAAATAATAACCGTGTATTCAAAACTCAGTTACCAATTATGGATATATTAAATTAACCAACACTTATTATTTAATTTAATTAATAACTTAAAGGCTGCTATACAAATTTGGCAGGTTTTTAAACCCTTTATAAAGTTACCCTAAGAGAAATATCCATATACATGTACAATTGTAAGAATACAAAACAAGCCTCAAATTGATTTGTTGATTGGATATTGCTTAACGTCTCATATTAATGCACTTTGGCTATTCGAGACGATGATTGGTGATGGATGAGGATGAAGTATGAACAGAAGGGAGGAGGGGAAACCCGGTACCGGCACGTAGCCTACTCCTTTCGAAAAGTACTAAGGGGACCAACGGCTTAACGCTATAAGGTTTAGACTAGGGCCAAACTACTTCTGGCTAAAAACAAGGGTAACACAATATATTGATTATTGTCAAACACTAAATGTACTACATGTAACAAAAACCCAATAAATTATCTAATTATCTAATTGTCCCATCCGAAAGGACGGTGTAACTTTGACAGTCATATAGGTTCCTCCACTAACCCGGACTGCCGAGCAGACGTCGAGGAGAACGAAGCCGTTCAAATTGATTTGTGTAACAAAGCTTTAATCATTGTCAAACTAGTAGTATATGTTATATTTTTCCAATAGAGTCACGGAAAGCTAATCTGATTCTAATATTTCCCTGGGAATAGTGGGATAGTCTGGGAATACTTGTATGTGGTTAAGGAATGTTTTTATGCAACTGGTGTAACTCTTGGTTAATGGGGTATTTAACCGCTAAAATAAAAAAAATATATTTCATTCAGGCTAACAAGTAATGAATTTAGCAATTAACACAAAAATTATTGGGGCCACTATGACCTCCCAAAAAATTGTCAAACATGACATTTTTCGAGCTAGGTCCCATCGTCAAAAATCTCCCATAAGAAATAACATGGGAACGATCTTTATGCCCCGTAACCTTGGAGGATTTTGATCCAAAAAAATATTGGTCATTATTGACGTACTCGACAGTCTTTTCTGTAAATTCTCTATATTTTGTTTTGTAATTTAAGCAAGTAGTTTGGTCAAAATATGCTGATTACCAAGATGGGGTGTGATTTTGGAATGCCTATTTTTGCGTGTTGGAGTGTATATTTGGGCACAGTTTCAAGACACGATGATATAAAGGCGCATTTTAGATTGGTACTATGCTCTAGTATCTATGTGGACCAAAAAAGAATCAGGTTAAAGCCGATTTATGAAATTTCCCAAAACACCAATTTTCGCCAATTTATGGATCAAAAAAATTAAAAAATTCGTGTTAAATCACAGTTACAAGATATAATTTTTTAAACGGTCATTTAAGTGTAGTATTGTGCTATAGATCACGTGGTAAAAAATAATTTTTGGGGTTTTTAGCCCCTTTAAATGGCCCTCGCAAATATGATACCCGCAAACAAGTGCAGAACTACTTCTTTGGTAATATTGCTTGGAAAATAAACATTTACAGGACAATTCAAAATACGGAAGTTTTCAGATTGTCTATAGTAAATGCTGGAATTAGTAGCAGCAGGACTTCTATAAATAATAAGTTTAAGAAGAAACCCTGCCCAAAGGAGATTAACTTGTCCCTCTTAAGATGACTATAGCTAGGTGTAGGGCGTGAGGGAAATGAGATTGAGTTTCCTATGGCTATTTTATACAACTTAACACCAGCATTTGCCTTGTAACCAAAGTAAACGTTGGGGAAACCCTTCAGTCAGGATTTTCTGTGGTCGGTATCAAACCGAGTTAATTTTGTGGGCATGTGAGCTAACTCTATCGGGAAATGCAAGCTGTAGTTCTTGCAAAGTTCGGGCTTCCTCTTAGTTCCCATTATAGTTTAGTAGACTTCACCCATTCCAACAAACGTCAATGGAAGGGATTGACACAATAGGAGCAGACTACATGCCAACAACGATCATTTAACATCGTTTCACTATACAGGAGACAACTTATTCAGCGGCACCGTACAATCCTTATTGTGTTTCAATTGTTTTTGTTTTTTTAAGACAGCTTTCTAGACTACTTGTTAAAGATGCATGGGAAACGATACGTAAATCTATTATTCAACAGTACCTCGACAGAAATCATCCAGAATCCATTATTGGCCGCGCAACCAAAACTCAACATTTAAAGTAGGCTCGCTGCTCGTAATTGGATAACTAGATAAATTCGGTTTAAGTTAAGACCAGCAAAATACCGATTCTCGCAACTGACTTGCGTGTATTAGGTTAATTAAGTATGGTATTGTGGTGAAGACCACCCCTGATACTTATTGCGTCATCTTCAGCCCCTAATCAGAGCAGTTATAATGATGTGGTGTAGCAAGTCGTTAATCGAAACGAAGGGTCTTAATTAAATATAATTGAAACGTCTGAAATTCAATTTTACATTTAAAAGAGAACATGTTATTATTTATTCAAACATAATAGGGAAAATTATAACTTCGATTATAATGACGGAACTATACAAGGTATAGGGAGGGTTTGCAACTGAAATTATCATATTAACATTAATTTGTAATGTTTTGTAGCTAATTGCTAAAAATAACTTAAAATGTTATAATTCTTAGTAGTCTAAGTCATTGTAGCCCTATATAATATAATCACAATGAAAACGATATGATTTTTATAGTTATAATATTTGTCTTACTTTGGTTGTAACCTATATATTTCTAAAAGCATGGATAAATAATTGCAGAGTTAAGTTCTGGGATCGATCGTTTTGACTGAATTCACAGACAACTGTGTAGCTCGAATATGTTTACGTTATATAGCTTGCGTTACTTAATGTTCATTTTCTACATTACGAAAAGGACGGGTATGGTAGTACCTAACCCGAAAGTGGGAGCGAAGCTACTTAATCATTAGATTGTCGAATAAGAACAATCTTATCGTGCATTGAAATCCTTGGTGGAGGTGCTGGAGACCGAACAATGTTCCTTTAAGAAAATGCTAGCCCCGCCTTCTTGATCCGAATGGTTACTAATAACATTCTGTATCATCTATTGTTGAAGGGCAATGGTCACTAAAAAACGTGTCAATCGGAGGTCGTTTTCTGTTTTTATCGTGAGACGTGACACACGCACAAACGGACGAACAGAAAAGTGATACTTATAGGGAAGCTTCGCTCCCTAATATGACGACTAGAGCGATAAATTAAGGTACCGTATATCATACGATTTACCATTGTTGGAGTACATTCTTTTAGACATAAAATAAATATGCATAACCTACATTATATAGCAAACTTCAAAGCTTGAAATGAAGGATAAGTTTTAGTATTGTGTTCATTACTTTGACGTTGGTACGTATGTTAGAAATATATATACATAAACTTTTTATGTATTATTATTAAATCAAAGCTTGACATTCAATAACGAAAAAATATTATCTTACTTAGCAATTTACCTTCACAATTATGAAGAACAAGTATAAGAAATACTGGATGTAGTTCATGCTTTCATACAACATTGATTGAAAGTACGGCAAGCTAAGTCTTTCACAGTTTGATGAAAAGTCTTAAGATTTGCCCCAAACGTGTTAATAATGTGTGAGCAGTGTAGTTCTTAGCTACCTTAGTGCACTTGAGTGTCGGATGTAATCATTATAAAGTACACTACCTTTACTACGAGTCATAGAAAATTGACATACATTAACGACTTCACTACCTATAATTATGCTTATTCATTTGTGATGTAAAGAGTAATTTGGTTTCTTTGGCAGTTAAAAAACTTAGAAGTGTCATTGAACTATGATGCGATGTGAGTGTTGCTATGACATCACTAATGTTAGCTCCGGCTAGAGGATACAGTCTTAACTCTGTGTATGCCATCTAATATATTTTCTCATAATATTTATATAATTTAAACACGCATTAGTACGTGAGTACCCAAAATAGGGAGCGGACCTTATCTCCTTGGTGGAGGTGCCGGGTATATATTATCAAATTTCCCATTCGGGGGGGGGGGGGGCAGGGTGCTGACCCCATGAAACCCAGTGACCCAAAACATTATGTATCATCCTTGTTGAAGGTCAATGTCAGCAAAAAAGCCGCATGACAATCGAAGGCTATATTCGTACTTTTATCGTGAGACTGACACACTCACAGACGGACGGACTGAAAAGTGATGCTTATATGGGAGCTTTAGTTCCTAATTTTATTGGTTTATTTTAGAAATGAGATTCGAATAAACAAAAATAACAAAACATTAAAATATGTCAGGTAAAATATCTTGAATGCATCAAGAGAAAACTGTTATGGCAAATAAATGGATTGGCCTCTGGCGGTGTTAATATGTTTGAGATTTAAATGTAAACATTCTCGTATGCCTGCCTGTACGTAGTATTGATTGATTTTGAACGGATTTTGAACACAAACAAGCTAGAGATATAAAATATAAGATTTTTAGATATAAGATAAGATAAAAATTTATTTACAGGTCACGTAATACATGCAAGTAAAACAAAGAAAACGGTTTGATATGTCATCGCTGATTTGAGTGTTCAGTTTGCCCGTGTACTCGAATCTTGAACTACAAGACACGTTCCTGGCTCTTACTAATAATTTCACATAATTGGTCCACCACAAAACAATTGTTATTTTACCTTGAGATTGCTGCGTACGTAATGAATCGAATCTGGCAGTCATTTTGTGTTCTGGACTAAATTAACAAGAGTAATGTCCTAAGTCGTCACTGTGCGATATACTATTATTATTCACGATTTAGCATATGGGGATGTCCAAAATGTTAATTGCTTGCTGTAAGTGTAACTTCACTGCTTTTAACTTCAACCCTCTAGTTAGATGCTTGACTCACTACATTTTGACACTTGCTTCGATGTTTACTACAAAAAATTGAAGTAATTCTGAATAGTCCCATTGCTCATAGAACTACAAACTTATATTTAATTTTGATGCGTTGATTACGTCGCCACTGGAAGAAGTAAAAAAGTGATGTTTGTTAGTAACCACTATTATTCACTGATTTATTATGTTTTTTGAGTTTGAGTGTGATGCAAAATAGGGGAAATTCAATTCACACAAGAAAAACAAACCTGAGCCATTTTTATCGATTTGAAGAATCAAATTGATCCATTATTAAGGAGCCTTGCTTCCCTATATGCGTCACATTTCAGTCCGTCCGTCTGTGCGTGTGTCACGTCTCACGATAAAAACCGAACATGACCTCCGATATAGACATGAGATTTTTTGGCAACATAAGGATGATACAAAATGTATTTGGTGAGCCTGGGGGTTACAGAGGCGGGGCTAGACCCCAGACAGTTGTAATATGCATACACTCGGCACCTCCACCATTACACTTGAACGTGGGGACAAGTATGTGTAAATGTATCTATTAGTAACGCCCTTCATTCGTTTATTTTCACGTCCAAAATCTAATTCACTTTCTTGGCGTATAGAAGATGCAAATTAATTCAAATTTCAACCAAGAAACTTAGAAACCGCATAGAACCTAAACCTAGAACTTAGAACTTATAGAAAGTGGGCCTGACTACTAACAGTGTGAGACTATGGTTGAAAAACACGTGCAAGCTGCAATCAAGGTTTCATATACAACCTTGGAGATATTGTCACGTCACCGAATACAAGTTTATTGTGGTTAATGTACTATCAACACAGACACCTATAGAGGTGGCCCATGCGTTACGTGAGTCATTAGGGAGGTGGCCAGTTCAATACCAGCCACGGGCAATCTTTATACAGATGCATCTTTTCCCAGACAAGAGGCGAGCTCTATAGGATTCTGACCAATAAAATAGCCCTCGTATACCCAACCCCAGCTTTCCTTCCCCCTACACCTATAGTAGTCTCATGAAGAGGGGATATCCTACGATAAATACCTAGCAATGCGTATGAACACCTGAAATCTGAATGTCTCTAAATAATCTAATTCTACCTTTTCATTACCTTGTTAGTGTAAATGTTTATCTTCTCATATTATCAAATTGATTAAAATCGATTAAAAATAATAATTTTAAGTATTGCAATATGGTCCTCTAGTTATACAAAAGTGAAGTTTAATTTTATTCATTTCTAAAAATAGCCTTGGGGAGGGGATAAATGACTAATCAGGAAAAAACAATATTAAAATGTAATACTTTAAAAAATGATGTTGACTTAATGCACTGGCATAATATGATAAGTAAGTTACTTTAAAGTGATTAATCACCTGGCTCAGGCCACATACGTCGTGGAAAACCTAATTACGGGCAGCTGATTAATAATTAAGGAAACGTGTATCTCCTAGTGTCCATCTTTCGTTTTCTTACGCCCAGAAGGCAGAGTACTTCATAAAGCTGTGAAGAGGGCGAGAGGTCTTTTGACCATGCGTGTCACTTTTTCAAAAAATAGTTATTTGGCCATGTTGTCACTATACGTCACCTTAATAGTTACCTGACCATCTCTTTTTGTCAACAAAATAGTTATTTGGCCATGTCACTTCGTCAACACAAAAGTTCAATGGCCATGTCCCTAAGTATTAATTGACAAAAGTGAAAATTCGATATCACAATAATAAATTTTACAAATCTTACACTTTATTCGTTAATTAAGAAAAAATTGTCTCGAAAGAAGACTTTATTTAGGTCTCCGTGGCACATCTAAATAAATCAATCAATATTCAGTTCGGTTTTCATTTTAAGGTTTAGATTGCGAATCATTAAAAATACATTATTGTCAAGCAAACGAATCTGGCAATTTCCCTACCAGTCATAATCTTAGGCCTACCGGACTCAGAATATGCTCCTGAAAAAATCACTGGTACTATAATAAGATGTATATATTTGTGTATATAATGTCCAGTGGCGGTTCTATATAGTGGACGTGGTTAACCTAAAATTAGAGTGAGACCGTTCACCCACACCAATGCAAGAGAAGGTTATCAATTATAGTTGTACCGAAGGTGGTAGGTCAGTGCATAGACGCGACACTCGAATTTGAAAGGTCATAAGATCAATTGAGCCAATCAGGTTTCTCCAAGGTTTCCCCAGTCAAATGGTGAATCCTAGTTTTGTCTCAACGTAGTAAATTTATTTAGGAACTCGAGGATTGTTTAGCACTAAAAATGGGAGTAAGACATCCCTGCATACTATTCTCACACCCTATACCCTTACCTTGTGCAAGTGGCATTTCGGCATTTCGGCTTAAGATCTCAAGTTGTAGCAACGTTGCTTATCGAGACGACAAAGTGATTTATGAATAAGAAAACACGCCGCAAAACATCTAGAACAAAATCAGTATATTCGTCCAGACCTCGATTGGTGGCTAAGTTATTGTTCGAAACAGTTCAAAAACATGTTTTCATTTTATTTAGTACGATAGTACATATTCAACATTACCATGAAGAACAGATGATGATGAAATCTGATAGCAGAAGGTACGTTGTTTGTGGTGAGTTCTCATATTGATAATTATAGAGTTTGTCTTGTATAATTTACCATTCGGTTACGTTCAGAAGCCCCGGTAGCCGACACCCCCACATAACCCTTGCCCTCGAGCTTGAATTCGGGACCGCTAAACGATATTTAAACACTGGTTTATTTCCTTGACTATTCTTCGGTTTTAGGGCACCTCTCAATAATGTGATAAAAATGTAAATTGTAGATATTTGGTTACCACTCGTATGCAAATACCTATATGAGAGTAAATATGTAATGGAATTATATTCCAAGCCTGTAGTTAGCTTGTGGTTATTTTTATACAAATAAATGCATGGGTGTTATTTAATGTGTGCACTACACCACCTGTTCTTATTCGTGTCAAATTAAATGTGAAATCAATGAAATCGACAGCTGTTAAATCACTTTTCGAAATATTTATTTTACTTTCCGCATTTTTATATTATTTATTTATTTATTTCATGTCTATCCTATTCAGTTATAAAAACTGATTTACAAAGGAGGACTTCTAAATAAATCTAATTACATAGATGCAGACACAACAATTGAACTACAGTTAAGTAAATATTTGAAATAGTAATATTACAACAACAATGCATTAAAACACAACAATTTTGGTAACAAATAATAAGGATATTAAATGCAATTAATTAATGAATCAAATATAAAAAAGTGGTGGAAAAAAAGGAAAAAAGAAAAGGAAAGAAAAGAAAAGAAAAGGAAAGAAAGAAAGAAAAAAAATCATTAAAAACGAAAAGAAAAAAACTGATTTATTAGACGATCCCACTCGAACGAATAAATGAGGTTTGCCAAAAATCAGGAACAGCAAATCAGGGAGTAATCAAACTTTCACCGAAGAAACCACCGAACGCGAATCTTCATTCTTGTGTTTAATCTTCATTCTTGTGTTCAAATCTTAATAAAAATTTAAATATTAATTTAAATACTGAGGGATATTGCAGGTTTTAGAATATATTGTGCAAATTACAAATTCTTGTTTGGTTTGAGGTTTAAAGGAACTGAGGAAACAATTTCGCTGTACGCCACTGATTGTACATCCACTGACATTATTAAAAATCATGGGTACACAGACACTTTTTTCACCCCCAAACTCATCTATACTGTACTTCTTATCAAATGTTTCTGCTGATTGTTGTTGCAATTTTTATTGTTTATGTATTGTTAGTGAAATCAGTAGTGGCTGTGTACATTGTTCTTCGCAAGAGACAAGGGTGAGAGTACAATACGACTTTTTAAAACTCGACACATTTTGGCGATCCTCGTTACTCATCTTAACATCTTTGACACCATCTTTACTGAACAGTAGAAACGAAAACAATAAATATGAACTCCGTGTATTATTTTTTTTTTTTTTAACTTTTTTGGCACTAAAAAAAGTTATTTTTATTTTAAAGAAAGTTTGAAACTCTGGATTGTAAATAGAACCCAAAATTGTGTACGATTTTTTTTCAAATAACCTAAAATTATGTGTTTTTAATTTTGTCTATATTTTACTTTACTTTTGTATGAAACGAAAACGGAAAAAAATAATTACATTTCCAGTACAAAATAAAATATTCTTGTTTTAACTCATTTTGCAACTGTGTCTTTTAAAATTGCCTTAAGAAATGCACCAATCAGATTATAACCACCAAAAAATACTTGGTTAACCTGTGTGCTTTCATGTTTTGAAAAAAGGCCTTGCCAGTGAGAATATTTTTCAACTCTATCCGTAGTATAATATTAAAGTTAATGTACATTGTCTGAAGTAGTTAATATTGTTTTAACATAATTTCAATCGTGTGCAATTATTGTTAATCATTTTTCGTATAATAATTGATTCATAAAGTGAAATTTAAACAAAAAATAGGTTCGCTCATAAGAATTGACAAGGGTAAACAGATGTCTGACCATTGCTTTATAAATGTATTTTTATACTACGCGATCTGTCTATCCTCGTTTGTGCATAAAGCGCCGTGGAAATTAATTGCCTTGGAGCTAGTTTTCTAGATGATGCAAGTCGTCCATGCGCGGCTCATGCCAAACCACTGCCTCGGAACTTAAACTGCTCTTTAATTTGTTTTACATTGTTTGCCGCTCACTGCCAGCAATAAAACATGATTTCGCTTCTAATTCTTGACAAATATCAACCTTACTAAGAAACTTTCGAGAAATTTCACCAGTGCATAATCTCAAGGGGGGTCCAATCCGAGCTTTCACTTTTCGATGGCGAGGGTTAAGATTAAGGACGAGGGGTGGGTGGGTGGGGGTGGGAGTAGTTAAAAGGAGTAGGGGGTATCATATTACCGTTAGAACTTGAGTCAAGTTATGAACTTCAGAACGCGAATGGCCATGTTTTTGCCTCCCTTATTAGTGCGTTATTTGTTCTCGGTGTAGCGATGGTCATTTGTCATGCGTCCCCCGCCCTCCGACCCCTCATCATCATCTGCTTTTGACAGTGTATTAAAACAAAAAAACGAACATAATAATGACGTATATATACACTGCCCAATTACACGAAACTTCCTCATTGTTATGGTAGTCTGCATAGTTACTACATCGTTGGCGAAATCTGAGGCATTTTGTTGGAAAACTCAGTAATGTTGCTTCTTCAGGAACTTCTGAAGTCTAGGCAGTGGTATTGCTACTGGTATCTGAAGTCAAGCAGTGGTATTGCTACTGGAGTCTGAAGTTTAGGCAGTGGTATTGCTACTGGTGTTTAATGTCAAGCAGGGGTATTGCTACTGGGGTCTAGAGTCAAGCAGTGGTATTGCTACTGGTATCTGAAATCTAGGCAGTGGTATTTCTACTGGTATCTAAAGTTTAGGCAGTGGTATTGCTACTAGTTTCTTAACTCAAGCAGTGTAGTGTGTGCGTAGAGTAGCAATACGCTACTGGTATCTGAAGTCTAGGCAGTGGTATTGCTACTGGTCTCTGAAGTCTATGCAGTGGTACTACTGGTTTTTGAAGTCTATGCAGTAGTATTGCTGCTGGTTTTTTTAAGTCTAGGCAGTGGTGTTGCTGCTGGTCTTTTAGTGCTTCACACGGCATCAAGGTATAAAGATATCACTACTCACGATCAACGTCAGCGGATGTATCTTCAATATCAGTGCTGTCTCTGATTTGGTTTAAACAGACAATCTTCAAATAAAGTTAGCCGATCAGACTGGTGCAGTTTAATGTTCAGGCAAACACGAATATTACCAACTATACAACATGTAAATTTGAACATTATTTGGTAACTGACAAGCAGTATCATTTTAAAATATTCGATAAGATAACGTGTTAGATTTCGGTAAAACTACAAGCCTACCGTGAAACAAAAGAAATCCCTAAACACGTCCGAAGTATATGCAGGTGCAAGGGCTTGAATCTAGACCTGATACTTTTTTTGGTTACCGTTTTTGTCTTTCATCTTTTTTACCAAGATATTTGATTATAATAACACAGTTCTGGTAAATATCAGCCTGATGCTCAATCCTAAAGAGAATATTTCATTAAAAGTATAACATTTTATCATAAAACCGAACGCTGTTTAAGTCATTTAAATACAGTGTTCACGTTTTTTCCCGGAACGCTCGTGAGCATGGAAGTTAGGGGGTGTAGTTGGCAGCCACGTGCCACAGGATACATATTTACATTTCCGCGGGTGGTCTACTTTTCTAGGTGAACACTAACTCAGACATACTGCAACTGCCCATTGATTATACACCTACGATGCTTACTCTGATGGACACGTATTTACATGCCCAAATTCTAGAGATTTAACCCATCGCTTCGATCTTGCCTAGATTGCTCAGTTAGCACTGTTTCGTATAACAATAATTATGAAGTTTTTATATTTAATTATTGTACTGACAGTGTGCACTTATCAACGACGACTTAATTTAGGTTTGGTTTTATATTTACTTACTTAAGTCAGATTAGAGATGTTTTTCCATGAAACCTTCCCCTTTTCACGTGTCTATCTAGATAAAGGGTTTGAGAGTAGTTGAGTTGTATATTGTACAAGGATTTCGAAGAATTCAGTATTTACCTTTTGACTTGATTAAATAATTTAAAAACATATTTCTTGATTGCCGGTGTCAGGAATCTATCCGACGATATCCAGAGCAAGAGTATCGTGTAGAACGCGTGAGCTTTCTCCATCGAACTAAAGACGTGATGCCATTTCGCAAGGAGTGTAGATATGTAGCGTTATAAGAAAAAAATGTAGAACGCAAAATAATTTAGAAACATATTTCAAAATATCTCATTCACATAGTAAAAAATAAGATACGTGGGAAAGCATTATAAAACGGCCATATCGCAATCGTATAAGTTACTTTTGAGAAACATAATGGCTCGAATTTTTTAAATTCGCGATCTCGGGTTATGCGTCGACTAAAATATAAATAAATTTATAATTTGTTGTTATAATAATTTGTCTGTTGTTCGAATTAGTTCTTAAAGGTTACGAATATACAAAGAATCGATAGAGGTAGATCAAGCGTAATGTGCGTATCGCGGTTCTATACCCGCATCTGAAATCCTGACTGAAAGTTTTTCCGCGGTTTACTTCAGTTTTTTGTGCGAATGCACTTGAGCATTGCCATCACAACTACCCAAACTCCAAAATACCCAGTTATACCCCTGTACAGTGTACAATCCGAATAGGAAATTATTCACTGGTTATTGATGGCTACTTAAACAAAAAAGTAAAATACAAGGTGAACTAGGTAGCTCAAATAACTGACAGTATTTCAAAGCCAAGTGCCATATTAATTGCTTTTACAACTCAGTAGCTATAACAAGTAATTAAAATATATTGCTATATACAAGTATTTAAATATCGAATCTTTCGATGCTAAAGTTCGTCCCACGCTAACTGGAGCCAACAATTCTTGACACAAGGCCACACCGACGAGATACATTGAACCGGTTAAAACCGGAACCCGAACCGAAAACTAATGCCCCTCATTTTGGTTTTCGATTTACTTTGTATCAGGTATCTTCATATTTTTACAACGTTGAATAATTTTGCGAGTAAATAAAAAACAAAACACGTTGCATGTATTATGTTATTGATTAAGTAGAAGATTTTTTCTCATTTGGACTAAAGTTCATCAATTCTTCAATTCTTACCTGAGAAATGTGTGAACGGTGACTTTGTACATACCCTTTTGTTGCTTAAACTTTGGGCCTGTCTTCATTGATCGGACTCATTCGCCAAACATAACTTATGCTGTGTGTTTTATCTTACTAAGGAGGCTGATAGTCTAACAAATATGTAATCCGAATAATCTAAATTTGAATTATATGACAATATATAAACAAGTGTGGAAAATTGTGTTTGCTTAAGATTTTTGCTAGGCCCGATGCTGTATATTATTGCAAGTTATACTTCAGTTCTGATCAAAGTATGTTCACATATGTCCCACAAATGCTGTGCTCAAGTTTAGGTGGTACCAACTGTAGCTAGCGAAACCTATTGTAGTCTCTACTCGCGGTGTTCTTGGGTGTAGGACGAGGGAGTTTACCTGTCAATAGCATGATGGTTCGGCCACACGGGAGCTTTTGATTAAGTGTAAGGAAACATACGCACACACACACGCACACCACATTGTATGAGAGTGGACTCAGAAAGCAATTGCATACAACTTTCTGTAATTGATGTTTTTAATGACAATGTTTTATCTATAAAGTCAAAATGCCGATATATTTTATAATAAGTTACACAAGCTGTGGCTGACGTTTTAGATGCCGACTATATTTGATTGTTGTTATCTTGGTGTTATGACAATTGCAGCGGCGTAGCAAGGATTTTGAGTCTGGGGGGAGGGGGGGGGGGGGATGAATTTCGGTGTTATATTAAGAAATTTGTAGAACTGCCCACGAAACTATCATTTTGGGAAAAGTACATATTCTGGTTCAGGGGGCTGGGGGGGATTGCAAATAATGACATTGTACTAGTTTTTAGAGTGCCTTTGTTGATAATTTATAAAATTGTGAAGATCTACATACTGTGTTTACAAAATCTTGCCGCCCTACATGTGTATGCCACATATAGTGCTATATAGAATAATGCTTCTTATGATTTCGGGGGGTATTACCCTATTCCCCCCCTGCGCTACGCCCCTAAACAATAATTGTGCATAAACTGTTGTTGTCAATTGTTTACCTGGTGCGTTTTCTGTGGTTATTTATTGCATCCAATATTTTCTGGAGTGTATTTTGCGATTTTGTTGTTGAATATTTTTTTTTATTAAAAAAAAATAGCGTGGTCCCCATATTCCAGTAAAATAATATAAGTTATTAGAATATTATAAAAATAAATACCTCTTTGAATACTCATTGGCCATAAAATATGAATTATAGGCAAACAAGTAACAAATACATTTTGTCCAAGTTTTATAATCAACAAAATGCAGAAGCGATAGCTGTTATTATTGTAGGCTTGTTGTTTTAATTCTAAATAAAAAGTGAACAAGAGTATATTAGCTTCTTTCCTGTTATTTTTTTTTTAATTGTCACTTAATTTGGAAAACAAAGTGTAATGCCAGTGCCTACTTTAAACATTCACTTGGTGTATTTGTCTAAATGTGTAGCCTAACCACTATTTACCTCGAAGATAATTTATCCACTTTGCTAGTGATTATGGTGTAGTATGAGGTGGTATTATAACAATGGCATTATGTTAATTATTCAATCAAGGTCACCAAGCTATAATCTAACTTTTTAACGAGTTTTGTATTGATTGAAATGTTTGGTACACAAGCACTTTGAACCCTTTTTTCTCCTTCATTTACAACGTTGAATAATGTCTGCATTAATTGATCTTTGCTGTCTGCTTTAGACGTCAGAGCGTATGATATGCGCGCTATTGGTATCCAAACTATTGAAGTACATACCTCTCTCAACACTGCGACACATCTTTGTATTTAGATGACAGATTAAAAATGGTAGGTATTTTGTGTTTTAGACAAAATGCAATTTTCTTCTTTGTGGATCCAAAAGCGGCGAATTAATATTCACACAAGTCAAAATTTAGTTGAAAGTGCACGATCTTTTCTCGTCTGAAAATGTTACGTATTTTTGCAACTGGGATCTTGTAGAATGAAAAGGGCTTGCAGGGTACAATAAAATATAATTAGGACTTAGGAGAGTTAGGAGGCAGTTATTTGTGGTAAAAACATCTTTATTTTTGTTTTGTCCAAAAGCAGCAAATTGGTGGTAAAGATTATTCACAGTCTAGTTTTTAGCTGCGTTAATTTCGTTTTTACCTTAAATTCCTGTCTCTGCTTGTTAAAAAGTTCGCAGCTTGTGCACTGATAGAGGTATCATACTCATACACAGGGTTGTCGGATCGCTACTCGCTACAGGCAAACACGATAGAGGCTCTGTCAAATGGTTTTCTATGGAGTTGCTTCCAATAGTCCGTGGATGTCCCCCACACCATTCTTCATATCACGCACTTAAAACCGATGTGTTGCCATGCACGTTTCCCATTAGAGATAATTGTTCCCATTTATTGTTACCATCTATATTCTATATTAATGGGGATTTTGTTTAATTATGTTGATAAGATTTGTATTTTAAAAGTAGTTTGAATAATAATCTTGCATTATCAGGGTGCATACAAATATTTAATCACTTTGCATAAGACTTGTTGGATTTCAATCTATTTTACTGATACTTGTCGACTCTATACAATGATGAAAGTTATGCGAGACAGCTTGCTTTTGTATATTTGCGTTCCTCGTTAATTTAAATTAAATGAGTATGCACAGTGTATTTATTCTTGACCCTAATTGAACAATGAATAAGGTTGTGCAATAATCCAATTATTTAGTGAAATACGTAGGCTTTGAATTGCATTTAAGCAATAAAGACCAATAATTTATTGAACACCGATATATTAAATTGACAAGATAACGTGCACTGACTCATTTTAATTATTCCATGAAGCAGGTATTTGGAATTGCTTACTGCTCTAGTAGTCTACAGTTTGAATTGGACCTCCCACATGAAAATGCCTTTCCCCATGTTAAACAGCTGCATCTGATTATCATATTCAAATGGGATGTCAGTAGAAATCTCTCTATCAATACCCGAGCTAACAGATTGTATCAATGTATTTTATCTTATACTGATCAGCCATTTCAATGGACCGCAGACATATATTAGCCATGCAAATTGCACCAGTGGTAAGGATTGTCTGATTTTTACAGTTTTAAGTCTTGTTTAAAGCGATCTGAATTTTATTATGGTGGCTTTAGTTTAAATCTTATCGGTGTTATGTAAAGTAAGTTATTTTCTTAGATTGTTGCCTACCTATCTTTATCCTCCAGCCATGTTTCAAACGCTACCGTAGCTCTAGGTAAATACGATACAAGATAATATCGACGAAGTCAGATAACCACCAGATTTCATACCTTCTGGAAACAAAATCAGATTCTAAATTTAAAAAAACGAATGGTGATGTTTAAAAAAGTAAAAGATAAACCACAAATAACAAATTATTTCAGAATATTTTTAAATACGCTTTAAAATGAAATGTATGGAAACGTAAGTAAAATAATATAGTGTACCAGGGTCTTATAACGATAAGGCTTACTTACATTATATATTTAGACAATAATATAAACGTCAATTTCTATAATTATTGTTTACTCACAATAACTGTGCAAACATTTAAAAAAATGATGGTGAAACAAATGGTGAAACACACGTTTCATAATACTCTAAACATTCTCAAAGATTCATGTACAAGTTTTGCTGGCACTTTGAAAACCAGGAGCTATGCAAATTCATGAAATTTAAAAAAATATTGTGTATAGCTGTGTAGTAAAAATACGTTAAGATGTTTCGTTTCATTTTAATAAAGTAAGAGAATTAAGTAATAAATTATGCCTCCAACACTGCACAATTTTCTTTCTATTCTCAGAATATAATATAGCAAACCAACTTTAAATGATCATAGACCCCCGAATCTACCGAAAAGTCCCCTTCTTTTTACCCACAAAGAAATTCTTACTTCATAACCTACTTTATGTTTCCGCAAATACAGACAGAAAAATATCCACTTTCTGTAAAATAATCATCAACGCTTTATGAAGCACAAGAGATTGCAAAGATAAAATTTGAATCATAAGACAACCTGAACATTTAAAATCATAAAATACCACAACAAATTATATACAAGGACACGATTCTTTCATGTTTTTAATATTTCTATTTGTTAGCTCATCGGGGGGCTACACAAATATAGTAAATCATTGTAAGGATGTGTGACAGGGCCAACAGCGATATGTCCCACCTGGATCTAGCCATCGGTGTCTACCGTCAAAGACTAGAACTGCTATATACGTGAGTGGAAGAGTATGCCACGACATCTCATGACAAGGCACAATATCAAACTAATCGTTTTTAAATTAAGTTTGTAAATTTAAATTAATCAAATTTAGTAAGCTAATTATACACTGAAGTATGAAGTTTGACGCATGCAGAGAGGAGAATAATGAAAGGGTCATGGTAGTTACGTTGCATTATTACGTATAGCGATGGATAAGTTAGTTAGGTAACTTTATGTGAAGGTGCATCCGAATTAATGTGAGCCTTTCGTTTTCTTTACAGGTAAATATATTCGTAGGTAACCAGTAACCTGCCCAGGGGCAATTTGACCCTCTTCAGTATAGAGAAGAAGTGAAGGCTCTAGGGACGTTAATAAGTCTCACTCCCAGAAATAACTTTTTGACAGTGGATAAAACTTCAGTCAGGATTGCCGGTGACCGAGATAGAACCAACAACCTTTCAAATTGTATTCTCGAGCGTTACGCATGTGATACTTCTATCAGGTATCTTCTTAATATGACAAGAGTCAAAAGTTACAAAGCGTGCAGTGGCAACTAAGATTCTAGTTAAATGTATACCACAGTGGCATGAAAATATGTTGATTCATTGACCTTTAGATTCATATTAGGGAGCGAAGCTTCCATATAAGCTAAGCTCTCCTTTTCTGTCCATCCGTCTGTGCGTGTCACATCTCACGATAAAACTAATCACGACCTCCATTTAAATGCAGTCTACAAGGATAACACAGAATGTTTTGGTGACCCTTGGGGTCAAGGAGGCATGCCTAGAATTTTTTTAAAAGGGGCATTTTTTCATACTCGGCACCTCTACCAAGGGTTGAACACGTGAATGTATTTTTGTTCTTCGACGATCTCTTTATTAAGTTGTTTCGGTCTCTTTTTGGGTGCCATGCTTGTCTTAGTCAAAATGATGGTTGCAAGGAAATGTTCAGTGAATAGGTACAGTGTATTGCATAACTTCACTGACACTGATAGTGCATTCATCACCTTGAACTAGGTTTACCAACTATGTAACTAGACAATATTTAAACATTGTTTGGCCTAGTATGCGAAGAGTTTTGGTTGCTTAATATCGTTATTACATTTAATTAATTTTGGATAAAAGAAAAACACTCATACATAAACCATGTGATAATAGGGAACCTAAGTGGGCGTTGTCTGGTTCTCTCCGGTCAGCGTGGTATAGGCGATTAACCCGTGCTAAATGTTTCGTAAGCGATAGCGCGAGAACCCGACCACGGACCGGAATTATATTCATACTGTAAGAAACTATAATCTTTCCTCTTTGCGTGGATATACATAACTCTGCTCTATCACAAATATTAATGACATTTGTTTTGAGTCGAAGTGAACTCTACATTTACACTGTTGCCAAACCTTCCAAACTGCTCATGAAAAAGCACGAAAAAACATTTTGTCCGTGGCATCAGCATAACATTTGGTATCCGACTTGCTTTGTGGCTACTGTGAGGTCACTGGGTTGTACTATATTATACATTACTAATAAAATATCCTTTAATGTGCCAACAAAATCTTGAGTGAAAAGTACATTTAGCAACCATGGACAGGCGCGTGGTATGCGAGGATGCCACAGCTGCACACAACGTGGCTCCGTTTCGCTTAGGTTGCCGCTCAGGCAGAGTACATTTGCGACAGCGGGCAAACATGGGTCCATTAAACTCATAATTTTTTGAATTTAGGAAGCGTCATCGAGCAAAGTAGAATGCCATCATCGTCTTCACAAAATTATGCATCTTGTGATGTTATTGGTTTAGATTTCTTTTGCGCGAGTCAAAAGATACGGCGAGTTACATTTTCGTACCATGCTAATTCTTATGGGCGCTGAGACCAGAGAGAACCAATTTCCTTCCCGCCTTCAAAACTTAGGTTCCCTATACCCCAAAAGCACCGCGTTGCCATTTTAAAAACAAACGTTTCTACTCTACTATAAAACGTACAAATTAAATCCACCTTATGTAGTTTTAACAACAGTGGAGCATTTAAAGATGATAAAGTGAACGAAGAGACTTAAGACATTACTTTTATTGCTGATAATGATCGTTGTAATTATAGTTCAAAGACAGAGCACACAGTTAAAATTAGTCCAAGGGTTAATCTAAAAGTGTCATCTTAATTTATTAATTAATTAACTGACGGGCTTAAAATGTCCTTCAGTCATTAAAACTTAGTCTAGTTGAACAAAAAATGATAAATTACTGTTAGTGAGTTGGTTCGTGGGATAGCTAGCGACGTGAATTCAACATCCCACGTTCGTAGTTTGCGAGACTGCGGAACCATGGACCGTTTTCAAGGCGCTTCAGGTACCAATTATCTTAAATTAATCTCTAGTCCTCATTCAAGTTTTGAGCAGATAACCAATGTTGTGGAGTATATATGTATATTGTGTGTCTATATACGTAAACCTAGATACTTATAATATATTGTATATTATTATGTTCTGTACCTAGATCCATTTTACTATGTAAATATAAGACGATGTGGTACTAAGTTATAAGGCAAATTAGTTATTTAATCTTGACCATAATGCGTATCGTCGATTTCAACCTACATTAATCACTAATTACTAATCTTGTGCATTTGATCGCGCTAAAACTAGTTAATCTAGTCATGAGTTAAAACCGAAAACTTCTCTATACCGAACCTACACCGAATAAAACTAAGAAATAAATTATGATTTATGATGATTTACGATAAAATACAATTTTGGAATTTTGATAAAAATAGAATAAATAACGATAGTGTTGTTAATAATTATTATTATAGGTACTGCTAATTTTATCAACAGGGCATACATAGATCAATGCGAAACAATTAATTAATTATTCTGCTAATTATTCTGAGTTTTAATTTGTCCTATTCGCAAGAAGAGAATACACTTATGTACATGTGTCTGCATCCGTTTGTATATTGTCGTTATGGAAATAAATATTTATCTGCAAAGTAAATATTCTTGTTGGTTTGAGGAATGAGTTTTTTAAGCTCAAACGTAAGCTTAAATTAGACGTACAACTTTCCTAGATTCATATAAGCTGTAACAGTAAGCTAACAATTTGCGAATATTTACATTGGTAGACTAATTTTAAGGCATTAGATGAAAGAGGGTTATATGTTAGGTTTTTACGAGAGTTAGATGAATTGTACCAACCTAACGAAATGGTAGAAATTCGTACAAAAAAAACTAAACAACTAAAGAGAACGAAGTTGGCCATTTTTGAAAAATCGTTCCACTTTGTTGCGACCTAGACAGACAAATCTGGTCATTTGCTTACCGTAAAAAAGCCGAGAACCCTCTTAAGTTGAGTTTTTTAGAGCAAAAAAGACGCACATATAACACGGAGTGAGTCTTGGGCAGGAGCGACGTCTAGAATAAATGGAACGCTTTTCACGAAACTCTTGCATTCTCATCACAACTTGGACGGTAAATAACAATATCAAATAACAGCGATACCACCACTTGGAGATAGATTCACTGGAAACAAGGATAATGCCTCTATTTCAAATGTATGTGAAGAAATATGTCATTCAAAACAACGAAATAAATCAATGCCCATATCGGTTTTCAATTATTTAAGGTTTTGTTTGTGACATTAAAAAGTAAAAACACACCGTATTGCATATTGTCAAGCAAACGAATAAGGCGTTTCTATGTTTTATTACTTATTGGAATATAGCTTTTTCATATGCTAATGTTTTAGAATGATATAGTTTAGAAAAGTTACTCATGTTACGTTATATGTAATGTGTGACCACATATAACACGTACGTGTAATATATTATTATCTGTGGTGTGCCTTTAGTGTGAGTTTGAGAGTGCGTTTGGGGTTGGTCGGTGTGGGTGTGGGTGTGGGTGTGGGTGTGGGTGTGGGGGGGTGCAAGCGTGAGAGTGGGGAGTACGAGTTCTTATACGTATCTTACTATCACCCTTCTTCACCCTCTTCTACTCCCTTACCCACCCCCCTCATTCCATACTCCCCCATC
This sequence comes from Sweltsa coloradensis, assembly GCA_024449915.1. Lineage (NCBI taxonomy): Eukaryota > Metazoa > Arthropoda > Insecta > Plecoptera > Chloroperlidae > Sweltsa > Sweltsa coloradensis. The sequence continues at coordinate 697,440 of JAMZAV010000025.1, read as the reverse complement.
TTCCTTCTTCTACTTTCACTCTCATTCTCAAGGTTGGATGGAAGAAAAGGTTTAGCTGACCTTAATCCCGCCTGGAAAATAAAGACGATTATCTATTCTCCTCTCAAACCCTTTCCATACTTACCAGCACCCTCCCCTCCCACGATTACATCTTACCTACCTCCACCCGTCCTCTACTCCTTATTCCTCACTACTCACACTCCCATCTATACTTCTCCACTACACATACCCCTAACATTTTACTCCTATCCTTCACCCTCTCAAACTCTTTCCATACTTCCCAGAACCCTTCACTCCCAAGATTACTTCTTACCTACTTCCACAACTCCATCCTCTACACCTTATTCCACACTACTCACACTCTCATCTATACTTCTCGACCACATATATCCCTAACATTTTCCTCTTCTCATTCACCCTCTCCAACTCTTATTCCAATATACCCTTTCAACTTCTTCCTCAACCCTTACTTTATTAATTATTCCCACTTCCAATCCTCCAACTCTTCTCCACCTCCTGCTTGTCCTAATATCTCTTCTACGGTTGCTACATTTGTTTTTGCTTTGCCTACTCCTTATTATACTATTTAACACTGTGACAGCATCAGCAAAATAACGATAATTATAATAATCATCGCTTGTTTTTATTTTGTATTGGTTATGAAGGAAGGTGTGTTCGCGACCACGGCCCAGCGCTTCTTGGTCTGACGGTTCTTCTTCTTAGTGGGAAATATTTTCAAGAATAACGGTAGTGTTCTTTTTTCTAAGGTGCCTGTTCTTCCGTAACAAATTGTGAATTCTGCATTGGTTTTGTGATTGTGCGTTGTTATTGTTGTTGTTGTAGCTGGTGTAATCATGTTTTTATGGAACTGTTTCCTCGATGCTAATTATTTTAGATAATGTTCCTTCACTTTTTGCTGATGAGCTGAGGTGGATACTCACCACACTCAAGTCACCAGTAACCACTAAGACACCAATCACAATATTCAGTCACATGTCACTACATTCAGTCATCAATCACTACATTAAGTCACAAGTCAACACATTCAGTCACTGTGTCAAAACACCAAAAATTCCACATTAGTCACAATATAACGACATTTAGTCACAAGTCAAAATATTATTTCCCCAATCGCCACATTATCGCCAATCACTTCATTATGTCACAAGTCACCATTTCCACAATATCACCACATTCAGCCACCTGTCACCACATTAAACACACAGTCATTCCTTATGATCGATTCTGCAATTGATCTAATATACATTTAGCTCAGTACAATCTCAAGAGATTGGTGTAGTTTCCTAGATATGTACCCAACCCATGTGCAGTGCGTTGTCCTGCACCCTTAATGCGACAACCACAGCTCGGTGTCTGTCTCGAGGCTCGACGCAACCCGCTTTGCTTCGTAATCTCTGTCACGGCAGGTAATGGTAACATTGCGTGTAGTCAAGATGAAACAAAACACCACCATTACCGCTCACAAATACCATAAATAAAACAGAATTATAAAAAAATCCTATATTAAATATGCTCATGTTAAATTATGTTTGTACAATGACATAGCAAAAACTGCTAGCTTCAATTTTAATAATAATCTAGGTACACACGAACCAAGTAATTATGGAACCTTGAACAAAAAAATATGTTTTACGTACCTGAGAAAACTAAAACCGAAAACTTGTCTATAATTAGTCACACAGAAAATGTATCATTTGTGGATAATCTGGAATGAGTTTAAAAAATAAAGAAAATATACATGTTCAATAATGTGGGACATATTTAAGGGTTTAAACACAGTAATGCAGTTTTGGATATTATTTCTTTTTATATCCACATATTGTATTAAACCATATTCATGAATAAAACTCGTCATTAAATCATAAAATAAAAGGTGAACAACAAAGTTTACTAGAATTCTACATGCATGCAGTACAGCTAGATCCATCTAGGTCTAGTTTAACGAACTTCTTCGCTGATTCAATTAAGATGAGAATGCAAAGATTCGGCGATAACAATTCATAAGAGACAGAACACCCAAGTCCCTTAAACAAAGTAGCCCTTCTACTCAAATAAAGAGGTTGTCTTTATAATATTTGAACCACCATATGCATAATGGTATTAATTATGGATCATTATTTTCTCGCACAGTGCCTTGAAACAAATTGAATATAGGGTGTATACGCCAACACTTTTCACAATCAACATTGCACCGATGAAAAATCCGTTTATTGCTGATAGTACACCCTGTCTTTTGCAATTTTTTCAATGTTGGCCTTATCTAATGAAATTAAATGTTAGTTTTTTAAAATACTAGCTCGATTAATAATTAGTAATTAATTATGAAGGATTGAAGACTTTCGCTGCCCACAATAATTAAATTATACATTTCTTTAGGACATTGCATCTATTTTATTAGAGGTATACACGTTAATGTGTGTTGTAGTTGTAGTACATATGAACGCGACGCATTACCCAGAAAACTTATTATTAAATTGTTCATGATATTTTGATCTTGATAAAAAATAAAGAAAAAAGAAAAGAGAAGACACGAATAAATAAAAAGTAGAAAGGAGTAGTAGTAAACCTATTGTTAATAATCTAATCAAGAGTGTTTTAATATGTAGCAATCGGTAAATCACTTAGTTTGTTTTAATCTCTCTCTGCCAGGTCTGGGATCGAACCCGGTACTCAAAGCCAAGGGTGTTGAGACAACTCAATGCGACCAACTTTCCGACTGGCTTAGATCCTCACACAGCTTTCTCTCGCACGAAAAAATAAGTTTCGCCATCATTTATAACTGCGAATTAAAGACAGTTGAGGGCGGATTTCGTTTCGGAGACATTTAAAGATGAAGTCTACGAAACTTTGTAGAAGGATCATTTGGGATTACACGAGTTTGGGTTCACTCAACTTGATAACTCTTAGACGAGGAGTTGGGTCCACTTAACTTGATAGCTAGAGCATGAGGACTCTGTGTCAACCCAACTTGATGGCTCACAAGACTCCTATCTCTGTCGTAGGAGGGCTTCATAAGATATTTATACGGTGGTATCAAACTTGGGGGGTATTATGCAGTAGAAGATGGATCTTCCACTCACATTTAGTGTTAGGCCACATTTATGGCACTTACTTGTCATAAAATGCCATTTCATCCAAGAACATGTCATATCGTTTGCTCTTAGCTCAAATTCTATTGATGGAATAATTAATATCGTAATTTTCAGTTGAGTGTGTATACAGTTTTCACCTTTAATACTTAATATTTGCAAGGTAAATGAACATTAAAGAAATAAAGTTAATCTGAGAGTTGTTGAAATCTGTCAGTATATATATAATGCATTTGAATTTTCATGCTATGACAATGTTTTTACTTCGTATAAAGTGAAAATTGTCAAGGTAAATTAAAATAAAATAAGTAAATAGAATATAGATAAACATTAAAAATAATTTTTTATTAATTTAACAAAAACCAAATGTCGTTATTTTGTTTATGTTAATCTATGTGAATGTCTGCACAAATGCTGTCATCATCTCTCACTTAATATTGTTGACGTTGGAAGATACTCTGCTTCTGGCAGAGGCAGCAATTCGTCACTGGAACAGAAATTAAAATTTCAAACATTTTCCGAGATCCCATTTAAACACTTAGAATAACGGTGTTTATCAGACTTACAAAAATTTCTTGGAGCTCAGAACATTTTACAATATTCATAGAGAATTGAATTTAAATTATTTAGCCTGCATTATTTTTTTAACCTCGAAATGTATCTCTAAATTGTAAAATCCAATGTTTTTTTTATGATCTTATAGAATGCATTTTCAGGAATTATTAGGTTAACACTAATAAAATTATCGATTAAAATAGTCCTTACCATGAGTATGACAATTCTTTATATCGGAACAATGGAGCTGCTCCCTTAACATGCACCGAATCAACCCCATTTGAATACGTTAACCGATCCAAAACCCAAGTCTGGAAATAATATGAGTTATGTGAACCAGACAATTGCCACCATTTAGGCATCCCGCACCAGCGCCAGATGTAGAAAGCGACTTGCTCAATATTCTCACATAAATATCAATTTAAGAACTGATGGTTGTAAATCGAATTGAAAATAAATCAAACTTGTATTTTGTTTTCAGATTAAAAACAATGATTCAAGATTGAGAATGTTTGCATTATGAAAAGTGTAATCTGTGAGGCAAGACGGAGTAATTTGATACCGTGCCCTGCGCAGTGATGAGAGTGAAACGAGGTACCAGAAAGTGCATCCTGCAGCGGCACTTTACAAACACTAACGGAAGCCTATAATAAGTACACGTGACTCGCAAATGGCTTTACAAAAGGGTTGAAATTACCAACACATACATCCTGTGATTAAGAGGTGATGGTAATGAATAGCTATATTATGATTGAGTGTCATGACTTTATGATGGGTAGCTGCGTACTCACAGGAAGATGTAATACTATAGCCGGTACACGTAATAAGTATGCAATACTAGAATATGTCACCCAGACGGTTGTGGTTTGATGCGTTTACATTGGTGAGGACAATCTGAGGCAAAAGTAAAGCCCTAGAATTAATAACTAGCTGCAGTTTCAATGCACGAAGTACAATTACAAATGAACAAATTGTCATTACGCTTATCTGATGTTATGTCAAACATTGCAGCGTCTGAGGCTGACTCAATTATGTATTTACAAATGTTTTTATTCAAGTCTACTACAAATGTTTAGAGTGATGATGTATTCATGGTGGTACGAATGTTTTGGCGATGTAGTTTTTTAAGTCGATGTTTGTATCAAAATATACAATATTTTAGCAAGGACTTTTTGTTAGCCAAAACGTCTAGCTTCGTTATACTTACCACTGTAGAACTAACATCATTCTTTGTAGATCAAAATTGGAATACACCAACAACGATAATGAATTTTGGACACGTTCAAATATCATCAGAAACAACTAACCGTACTATAACTTGGATAAGATAAACACTATGTCTAAAAGTATGGCAGGAGTTGTGGCCTTGGCACGCATGTACACACCTTGGAAATTATCGACGTGATACTTAAGAAATGTATAATAAAATAATTAATTTTACAATGTAGAATATTATGTGGATAATTGTGCATTTAGTGTATGCTGGTTCGTCACGTATGATGGCAACAGAACATCATCACAGCATTACATGCATAAGGAAATTTAATTTTGTGATCCACTTACAATCTATTGGTTTAGTGTGTAGAACCTCAAATCTTCAAACCATATTCTTGATTTTGTAAAAAAAAAGTAAAAAAAAATAGCTCGATAACAGCATTTGTGTGCATTCCATTGTAATGCTATTAGAATTTGCTTTTTCCATTTCAAAAAATAAATCATGCTTGATTCCAAGTTTATGTATTGTAATCGTCACAAAGATTATATATTCTATCTTGCAAAGCTATGAAAATATCATAGCTGAAAAGCACAAAATGTACATGTTATGTTTTTTAACACATATTTTATGCAAATTTAGATTGGTGGTGAACTGGTGATTTAAAGACAGTCAAATTATATATGTTTTCCAAGCTAGTTGCCTGTCCCCAAAAAATGATTGTGATTTGTAAATGCTAAGATGGATTTCGGATTTCACATTTCTATTTTTAAAACGTTTCTTTCAAAATAGTAATGGATAATTTAGAAGCATGTGTGTTGATCGCGTATTGCCATTTAAAGCAAGTGAATTCGATGCTTTAACTGGTGAGAGTATTTTAAGTTATCAACATTTTGAAAATTTAAGAAACAAGCACGGGTAGTACCCAAAATAGGGAGCAAATGACGTGGTATCTCCTTAGCATTGTTGGTGGAGGTGCCGGGTAGGTAGAAATCACCCATTTACCCCCAGCCACTAAAAATGTAATGCATGTTGTTGAAAGACAATCTTAACAAAAAACGCATCTCAATGATTGGAGGTCATTTTCGGGTTTATCGTTAGAAATGACACCCGTACAGACAGATGGACAGAAAAGTGATACCTGTAGAGGAAATTCGCTCCCTAAAAAAGTTAATAATTTTTTCCCGACTTTCTATAAACGGGTGACAAAATATATTATTTCAATACAAGTGATCTATTGCATCACCCACATCTATCGCTACCATTTCTTGTTTCTCTACTTATGTGTGAATTACAGACATAGATACTCAGAAATAGCATTTTTATTTTTCACGTTTCATATTTTTCATTTTTGGATACTGGCAAAACAATTTTTCACGTTCATACTTTATAGTTACTCAAGTCGTACAAATCTTTGACCGACGTTCAATTAAAATATATTAATTTAAATAAATAAAGTGATAAGAACTATTATATCACCCAAATCCTCCTCCATCATGTTTTCTTGTGTCTCTAAAGTGTGAATTACAGACTCGTAGATACACAGAAATACAATCTTTCGTTTTTCATCTCCTTCATCTTTGGATTGGGACAAAGCAATCTTTCACGTTAATTCATCCTCGTCGTATCCTTCTGATGTAGATGAGCTAGGGAGCTGGTATTGGTATCGGTATTGGTGACGAAGGAGGTAGAGCGAGAATGGTGTTATGTATGGCAGACTCCTGCGGCGGTATGTAATTGATAGTTACACTTCCGTCGAGTCGCCACCCGGGTCTACGCCAGACAAATAGACAAATTACATTCATCAGCTTTTGTTAGCAGCCATCTTCAGTAGAAAAGAAAAAAAAAGCTTCCCATTTTGTTTCACCAATTTGCCAAAACGTTTTTCATCTTCCTTTCAGCTTCCTTATTGTACTACTTTTTATATAAAAATAGTCTCGCTTTCTCATAATAGACCTTGGCGACGCTAAACGTCTTTGGTTACAATTAAGCACCTTAATGGTTTAAAATTAATTTTATTTGAGAAAGAACAAATTGTGTTTGAAAATTTATAACTACGCTCGAAACGAAAGTATTTTTAAGTCATCATCTGATAATCGAAATAAAATCCGTGCACTGATTTATTTTGAATTGGTAGTTGCGAACTATCAAACCTACTCTAAAATCGGTTTATCAATGCAACTATAGCTGAAAATGATGATTACTAAGTTCCAATTAAAAATTAAACATGAAATTCGAGGAATGTTATGTGATATTGTTATTATCAATCATAGTTGGATTGGAAAAATAAATCAATAAGACCTGGAAAGAGTTCATGGTATTAATTCATCTGCAAGTACGATGTAGGGAGGATGGTGGCATAAAACATGTGACATGCTCTTAACGCATTTTCCCCAGGAAAGTACTATTTTGTGTAGGGGGAGTATATGTGTCATTTCGTTTTTACTGTTTCAACTGTCCGAAATAACTTGTGCACTTCGAGAAGAACAGATCATTGGCCAACACTGGCCTTGTTCTAGCCTTAATAAATGGTGGAGGTGCCGGGTACATGGATATTCCTACTCTGTGTGTAGTTGGCCTAGCCTCCTAGCCCCCAGCGTCACCAAAAACATTCAGTATCATCATTTTTGAAGAGCACTGTCATTTAAAAATCTCAAGTCAATCAGTGGTTGTGTTCGGTTTTCATCGTAAGACATGACACGCACGTACACACACGGATGGACAGAAAGATGGTTCATATAGGGAAGCTTTGCTCCATAGTTATCGTTACCTTGAAATAAAAACTATATAAGGGGTGAAACTAATAAATATGTTAAGCCTTCCTAGATGGCTCATACAATTGGGGGGAAGGTCCGGAAAGGATGTGGGTTCTAATCCCACAAGACATGGATTTGTGTGAATGTCTGTCATCCTCATCTATCACCTACTCGCCGTTCCGAAGAGCACAATTGGATAGCTTGCCCATCTTATATATTATATTGTATAGTATTAGTATTAGTAACACTATACAGAAATCTTTATTGTAGAGCAAATATTGTTCGGTTGATATTTGTCAAGCCTATTTCTTTCGTTCGAATAGGAATATCGTAAGCCACCCACAAGACTCATATATGATCTCTAGAATTCGCCTATGACCAAGGAAACCTCGCAAAGCCTTCAGTCAGGATTGGCAGTGGTGAGAATCAACTCCGTAATCTTCCGAATCATAATCTTCATTGTTGGCAATAAGCCACCACTTTGATGTATACCAATGACATGTTTTAGTCAATTAAACAGATAATATTCAATTTTTTTTTTAAATGTGGAGTGGCCTGGTATAGCATATTATGCCTTGCAACAGGGGAGGATTCATCCCCCTCCCCCCCCAATCTCTCTCTCTCGCTCTGTACTTCACTTCCACCACACTTAACTTCCTCACAAAGTAGGTACCCCTCAGCGATCGTATACAAATGGCCACCATGATGTGTGCTATATAAAACGCTAGAATTAAAATATGGAAACAATCTTGCCATTTAAATGCGTACAGTACACAAAAAAATGAAATAATATCAATGTTAGGAAGTGAACCTCCCCTATTGTCTTTCCACCACTTTTATGTCTGTCTGTTTGGGCGTGTGTTGTAACGTCTCACGATAAAAAGCAACATGACTTACGATTGACATACGTTTTTTACAATGCCCTTCAACGAACCGAAAGGGGATATTTTATCAACCTGGCACCTCCACCAACATGAAGAGCTCATAACTAAAGAATAACGTTGTATAATTATATTTTATCTCCATTTTTCCCACAACATTGTGATATGAAGCTTCGCTCACTATTTTGGGTACTCCCGCTCTAGTGTTTATCATATAATATTGTGTCCAAATATACAACACCAACAACAATTCTAGACTACTAAGAATATGAAAATTAATATCCATAAATTTTCGTTAAACCATACCAAGAACATCATCACGTTTATTAGAAAGCAAAATTTTTCTGCCCGTTTCTCGATCTGTGCGTATGTCACGTCTCACGTCCGATTAACATGCGATTTTTTGTTGTTATTGCCCTTCAACAAAGATGATGCAGAATGTTTTATTTGAACCTGGGGGGAAAAAAGCTGAAAAATTCATGACCCGGCACCTCCACCATTTTCATTCTAGACAAGCGGCTAACCTTTTTTTTAAAATGGTATAAGCTTACCCGGTACAGCCACCACTTTGATCAACGAACGATGAATTATGTTTTGTATGTTTCTTCAACGATATATAGTGTGCCTGTGCCGTAAGATGCTTCTATGAACTATCTGAATGTATAAATCCCATCACTCAATTTTTTATTGTGGTGGCTGGGATTGAACTAACGTCTTCTGGAATTTCTGAAAGCTGATCCGCTGCTATCGGTAACACCAAACCTTGTAAACTCGATACAGATTTCATTAAAACTTTCGTAATAGTAACATGTGCATCAGCAGTGTTACCACTTCTGGCGCTAACTGTCATTGCCTAACACGACGTAAAACGATATGACTTGCCTGCTTCAAAATTAATGCAACATGAAGCTTTCTACTCATCGTTCAACTTGATTGGTTGGTTTAATTGAATCTGTAGCTGAAATTACACCAGGTCCAAATGTTAAACATTTTTCCAAGCTGCTTGACCCTTGACTATTGTATATAATGGTTGAAACAAATATGCATGCTTGGTTCATTGGTTCCATTTCTTTCGTTTCATTGGTTTATTTTATAAAACAAAAGCTAATATATTGTCACTATATAGCAGTGAAAATGTTTATTAAACTATTAAATAATATTTACCTTTTGTATTAAAGTTTTTCTTGTAAAATAATTACAAATGAGTTGTGCATGCATCTTGATGCCTTAGGTGTAGTCTTATCTGAAGCCTTTGCTAGCCCTATATATGCTTAGCTACAGCTTTAATGAAGTCTTAGCTTTGACCTTAGTTTTAGAACTATATGTAGTCTTATAAGTAGCCTTGGCAACAGCCCTAGATGAATCCGTAGTTGCAGCTTTAGATTTCGCTTTGGTTGTAGTCCTGCATGTAGTCATAGTGAAGTCTGTGCACGCTCTAGCCTCAACTGTAGCCTTAGATGCAGTGTTAGCTTTCGAGGAAACGTAACTTTGCGCTACACTTGTTTAATAAAAAGCATTAGAAATATCCCATCATCAGAATTCAGTAGTATATTTTAATAGCCACCTCATGGAAAATTACTTATTAATATTTGTAACGATTTAAGAGCAGTGACCAATACATTTTATTTTGATCACAATCACCATGACTGTGCAAATGTGACTTTTAGTTTTCCTTCATAATCAAATCAAGTTTCTTCTTAGAGCCTCTCCCTTGTAACAATACATGTAAGCCCTTTGCATTGAAGCCTCAGATCACCCCTACACTTGATGATAGCGATGCTACATACAGGGGTTCCCAAACTGTAGTCCGCAGTCCTACACCGGACTGGTGACTGATTTCCCCCAGCCTGTGGAGAGTTCTGAAGTGCAATAAACCTTCCACAACCACACGTTTTGGCATAACATTAAATTTTAAGTACAATTATTAATTTTCAATGTCGGTATTTTATATTATTGTAGGAGTATATATTATGGAGAAAACAGACTAGAGTTTTAAAGACAGATGTATCATGAGCAATTATAGAAGTCTCTTTGGAAGAAGTGAAAGTGTGTTAATAAAGTTGTGTTAGAGGGGGAGACAGCGCCCCTTTGCAAAGTCGTATCCACATTCCGAGATGATAACTTTCAGACTGAAAGCACGCTTGGTGTGCAAGTTGGTTGCGAGTATAAAATCTAAGAAGGAATAAAACTTCTCCGGTAGCAATTCTCACGCAACACGAGGATACGGCGTTTTTTGTATACAGTAAACTGAGAAATTACCTCACTTACGCTAATCTCATTGTGACTTTGTGAATGCGACAATGGAATGAATGAACGAGCCCCACAGAGCTTTTAGCACAAATGAAAGAATCGCTCAAAATCTATACGAGACCTTTACGAGGATTGATCGCTCAATCCATACGGCAGGCTTGCTTGTCTTGATGGAATCAGCGCACGCCAATACTTAATCTTCCGTCCTGACACTTTAGAACTAGTCCACCACCCACCACCCCCACCACCCACATACAGATAATTAACTGTGTTGGTCTCATCCCCCATGGCAATTTGCTATTTAGTCGGTAGGTAATTGGGTTGTCCTATCAAAAACATTTTTGTCTGTTAAAACAGATTTCTTCATTAGATGATTTTTAAGGGCAGCAATTTATGTATTTCTGTATCTAGAACTAAAATTAATCCTAATTACTTAACAATGTTTATGAATGGAGGTAATTTAGCTCCTAAATAACGTTGGTAAACACGTTGGTGAGTAAGAATATAGCCCTATGCCTAGACCAATTAATGGTCTTCTGAGTAGAATTAAACTATTTAATACACGCATATCGGTTATTCCATTGCGTTTTTCTGTTTTTTTTAAATTTATGACTATATTTAATTTGTAATCAAGTACATATACTATGGTGGTCCTTAAGATGTTAATGCTTGGTCCAACTTTTTTAAACGGTGTTGTATGTCCGTTTAAAAATAGCTTCATTGCCAAATTCCAGGTAAATTCAGTAAAATCGTGCTCCAATTATCTATCACCCACAAAAAACAAAACTTAAAGTTGATCTGTACAAAGTATATGCGCATTTCTCTATTATTAAACGTTTCATTGTTGTATGTAAAAACACCAATCACAATTTATTTGTTGTACTATTGTAAATTTAGTTTCAATTTTTATTACTTTGAAATGACAAAAAATTCACACACATAAACAGGTTCGTCAACTTACATTGCATATTTTATAGCCAGTGATTTTCTAAATAAAATTTGTCCTTCCTGTTCTCCGCCCTTGCTTAGAAGTTGCAACCCTTAAATAAGCAACACCGGAACGTCACAATGTAAGCAAAGAAAATAATTCTCCACAAAAAAAAAAACACAGTCACCCTAATTATTTAAAGGGTTGTTTGGGTTGAATCTAATTACATTGCAATTAGTGTAATGAGTTTCGAAAATGAGTTAAGACATTCCTGAGATGCTTTAGGCTCTACGTTAATTACTAAAATACGTTTGGAAGGTTTTGAGCTAAGGAAAAGCTGGGGTGGTGTGTAGGTTTTCCGCCACCACCACCGCCAAGCCCGCATTCCTTGTTTCAAGTTTCAGTTACTCCAAGGTGGTGCTAATATGCAACAGACACTTGCAGATGGATTATTAGTTTAATAACCTTCCTCTACTATTGTGTGCATATACTCCACGAACTTGTAACGAAGAAAGAATACACAAACATTGAAACCAATTGATAAATGATTCTTAAAGTGACAACTGTCTTTCGTAAGTAGTGCATCTTTATCAAGTTTCAATAGATAATACAATGAACTTTTGTTTTATGGACAGATGAATTGTTTTGACTTGTGGAGAAGTAATTTTTCACTGCGAGTAACATTATTGTAAACTGGGTACAATTAGATAAAAAGTTTTGTCGCGACAACTTCTCCATCATTTATATTCACTTACTTTTCTTGTGAGAACTGTAAGTAGATTTCTAACAAATTCATTATGTAATGTGTGTTCTTTCACATCACACATTTAATTTACCGTCCTGGAAAAAAGCTATTAAAATATTACAGAAAGCAGTAATGTTTACGATTTATTGGGTTTGGTCTTATATTTATTTATGTGGTTTGCTATAACTTAAGGTGGTAGCGATGAAGCAATGTATTGCGGTACCACTTACGTTCATGTATATATTTACGATAAGTAATTAATAAATGTTCAATATCAACGTAATGTTTACTATTTACTGGGTTTGGTCGTCTATTTATATCCCCCACAAATACAAAAAATTGTAAAAAAAAAAAAAACGGCAGCCAAGCTCTCCTTCAAAAGTCTTCGGCTGTGAATGCTGTGAGATATAGAAGTTGAGCCAAGCTTTTCTTTCTCCCTAATTTCGCATTGAAAAAAAGTAAGATCATTTCGCCTGTTGACGAGCGCCAAGCCAACCATTTTCGTGGTAAAAAGTAAATTTTTTTAAATCAAAATCATAAAAATATTGCTTGGCCATTGACTTTTTAGAGTTCTCGTAATGAACCAAATTCAATAGCCAAGTAATTTTTTTTTATGATTTTGAGTTTAAAATTTTTACTTTTTACCCCGAAAATGGTTGGCTTGGCGCTCGTCAACAGGCGAAATGATCTTACTTCTTTTCAATGCGAAATTAGGGAGAAAGAATGAAAAGCTTGGCTCAATTTCTATTTCTCACAGCATTCACAGCCGAAGACTTTTGAAGGAGAGCTTGGATATATTTACGATAAGTAATTAATAAATTTTCAATATCAACGGACAAATGATTATAGGTTAACCGAAAAATTGATACTTTTCTACGTCGAGGTAGCTTATGCTTAACGCGCGATTCTCTGCTTTGGGAGGTCGCGGTTTCGATACCCACTACCAGCAATCCCTTAATAAAGTTTATTCCAAATCAGCCCTTGAAAATCCCATCAAAGATTAACTTAACACCTTTCTTACCTAGTTAGACAGGCTATGAGAGTCACATTGAGTAAAACTGTTGGGTACTTCTACAGCGGGAATTTCTTCTCCTAAAAATATTTTTGTAATAATTGATTATGTTGATTATGAAAAGACAAATGCTACAATTCGTCCTATGAGTCCACAAATAGTCTCCTATCCTTGTGAATATCAAGAATCACATTGTATATATACTAACCCCAGTAAGCATGGCTCGGTAAGAACCCCCCAACCCCCAAGAGGGGTTGAACATCACGCTAATTAGACACGAGAAGGGGATACAATAATATGTAGGTTACTGGAGTATATCGAATTCTACTAGCATTTGTTTTCTTGAAAAATAACTGACCCTTTTAATTTATTTTTGACTGATATTTTAATTTTAAATAATATGTTATTATTTTCTGTTATTGTTACTTAGTCCTTTAAGTTAAACTCTCTTTTCAAATGCCAAGTCTCGATTTCAAATCCCGTCTTGAGCGTAGGATTATCACTTACGAATATAATTAAATACGTCCATGCGATATTACACTATATATGAAAACGGTTATTTTGGAGTCTACATAGCAGCGAAGCACATAACAAATTGTATAAGAATATCCTCCAGTCTCCCACTCAAAATCCCTTCTTGTAGCTGAATGTGTCAACAATTATGTTTATATATTTTTAAAATTATTATTGTATAAATCTTAAAATGTAAATTAAAAAACTTATGACCGAGGCCACTACTTACTTAAAAACGAATTTTCGGGTGAAACTTCCTCACCCATCATCAGGTTTATGCGAAGTTTTTTTTAATTTTAGTTTTAATATTGTTCCGGGCCAATAAGCTCTTTTTATAGAATGTATATCTTATTTTAGACACTTTCTCCATATATATATATATACATAATGGAAACGCTATAAGACTGTTATTTTGTGCGAAATTCTTTAGAATTTTGTCTCTAAGATTACGCTATTTAGTTCCGTGTTCACGGTACATTTGTGGGGTTTACGATTCTTCGGTGGTTGGGGGAAAGGGGGGGGGGTAGTCGGATGTCAAAGGGGATGTAAATATGAAGCAGAGGATGAAGAGAATTAGGTCTCATCAATGTAATTCTCCCCCTACCTCAAACAAATCCGCATGTGGTAACTTTCCTGTGTATATAGCTGCAATTGACTCGTATAGGTGCAGTATACACATGATGCCGAAAGTGGTGGCTCAAGCCAAGTGTACAACTTTGGTTTGGAAGGTCGCGGGTTAGAATCCCACCACCAGTAATCTGGACTGAAAGTTTTGGAAATTGTCTTAAGAGCAGGGATTGACTCCTCTTAAACAACCCTAGGGCATTCCTTTCTCAATAATCATAAATAAATCCTAATAACCTATAGTCTGTCCCCTGAAGTGGGCTACACTGATCTGTACCCTACGGCGGGCATCCTTACGGAAAAGTGTTTTAATTATCGGTACACACCAGCTGGTTTCTAAACTTATCACTTGGAGCTAACAAATAATCCTTATATGTATGTTCTCGCTGGTCACGTGAGCTTATACCTGCTTCTAAAGTTCCAATTAAGAAAGTAGCTGGTCCTATCATCGGTTCGAGTTCTTATTTACCGTCTAATAAGAATTAAATCCATAAAAAAGATATGATAATACAAGTATGAACAATGATTTTGCAACATAGAAACGACGAGAAAGATAATTTAAAGAATCTAGGATATCATCTCACATTAACAGTCAGTTATTGTTTTAACTTTGAGGTAGAAAACAAATTGTCACATTTCTCTATTTCGTTATCGAGTAGAAGCCAACATTGAAATCTAGAAGGTATAGCATAGAAGCACTGCATAGAATATTTCCTCGGGAATGAGTTCTCGAATTCTGTATGAGGCGTATAGCTACTCAAGAATGTCAAAAACAATTACAGATAACGTGAATAAAGTTTCAAAGGCATCCACTGTGTTCGTTAGTGGATGTATGGTCCGTATCCAATGCAGTAACCCTGTGAGTATGTTATAACACATATGTAGGGTAAGTCTGTTATGAAAGCACATGTGTTGGTGCAAGGCAGAGCAGAGTCATATGACAGATGTAAAAGTGCGGGCAAGACGCAGAGGCGTGGGAACGAAGGGCTTTCTTAATCACGGAACAGCTGTTTAAAACTCTTCAACACTTTACATATGACAACATATGTGCCAGCTATGGAGGTTGGGTCATAAATTTATTCAATATGATACTCTCTTTATAAGGTCTGGTGAAGATGGTATGAAGCTCTCCTCAGGAGATTGAAATGCTACTGGGTGACATGTTTGCGCTACTACGCTTGATTATCATTTGACTGAGGTTTCTGCTTGAGTGAGGTGTACACTTGACGAAGGTTTACAATTGACTGATGTTAACACTTGCAGGAGGTTTACACTTGACTGAGTACTGAGGTGTATACTTCAAGAGGTTTACAATTTCATTTACACTTGACGAAAATTTGCACTTGTAAGGTTTTCACTTGATCTATAGGATTGAACTTACCAAAACTTTTCAAATCACGAGGGTTTGCAATTGACTGATATTTACACTTGCCAGACGTATACATTTACATTTGACTAAAAAAATAATTTCGTTTTTCGAGCCTATACCCCCTAACTCAGACAAGAACTTATTTGTTTATTTTTTTATTTAAAGCGGTGCGAGAAGACCCTGTCGGCGCCAACGCCGACGTCATCAACTAGCGAAAACTTGCCACCCATGGGTGTTTGAAATAGGTGCTAAAAAGCGAACAAACGGTCGGACACGATTCAACCGCGCGTGACACTTGCGCCTACAAGGTTTACGATTTGTTAAGGCTTATACATATTGTTTGAAACGAACTGGAAATCAAGCTATATTTTCTCCACTGAAAGAAAACCTGTACAATCACGATTTGGCCCTATTTATATTACCCCTAACTATCGGCATCTCCAAGAACTGTTTTATAATCTTATAATGAGCCTTTTATCTGGGGAAAACCTATATGTTATAATTGCCAATGGCTTGTATAGAACCAGATACTTCTTGTATTAGAGTGTCGCATTATTGAGACACATCGGTAGGTGAATTGTTAACGTAAACTCAAGTATTGGCACCTAGTCTTCTCTGACCGAATCATGTAAGAAGCACAAGGTTGAAGTATACCTTGGGGCTGTTATCTATGTTTAAAGTAAAGTAAAGGTTTAATTAAACAAGTTTGAAGGTATAAGAGAATCATACATTTTCATATTCTCTTTTGCCCGATGTCAAAACAAAACAACATTCTTGCATTTACCATCTTAAATCGTGAATCTGTTTCAGACAATGAATTACATGATCCTTTAATTATACTTTTGTAATTGAATCTACATTGTTTCAGCTTGGGTTTCTTTGTTTTGTTAAAATTCATTTGAAGAGACAAAAGGTTAAAAATTATTCATATATCTAAAAATTTTGCCTCAGTACCGGTACATACAAAACATTACATTTTAACACTGGTTTTTCGTTGTATCTATTTAATTAATATTGTTGTGTAATTGATAATAAACTCATTTTACAATTCGAATTACAATCTCAACGTTAGTATACACATAAACTTTCCACGACTACTCGATGCGTATTAAATATGCTATTTAAAGAGTTCTAAAAAGCTTAGACAATTGCGATATGTCTGTTTCGTGTAACCACACCACTGACAAAGGGTTTTGACGGCAATAGCAGCAAACACAGAGGCAATCAAACAACTGAAATGTGACCACTATAAGGAACAAATAAAAAGTTTAAAAACTAGACTTGTGACAGGCGTTATTAAAAGCGCTCTCATTCGTGAAAATATTGAAAAAAACACCTTCCCTTCTTCCACTCAATCTGGATTTTAATAACGATTCACATTAAACCGAGCCGGACATTGTAAACAATGTCTACCGCTCTTGAGCAATTGAGACAAAAACGCCAGAAAAGAAACTGTATATAATAAATATTGCAGACGAGATGATTGTGTGCTCTTCGAGCAAAGAGTCGTGGGCTCGAATACCGACTAGGCTCACAACATGATAACCAGTTTTACATTAAAACACACAAATATATTGCTTATTGAAAGCACTAGATCGTTCATATATTATTCACTTCTATTGTACATCGTGAATAACTTTATCTATATTTCGCCAACAGATTGTAGAAGGATACAAATTTAAATTCCTCCAACTTTAAAATTTCTTGGCGTAGGTGCCAGGTTGAAAGAATTTCCCCTTTTGGACAGTGAAAGCCTTGCCCTCAGACCCCAATAAGGGACCACCGAACCTTTATTTATCATACTTATTGAATGACAATGTCAATAACACGCATATTATTTGGATGCCATGTTGAGACGTGACACACGCACAGACGGACAGGAAAGTGATGCATAAAGGGGTGCTTTGCTCCCTTAACAACACTGTATAATGTACAATGTTCAAATACTATTACAGTCATTCGCGGTGTCACATACGATTAGGGCGCTCGTCCGAAGCGTATGGCTCTACGAGGACGTGGGTTCGAATCCCGCACAAGGCCTGTTTTTTTGTTTTGTAATTGTCCTTCACCCTCATGTATAACAACTCATCGTCTCAAATAGCCTTAGTGCATTAGTGCATACGTAAAACAACAAAATCATCATCATTCAAAAAAAATCAAACAGACAATCATGGGGCTACGAAATAAAATGCATATCAATCATTCAACGAGCCCTTAACATCATTGGATGAGCGAAGCGAAGACTTCAATTTCACTGTCCCCCCAAAAAAAATTATCTTGGGTGTTTTTTTTTTTTGCCTGTTTGTTCGCACTCTACCGGGCAAACGTATGCGATCTTGATGAAAATTTTAGGGAACCTTCGAAATCTCTGAACTTAGACTTGCCACGTTTTTGGATACAATCGATCAAATATTTTTATGATTATCATACTTTTACGATTTTTTTTATTTTTAATGAGATATTTTAGTGATATTTGGCCCACGACCGGGCAAACGGCTACTCCGATCTTGATGAAACTTTATGTGAACGTTTAAAATCACTGAATTATATGTTTTGATTTTAGAGACATTCGAAGAAATATTTTCCACAGAAATCGTACTTTTACGATTTCCCCCCCGATTTTTAATACATTTTCGTGATATTTGGACCGATAATGAACCATAAAAGCTCATCCATCAACGCGACTGGAAAAAGCGTTAGCGAAGCGGCCTAGTGTATGTTAACACTCTCTCTACATCTGTCACCCACTTGACCTCTGATGCAAACATTCGTTGAAAATGAAATATCGCACGTTTCATGCTGACGATTTCTGAGCCTGGCACTACTTTTTATTTTACTTCTTCAATCAATCGATCTCGATGCAATCACGTATTTCTTCTAATGCATCATAAGTTTGTCTTTCCCAATCATCTCACCATCTGAATTGACACATCGCCATCATGATACATTAGCCTGTTGAAATATATCCAGATTGCATGATGATGATTTTAATCTATACAGTTTTTGTAATACTCAAATGATAAATCTCTTTTCAATCACCTTTTTCTCTTATTTTGAAATATTTGGGTCTTTCGATAATCGATCTAAATCAATTAATCGATTAACATGTACGTGAAATTGCTGATCGTTAAATTCCTCGCAAAGAAGAACGGACTCACTAAAACTATCACTACTACGAAAGTTTGGAATCCGCAAAAATGAAATTTATATTTTTAGATCTCTAATCAATTGCTAATTAAATATAAGGATTTATCGAATAATTTTGATTAGTGGTAACTCTAATCTTTGGCATTTCTGCCTTACTGCTTGCGAATTTTATCTCCTCTGCTTACTATTTATGATTTTTGTATACATGAGTAACAAATTAAGAGTTGAGATTTGTAACATTTCGGTTGAATCCTGTAGCAACAACCATCGAGGATATTCAGGCTATATTTGAGTTATATCTTGAGATAGCTATTATAATATCATAAAATATATATAATCAGTTTTTACAACTGAATAGAATAGTCCTTTTTGTGGACACTGGGCCCAAGAGTACACTTTTACCAAATACATTTTCTTTTGTGACTTAAATTATTATTACAAAAAAATTGTGTCCGCTAGAAGCAAAACTCAGTATTTACTTGTTACCAGCAGATGAGTGTGATGATTGAAATTTCTTTGGTATAGGGTGTGCAGGGAGGCGTCAGGTATTCGCACTACCGCACTACCGCACTGCTGTGATGTCTATATTGAAAAATGTCAAATCGTTAGAAATGCTATACCCGCCACAACGCACACCATTGCACAAGCATCATAGCGAATTCAACACCAGCGTGGGGTTTTGAAATGGCCTGTACATCTCAAGTTTTTTGTACAATGTGGTGGTAACACATGTAAGTGATGGAAAAGGATGCTATTAATTTTTTGTGTGCGTTTATTTTTATTTTTATTTTTAATTTATATGTTATAGTGTGCTTTATACAAGAGGCGTAGTTGTGTTGACAACTACAGCTCATTCCGCCTCATGTAACCATATGGGACGCATTAATAGGAATTAATTAGGCGAACACCATTGGTTCAAATATCTACTTTATTGTGAAGATAGATCATAATCAAAAGTTCTTAATTACGATAAGTACTAACATAAAAATTGAGCTCGACACTTAATTTGGGACATCGATTACATATTGATGTGCAAATCAACATAACCTCACCATCTTCTCATTTCAAGTTTACTACATGCTGACACGTACTTCCAGTTTGTCTTCGTATGAATATTATACCTTTCTTGTATCGACTGAAAACTAACGATATTATTTAAAATTAGATTGATTGAAGGGGGCAAATTACATTCTTCCAATAGCATCCACTAAAGAACTGTTCTCATGTGTGGAATTGTGGGAGAAGAGAAGTGTGAAAATCAATGCATAAACTTAGAACTAGAAATTAAACTTGACTGGTGCTCTGCTACTTTTTAGGAGATGGGCAAAGCAAATCTTGGTGTTTGTTTGACCACTAGGCTTGCGCACAAGTCCTGGCAAAGAGATTCTACCTTGAATCCCAATAGATTATAAAATATTTAATAACCCCACAATACGTCAAGGTTTACCTATGCAAATTGAATAACACAGCCATTGGTTTTGTAAAATATATTTTTAAAGAAAATTTAACTTTTTTAGTTTCCCTAAAATTGGCCAAGTTATTGCTGAAAACCAAAAAGCATTTTAGCAAAGCTCTTCAGCAAAACTTGTTTCAAAATATTCGTTTCTGTGCTGGCGTCATTGATGAAAGAATTGTGGCCAACCAGAGGGTTGAACTCTTCTCAGTGAGTGTGGCTATTTCTTTCAAACACTGATATGTGGTTGGCTAGTACCGCATTCAGATGTCAATAAGAAAAACTCGTCAATGTATTGTGGGGACGCCCATTTATAGCCATTATCTCAAGTATACATTTGCTGATACTGGTGGAGAGAGGATTCCATGCAAAATGGAATGATATTGGCAAAATATCAGCAAACACATGCACACATAAGACGGTTTTAAGTCTAGTGAAGCCTATAAAAAGCAGCCACCACTCATTACGTTTATAATCTAGCATATTTCCTTAAGTTATATAGTTACTTTTGAGCTATACGAATCTGGACTGTGGCTTGCCATGGTGAGAATCAATAGAAGCTATTCATGTACAACAAACTTAGCTGTCTTGATGTTATTCAACCTCTCCAAGCACATTACAGACAAACCACAGAACACTATGCACTCAGCCTAGTCGTATATTTAACAGGCGATGACTGATCCAACCGACCAGTGGAAACTGGGCTCAAAACAACTGCTCAATAAATTAATCTAATAAACGGGTATATATACCCGCTTACACAAACAAATATCACAAATATAGGTTTATTTGTTGCGAGTAGGCCCTATTCCAAGTTGAATAACAATACAATATCAGAAATTTAAAAATCTGGACTGTATTAAAAAATAACAAATGCGAGTGTTTGCCGATTAATGAAATTGAGAATTAATATTCAAGTCGAATTTTAGGGGCTATCAATACAAAAGACGCATGTCAATCGGACTTCGTGTTCGGTTTTTATCGTGAGACGTGATACACGCAGCTAGACACGGACGGACGGACAGAAAGGTGAAGGTCTCGCGCCCTAATAATAACGACCTATGTACCATGGGAACTAAACTATTCAAAATGTTGTATAATAGTCCTACTCTTCCCGAATAACGAAGAAACGAACTAATCCTCTATTTTTAACCATTTCGCATTATACTTTTGAAACATATTTCCAATTTTGACGAAGAAGAAAAGTTAATAAAATAAATAAAAATCTCCCTTCAAATCAATGATTGATTTGTTGATTACACGATCAATTTTTTCATGGTCAACATTCAATGTCCCACGTTGTAAACGATATGGCTCATATACTGTCAGGTACAGTTGCAGAGCATATGGCTGCAAGGCCTTGGGTTCGATTCCCCAATTATGCATGGATTTTTGTATATCGTATTTCTTCCTCATGCATTTAGTACCACTCATCTAATCGAATAACAAAATATACTACAAAATATATAACTAGCTCAAAGATTTTCCAAATGGTATAAATTCTATTTTTTGTAGAATATTACGATTTAAAAATCAGGTGAACCAGTAAATGTGCCTGTTTTAGACATATATCTAACGAACATCACTTCTTTTAGATATTAATTCTTGCACTTAGATTATTTATTAAAACTATCGGATTGGTGCATTGTATTAATGTTATGAAACACAATGCAGCGAGATATTTATTTGAGTTAATAAATTAAATATAATGCTTTAAAGCGGTATTCCGTGTTCATGCATTAGCAATACTGAATCCATAATAAGGTACCTTTCAAACAAGAAGGAAAACCCATGTATCCTAGTTCAGATCTTCAAATCACCCTAACGCGTTTAAAATGTTTTAATTTTTAACGCTCCAATATTACCTCTGGTGTGGTTCAATTATTAATAATTCCTCTATGAACTATTTCTGTCACGTGCGATATTTTCGTGTTAAAAAGTATTTCCCATCCAAGTGTACCACAGTCATCTCCAGCAGATGACCCGGCCCCAAGTCCCCTGATGATACCGTGAGCGCGAGGCTATGCAAGGCACGTCCTCGTCGGGTCAGCTGGTCCTCCAAGCAAGGGTAGCTTCTTGTGCCGACCCCTTATGAATGTTATATTAATCCTTAGAGACCAAGCCAGTTTAAGCTGCGAGCTACTAGAAAGAAAAACAATAGGGTTTTTTTTCGTTGACGTTACAAGCTAGATTTTAAATTTGTATTGGTCATGCGTTTGATAAAGACTAGAATACGTAATAATTTATTTAAAGTCATTATGTATGCATTCGAAATCCTCGGTTGGTTTATTCCTGAGAGCAAGTTGATATTGTTAGAGTGCATTTTCTTAATGTTAAAATTAATTTACATAAATAATATGAAATATGTTGACGAAATTCCTCGTCTGTTGTTTCACATATCGCGTCTGTTTTATGTAACAATGGGCGTCCGCAGGATTTTTCGTAAGGGGGTGGGGGCAATTTACACTAGGTGCCTGCAAGGGGTCTGGGGCCAAGCCCCAGCCATCGGAGGCGAAAATTATGCGATTTAATTTATCCTCAAGACGTCTTTTACAGCGATGTGAGGTATTATTTTGAAAGAAAAGATTAAGTGACCTAGACATTAAAAATAAATATATTGTTGCCATTTTTGACTTAAGAAAATTTTGCTATTTGAGTTTGAAAAAATACCAATTTAGACTTCAATATAATATATATTTCGAAAAAAAAAGTCGCAATATTTTATCCTCAAGGCGGATTTAACAGAGATTTGATGGAAAGATGAAGTGCCCTTGACATAAATAATTGCGTATTTAATTACGTACCGTAGAGTAATAGAAATTCATTAGAATTAATCATATCAAGACTAACAGATCAGAAAAATACCAAACCACCAAGACACTTACAAAGTAATTGCCTAGTTCAATAATCTTATTTCCAAGTGTAACTTTTTGTCTGTCTGACAACTACCTTTTTGAAAGAAACAATATTATCTCAACAATGTCAATGACAACGAATAAACGCATGCCACTCGGGTCGTGCTTACTACTTATTGTAAGACAAAACACGCACAGGTCGACCGACGGACACAAAAATAATGCATATAAAGGCGCTTCGCTCCCTAATACATTGTTTATAGGCACAATGCTGACGTGATAAACGCTAATAAAAAATATGATAATGATGATTGTGCTAAAAACAAAGATAAATCTGTCATAATTATGTTATTGTCAATGCGAATATAATTACTTTTCTGTCCGTCCGTCCGTCCGTCCGTCCGACTGTGCATGTGTCACGATTAAAAAGGAACTTGATCTCTGATAAACATGCATCTTTATGGCATTGCAATGAAACAAGGATGATACAGATTATTGTTTTTGGTGACTATAGTCGGGGGAACGGGGGAATATTCACTCAAAAGCGGGATATTATCAAACCCGGCACCTCCACCAAAACAATGAATGAGACGATACTTGTGAATCTTTCCTCAACAATCTGTTGATTAAGTACCTTCGCTCCCTATTTTAGCTACTCCCGTATCCTTGCTTGTCTTATCATTCCACGTAATTTCCATTATACACTTGACAAGGCTGAAGGCAGATATAAGTTCATTAAATTATCTTGCGGCAATCTTGTCAGCGTCTTAAGGGGTGGAATCTACCCCTAAACCACGCATCCTCTTAGGTCGGCGGTTTAACGTGAGGCACGCTCCTTATTTTATATTCAAAGATACCACCAAGTTAAGCGACGAACTGTCCTACCCTAACCACAAGCTTATACACACAGATCAGACTAGCTGGATACGTGCAAAAACTTTAGATCTCATATATATGCATTGCGCACAACAAAGATAGTTGTTGTCATTAACTTCAAAATATCCTGTGGTTAGTGTTCCTACTTCTTATGTTAGACGGTTCAGGGTTCGAGTTCCGGTTGAATGAAGACTTGGTTGAATGAAAAAGAGACATAAATAACGTCAAAAAGGTTTTACTAATTTATGGGTGGTTAAATTATAATATAATTGTTACCAAGAAAAACATATGGAGTTAAGTACTCAGTACAAAATTAAATTTTGGGCAGTATATTTTTATAATGATTCAATACACCTGTAGGCCTATCTGTTTTCTTCTGAAAAAGGTAAATGTATTTTTTGTAGTTAATATATTACATCGTCTATAAATACCGTGCATCTAACGTTATAAAATAAAACTAGAAAAAACTACTAGTGAAACCCAGTTAATACTAACTCCATGTACCAACATAAAACAATAAGGCAAACGGTGAAAATGTAACATTATAGTGACATAAAATTGTGAAACATGTGAGGGGTGTACTGGATGTCATGCTCAGTTTGCAGCCAGTCAGATGGGGATCTGTAGTAAAGTGAGTAGAGGGAAAATCATTTGTATTTAATCCAATTAAAAGAAATTATAAATATCATCTTTAAAACCAAAACAAACGTAAATAAAATTAACATGCAACCCCTTACTTAATTATAATTTTAAATAATATATAATATAATAATAATAATAATTTTAAATTTAATTATAATATTTTGATTGGCGCTCATCGTAAAAATACTTAAGTAACACAATGATAAATAATTACTTAAAAATATGTTATCACATGTTTGCCCTTCAATATTTATTTAGGTCTTGGTATATAATTGACTTATTTTTTCAAGCAGCATATTTCAGGCTTAAATATCATGACATTAAAGAAACGCCACCCTGCAATTTATGAGAGTACATCTTAACTTGTCTGAATAGTTCCCCCCCCTCTCCCCTCGCCCACCCTCTGCACGAGACTAGGCCCTATCATTTGACACCCGCTAAACCACAAGAATTTCATCAGGGCTTTATATTAAATAACATAATATAATAAATAATAAACTCCAAGACAGACTCTCAAGTATAATTTATACTTGCTAATTCCACCCTCTTACAATTTCTCCTTGTTAACAAGCGAGTGTATCTGTCAGATTAATTAGTCAAACTCTGGAACTAAGAGATTATGTAAAATAATTGATGGAGTTGGTTGAAGAAACGGATGCTGAAGTTCATTGTATTCGCTTTAAGAGTTATCAATTAAATCGAGATCTCTGTCATCTACGAACTTCTTCACAAAGCTGTAGCAGTTCTTCTTGGCGTCTTCGGTGAAGTCGAGCCGAAAGTTTTAGTAAAATAGCGTCTGGGCCTTACGCAAGGAATGAGATAAGAAGCTGGCATTACCTCACGACGTCTATACAGAATGTAGCGAACAAGAAGTGTTTATAATTTTAGCGGATTTGTTTCTATAAACAGTTGGAGTTGCCCTGAAATGACGATGATGGATTGTCTGGGTATCTCCACCCCCCTCCTCATAACTCCATCTACGTTCAACACATAGATAGACCTACCTAACACCCCCATCTCTAAACCACTTGTACTTGGAACATAAACGTTGTAAATATTGTTTTCTTAATGAAACGTGACCGATATAAATATCTCTACACATCACATAGAAATGAATTAATAATATTTCAAAGTTATTATAAACATGAATCCGATTCGGAAAATGCCACTAGCTCGTTTTACGTGAAATCGCTCATTTGAATAAATTTAAACAAAAACGTAATTTTCTAAACGTTGAAGGTTCTTTCTTTCTACTTAATGTAGTATACAAAACGTTTTTAATTGTTAAGTTAAAATCCTTCAGTCAGGGTTGCCGGTCTCGACGGAAATCGAAACCGGGACCTCCCGAATCAAAGTCAAGAGCTTAGCGCTCGAGCCAACATTGTCGGTCCTCCTAGTGGATACAATATACCTTAGGAGTGGATGACATAACAGGTATTTCCCCGTTTTTTTTTCTTCTCTTTTTTCCAGTAATTTACAGAACATACTATAAGATATAATTGACGCAGTGCTTCATAGCTCATAGGAGCTAAGAATTATGGAAATTAACAATTATTTTACAATAATATAAGTAACCAATTAAAACAATTGTTCGATGAGCGAAGCGAAGACTTCAATTTCACTGACCCCCCAAAACATTTAGCTCGTTTTTTTCTGTCTGTTTGTTTGCGCTCTACCGGGCAAACGGCATATGTCGATCTTGATGAAAATTGGAGGGGACCTTCGTTTTCTCTGAACTTAGACTTGCCACGTTTTTGGGTATAATCGAAGAAATATTTCTCATGAATATCGTACTTTTACGATTTTTTTCGATTTTTAATGCGATATTTTCGTGATATTTGGGCCGATTCTGACCAAACGGGTTGGGCTACAACGTTCATATTTCACACGGACATTGAGGTTATGGTGATGTAGTACCCTTTGAAAGAAAAAGTTGAAAAAGTTATCCAGAATCCATAGAAATAAAGGTTTTAATATAAGTTTTTTGAGGAATATAATAACAATTAACAAGTGGCAATAGAAACTTGACGACAATCACCTAC
Source organism: Sweltsa coloradensis (assembly GCA_024449915.1). Classification (NCBI taxonomy): domain Eukaryota; kingdom Metazoa; phylum Arthropoda; class Insecta; order Plecoptera; family Chloroperlidae; genus Sweltsa; species Sweltsa coloradensis. Next base: position 670,469 of record JAMZAV010000025.1, on the reverse strand, counting down.
AATGCGTTCAAAAAGAACTTGCAAAAATAAAGAGATCCCACGCAAACTAAAAACTTATTTAAAAAAGCTCATCCATCAACGCAACTTAATATTAAAAAAGCGTTCGCGAAGCGCTCTAGTATAATTAATGAGTTGTGATAGTAACTTGTAACAGGTAGCTACCCTGCACCTCTGGCTTGCACCTGATGTAGCAAAGAGGAAGACTGAGACATGTAGGTAAGCAGGCCTACTCGTAAATCTTATTCTGTTGACCCGCACTTATACAGCTAGGCATTCATCACCATACATAATTATTGTTGGTAACCGTATTTACTAGGACTTTTATTACGTGTTCGTTGATTCTGTAATTTTCCACATTGTAGTGGAATGTATACGCACTAACAATTTGCGTTGATTGCAAGTCTGAGTCTTCGTATTCGCATTTAACCACAGCCACCATAATTCAGTAATATAGTCCCTTCAAACCGGATCGGCTAGAACGCGGTGTGTGGTTCCTGCCTAATAATAGGTATTCAAACCATTTATACCCAATAAGTAGCCATCTTCAATTACTTTACGGTTACGTGACTAATCTATTAGCTATATTATTATGAATTAGTTTACCAATTTCATTCAAGTAAAGATGCTTTGCCGACTACTAATGCACGAATTGACTGATTATATTTTTCATATTATTTTAACACATAACCTATCAATATAAGTATTTGGCTGTTTTTGACCAACATTCTATTAACTAGGGAAACGCCAAAGTCGTTGTTAAACGAGTGAGTGGGTGAGCCAAGTGATGAGTACCTGGGAACATCCCCTTTCCTCCCCTATACCTAAGGCTGGATCTAGCCCAGTATGGCCCATGGGGAATGATACCGAGTACTCAACACATGGCTCACTCACATCGTTTAACAACGACTTTGGCGTTTCCCTAGTTATTTAACTTGAACATTTTAAATGCGAATCGTGTTCAAAACGTATTAGCGTAAAACATTTACAAATTTCCAGGATGAAACAAAATCACCTAATTTTTATTTCCCATTTAACACCCCTCAAAAATAATATGTGGATGTAAAAATATAAAAAAGTTCGAACTAACGGGTATCGAACCCCAACCCTCCGTGCGGTAGGCTTAACTGTGCCATGTCAGCCACGCAGATTTGTCCCGCTAGCTGCTACTAAACAAATGCTATCGATAATTTAAACAATCACATTTTTATTTATTGTAGGCTTAAATCGCAATGGATCTAGCTGATTTTGTTAACAGTTCTCAGTATACTCGTACCGGATGTCTGTTTAAAATTTCAGCGAAATCTGTTCAGCGGTTCGGCTGATTTTCGACGCACAGACAGACAGGAGACAGACAGACAGAATCACATAATGAGAGCCGTTTGAGTTGAATGGAGACACTCGGTCGCTCTGCTCCCTCGTTTAACTAGGGAAACGCCAAAGTCGTTGTTAAACGAGTGAGTGAGTGAGCCAAGTGTTGAGTACCCGGGAACATCCCCTTTCCTCCCCTATACCTAAGGATCTAGCCCAGTATCAGGAATGATACCGGGTACTCAACACATGGCTCACTCACTCGTTTAACAACGACTTAGGCGTTTTCCCTAGTTATATAAATTGAACATTTGAAATGCGAATCGTATTCAAAACGTATTAGCGTTAAACATTAGCAAATTTCCAAGATAAAACAAAATCACCTAATTTTTATTTCCCATTTAACACCCTCAAAAATAATATGTGGGTGTAAAAATATAAAAAAAAGTTCGAGCTAACGGGTATCAAACCCCAACCAACCAACAGACTAAATGCTTACCAATAGGCCATGCAAGATATTGTCCCGCTAGCTGCTACTAAACAAAATTAATGCCATCGATAATTTAAAAAATCACATTTTTATTTATTGTAGGCTTAAATCGCAATGGATCTTGCTGATTTTGTTAACAGTTCTCAGTAAACTCGTACCGGATGTCTGTTTAAAATTTCAGCGAAATCTGTTCAGCGGTTTGGCTGATTTTCGACGTACAGACAGACAGAATCACAGAATGAGAGCCGTTTGAGTTGAATGGAGACACTCGGTCGCTCCGCTCCCTCGTTTAATTACATATTCGTCATAGGGTTCCTTATTTTCAACCCGGTTTTATATGTATGTTGATGATTTTTTCGTAGGAATGTCGAAGATAACCAGATATGTCTAGTTAATTACTGTAAATTATTTGGGTAGTTTTATTTACTAGGGAAACGCCAAAGTCGTTGTTAAACGAGTGAGTTAGCCAAGTGTTTTGACTTCTAAAACCGGACCGTCTGGTCACCTTACAGGAACTCACTCTGCTTGCCACAATAATTATTTAAATTGAACATTCAAAATGCGAATCGTATTCAAAACGTATAAGCGTGAAACATTAACAAATTTCCAGGATAAAACAAAATCACCTAATTTTTATTTCCATTTAACACCCCTCAAAAATAATATGTGGGTGTAAAAATATAAAAAGGTTAGAACTGACGTGTATCGAACCCCATCCATCCGTGTGGTAGGCTAAATGGTTACCACTAGGCCATGCAGGCCACGTCGACCTCGTCCTCGCTAACTGCTACTAAACAAATGCCATCGATATTTTTAAAATCACATTTTTATTTATTGTAGGATTAAATCGCAATGGATCTAGCTGATTTTGTTAACAGTTCTTAGTAAACTCGTACCGGATGTCTGTTTAAAATTTCAGCCCAATCTGTTCAGCGGTACGGCTGATTTTCGACGTACAGACAGACAGAATCACAGAATGAGAGCCGTTTGAGTTGAATGGAGACACTCAGTCGCTCCGCTCCCTCGTTTAATTATTACTAGGAAAACGCCAAAGTCGTTGTTAAACGAGTGAGTGACCTATGTGTATAGTATCCGGTATCATTCCCCATACTGGGCTAGATCGAGCCTTAGGTATATGGGAGAAAAGGCGATGTTCCCGGGTACTCAACACATGGCTCACTCACTCGTTAAACAACGACTTTGGCGTTTCCCTAGTTATTTAAATTGAACATTTAAAATGCGAATCATGTTCAAAACGTATTAGCGTGAAACATTACCAAATTTCCAAGATAAAACAAAATCACCTAAGTTTTATTACCCATTTAACACCCCTCAAAAATAATATGTGGGTGTAAAAATATAAAAAAGTTCGAGCTAATGAGTATCGAACCCCAACCCTCCGTGCGGTAGTCTAAATGCTTACCAATAGGCCATGCAAGCCACGTAGTTATCGTCCCACTAGCTGCTACTAAACAAATGCTATAGATATTTTAAAAATCACATTTTAATTTATTGTAGGATTAAATCGCAATGAATCTAGCTGATTTTGTTAGCAGTTCTCAGTAAACTCGTACAGGATGTCTGTTTAAAATTTCAGCCCAATCTGTTCAGCGGTTCGGCTGATTTTCGACGTACAGACAGACAGACAGAATCACAGAATGAGAACCGTTCAAGTTGAATGGAGACACTCGGTCGCTCCGCTCCCTCGTTTAACTAGGGAAACGCCAAAGTCGTTGTTAAACGAGTGAGTTAGCCAAGTGTTTTGACTTCTAAAACCGTACCGTCTGGTCACCTTACAGGAACTCACTCTACTTGCCACAATAATTATTTAAATTGAACATTCAAAATGCGAATCGTATTCAAAACGTATCAGCGTGAAACATTAACAAATTTCCAAGATAAAACAAAATCACCTAATTTTTATTTCCCATTTAACACCCCTCAAAAATAATATGTGGGTGTAAAAATATAAAAAAGTTAAAACTGACGAGTATCGAACCCCATCCATCCGCGCGGTAGGCTATATGGTTACCACTAGGCCATGCAGGCCACGTCAACCACGTCCCGCTAACTGCTACGAAACAAATGCCATTGATATTATTAAAAATCACATTTTTATTTATTGTAGGCTTCTATCGCAATGGATCAAGCTGATTTTGTTAACAGTTCTTAGTAAACTCGTACCGGATGTCTGTTTAAAATTTCAGCGCAATCTGTTCAGCGGTTCGGCTGATTTTCGACGTACAGACAGACAGACAGAATCACAGAATGAGACCCGTTTGAGTTGAATGGAGACACTCAGTCGCTCCGCTCCCTCGTTTAACTAGGGAAACGCCAAAGTCGTTGTTAAACGAGTGAGTAAGCGCCATGTGTAAATAGTACCCGGTATCATTCCCCATACTGGGCTAGATCCAGTCTTTGGTATATATGGGAGGAAATGAGATGTGCCCGGGTTCTCCACACTTGGCTCACTCACTCGTTTAACATCGACTTTGGCGTTTCCCTACTTTAAATTGAACATTCAAAATGCGAATCGTGTTCAAAACGTATTAGCGTGAAACATTAACAAATTTCCAAGATAAAACAAAATCACATAATTTTTATTTCCCATTTAACACCCCTCAAAAATAATATGTGGGTGTAAAAATATAAAAAAAGTTCGACCGAACGGGTATCGAACCCCAACCCTCCGTGCGGTTGGCTAAATGCTTACCACTATGTCTGCAAGCCACGTAGTTCTTGTTCCGCTAGCTGCTACTAAACAAATGCTATCGATATTTTAAAAATCACATTTTTATTTATTGTAGGATTAAATCGCAATGGATCTAGCTGATTTTGTTAACAGTTCTCATTAAACTCGTACCGGATGTCTGTTTAAAATTTCAGCGCAATCTGTTCAGCGGTTCGGCTGATTTTCGACGTACAGACAGACAGACAGAATCACAGAATAAGGGCCGTTTGAGTTGAATGGAGACACTCAGTCGCTCCGCTCCCTCGTTTAATTAATTTAAATATGAACATTACTGCCATTTTACAAAAATCAATCTTAAAATTTAAAAAAATGTGATAAAAGCGTGTATCAAATCGGTACATAATACACATTTTTATCAAAACACGTCAATATATATGGTAACTACAATACGACAGATAATAATAATGTGATGTGCAAAGATTTATTTAGTTGCTTGCGTTTTGAATCAGATGATGTAGTGGTCTATTCGAGAAGATAAATGATGATAGATAAAATAAGTAGATTATACTTTATTCGTCAATTTTTGCTCACACAATTAACAAACTAATCAAAACGCGTATCAAATTGTCCCGGATATAAAGGATGAGCGTCAGTTAGAAGAAGTCCATGCTTCACTCGGGACTCGAACCCACGTCCCTCAGAGTCCCTTCGTACCTGATGATCAAGCGTTGGACCAACCATGGACTGATACAGTGTTTGACAATCTAAGATTATTACAATGTCTTAGTTGAACTTCTGTACAGGGAATCATGATAGGGGATACTAGCTATTACCCGACACGTGCTTTGCATCTTAAAACCATAATTCGAGTCGTGCACTTTCGAAATAACTTATAATATTCTTCATTACCGACAATAAATACGCATCCCTTCCCTACAATAATATCATGTATTTTAAACTGAACCCCACTTACTAGCGTCCAAGGCCTTATGTGGGTGGTATAGGTCTATTCAGAACAACTCAATTTAATTACGTTTTCAAGACTCGGTATTATCTAGAGCGCTGTAAATTGGCCGATGTCCTAATGCTTCCAAGGCGGGTGTAGAAGTCTTCCGTGAATAGCAAATAGTAGTGGGTTAATGATGGCAGGTTATCTGCTATAATGCGCCCTTCACCGTGACCCATTGGTTAACGGAGCTAATTGTTAGTTATAACAGTTAATACTAATTGAAATTCAAGACCAAACATTTAAAATAACATAGTATGCAGACCCGTACAGTTTGAGATAGTAATTATATATTTTTTGAAAAATAATAACGATTTTGGGGGTTTTCTTTATGATTTTGTTCTTAATGCCCTTGTCTTCAACAAATGCGTACCTATGTTTTTATATTTGTGGCGTCTATGTTTTTTTTATTTTTGTTATAACACACATTGTGAGATAATACATATAAATTAATTACGGAAATAACTTGCGTCAAGTCTTTACCATTTTTTGTGGTGGTGCCAGGTCAAAAAATCCCTATGGGCTATAGCCATTCCCCTGATCCCACAGGGTCACCGAAAACATTCTGTATCATCCTTGTTCATGGTCAATTCCAATTCCGCATGTCAATCGGAGGTCATGTTCGGTTTTTATCGTGAGACGTGACACACGCACATGAGGACGGTGTGATAGATATAAGTGTACCACATAGGTTATCATCATCGTGTACAAAGACTTTTAACTCGTCCCTGGTCTAATGTGAACTCTGTGATGTCAAACAAGACAGACCATTGTTTACTTCGACTGAACCTAATATGAGCGATCTGGTCAAGACGAAACAAGGGTACGGCTACTATTATTTTCATCTATATGAAACAAAAAGTCTGGTTTACTAGACAGTATCTGGTGCATAGCGAATATATTTGGACGCGAATTAGAGCAAGGTAGTCGTGTGCAAAGTTCATTAGTAGTATGTTTCGTTTGGATAAATAAAATTACAATGTCATTTTGTTGGTATTTTATGTCAAGATTTAATGTTGGAAAAGGAAAATGAAAGGTTTACGTTTAGATGTGCAATTTGGTCCCTAGTGAAGACACGTTACTAACATTCGTTTGTCAATAAAGGGGTAGTAATGCCTACTTCAAGTAGATTTCCTTCTGTGTATAAAGAAAAAATACACAAATACATTTCATAACCAATCAAGAGAAAAATACAAACTACAAAGTATGTGTTTGCATGTAAACCAATATATCTAGACATTCTAAAGATAAGGGAAGATGTAAAAATAATATGTATAATTATATTATTTTTTACATTTTCCCTCATGGCCACCCTAAATATGTATTGATCGTTAATATAATTTAGTTAAAATTATAGTCAATGCAAGGTCCAAGAAGAAATGGTCTCGCCCTAGCCCGAGAATTGCAAAGTCAGGTTTCCCTTTCTCCCTGTACGATTTGAAATATTTGATAAGTGAGGAACTCGCTCACTCTCTCTCCCGTTTAACAGCGAACATTAACTAAGATTTTAACGTCACTGACCATTAGAATGACTTCTCAACTTTGATTTATAATGTACTATAATTCCTACCAACCCCATTCCTCCCCGAAAACAAAGGCGGACCGAGCCCTCAACTCCTTACCCCTATTAGTGGATGATTAAATACCCTTCCCGAGCCACCCTTAACTTTTGACCAACCTACATTAGCCCTTACATAAACACCGAGAACCGCGGTATTTCAAAACAAAGCCTGTTATCTTTGATAGGCCTCGTCTCTAATCGATATGTGATAAGAGAGTAAAGTGACTTTAATTGATTAGAACTAGCTAGCCAGTAATTATGATAATATGATAGATTGTTAAATTTAATAGTAGCTGCACATCAATCATTTGGCTAGAGGTGTGTGTGAGTGTGTGTGCTTTAATAACAAGAAAGTGTTTAAAATGGAAAAGTGACAAGAATTCAGTTTATAATGTGGTATGTTACTACACCAAACAGATTGACGATATTAATGCAGAGACTAATCGGTAGGATGATCGGATGATACCAATACGGATATGAGATTGAAAAGAACGCTTGCGTGAAGAATAATTCAAGTTAATTTAATTTGTGAAATCAGGAGTGGAGCTTATATGCATCACGTTTATGTCTGTCCGTCCATGCGTGTGTCACGTTGAACCCTGCGATGAAAACCGAACATGACCTCCAATCGACAAGCTTTTTTTGTTGAACTCCAACAAGGATGACACTCAATGTTTTTGTTTTTTGTTGACCATGGGAATGAGAAAGGCGGATCTAGATTTACTTAAAGAAACATTTTTGAACTCGGCCCCTCCACCAAAGATATTTCAACGCTTAAACATCAACATGAGTATTTTATTTTTTATATTAATGTTAACGTCGCTCCCTTTTTTCAGGTACTCCCGCACTCATGTTTGTGTTAGAGTTTATTGACAATCTCAAGAACTTAAGGCTTACCGGCTTTACGTATTTTATTTGGACCTTATTGAATCGCCCTGCAGGTTTCAACTTTAACTTTGTAATTTTAAATTAATAAGAATTGAAAATATATGTTTTGAGGTAAAATTGCGTGTGATTTGATAATAAAATAATATTTTATTACCGACGTTTCACTAGGATTTCACCTAGCTTTATCAAGATTTAAAACAAAACAAAGTACAAGATGACAATTAAAACTCAGCCATCTGGGAAAACAGATCTAGGTGACAGTGATTGCTGAATATTAAATAAAGTTGAGAGAGAGCCTCCAGTTATCCATTTATATCCAGTTATTTAGATCCAGTAGATTCAGTTATAATTGTATCAATTTGGTGCCTTGAATTTTGTATGATCAATTACGTTCGCAAAAATTAACAAAATATATCCACAGAGATAGTTCATACATTACGTGTGGGAAAGGCCACGGCTACGAATCCCACCACCGGCAATCCTGACTGATAGTTTTTCCCGAGGTTTCTTCAGTAGTTAAGAGGATAGCTCATGCTCATTTTATGCGCTTTCAAATTTCCCAGACAATTTTAGTCGCATTTATTTGTGATTTTATACAATTATGTAAAAATTAATTATAAGGTATCTATCATAGCAGTTTTTAATTAATCGATTAAAGAAAATAAACAAAAAATAAGTACAATTATCTAGAACTTAGAAACTGTCAAAATTATCAAAAACATCCAAATAACTACGCATTTTCTGATTGATCTATGATAAATTTTGAAAATCTGATATGATAGGGGCGTACAGATGTCCTTCATTATCAAGTATGCCAAGTTGTATTCAGATGTAATGACTTATGGCTGCAGGACAAGTAACGCGCCGAACATCAAATCACGCCGGCTTCTCAAACAACACATGGGACATTCCCTTCTGAATAACCCTCACACCCTATTTACCTAGTCACCTGAAGAGAGTCACATCGCATCTAGTAATGATGATGTGAACCCTACAGCGGGCATCCTTACAAAACAAATCAAGCAGTTTAGTCAAATTGATCTCTTTGCTAACTACGCTCGCTACTTTCTCGAATAAGTGTGTTATTAACAATATTTGTTTTATTTGGAAAACGTGGCCTATATTTCGTAAATTATTAATTACGCATTTCATATCGCCCACGAAGCCCACCTAGCAAGATGCAAGCTCAGATAATGTGTCCTGAGTGAAGAGTGAGGAGCAGGAGGGGGCGGAAGAGAGAGGGGAGCACTCGGGAGAAGGTGATTAGTGCACGGCCGTAAGAAGGGAGAATACAGGAATACTTTTGTTTTCGTTTCACTCGTGGTATGGGTGAAAGTTTTTTATATCAGTGACTAATCTTCACGTCCCTACACTAACTACGTCCATTTGGAGAATATATAACTGACTACTTTACGTTGACAGAGCTACCCTTATCGCTATATAGGTTCAAGAAGTCACTAAGATATTGATATAGTTCATATAATTATTACATTTTGTGTTTCTAATAAAACATTGTATATAGACATTGTATGAACGTATTAATGGAATCCTATAAGTTGATTTCTACGGTTGTAGTATTATTTATCTAAGAAGAAATCATTATCAATTACTGATCGATATAGCTGCAAACGATTCGATATCGATTAATGAATTGAGATCAATATATGACTCGATATAGACCTATGTTCTGCATAAGTGAGCGAAGTTCCTCTACATACATTACTTTTCCGTCCGTCCGTCCTTCATTCTGTGCGTGGGTCGCGTCTTACAATAAAAACCGAACATGACTTCCGATTGAGACGCGTTTTTTCGTTACCCTACATCAAGGATGATACAGAATGTTTTTAGTGACCTTTTCGGTCAGGAAGCGTTACATGTCCCACCCAAAGGGGAGGATTTGACTAAACCCGGCACCTCCACCAAAACTTTAATGGGGAGTCTAAGTTGTAGCTTCGGTCGCTTTTCTAAGTACTACTGTACCCGTAAGTATTGTTATAACACATTAATCAGAAAAATGCACAATAACACCTTTAAAAAAAAATTGAATACCATTCTAAATTTACAATTTTCGGTTTGGCTAAGAACACGAACTGATGTTCATGCTTATTATTGTGAATTGTGACAATTTGTAGGACGCTTTGATATAAATATAATACAACTCTCTCTTGCATTGTCGCTGTGTCGATGTATGCTTCGGTGTTCTGTCTTACGGTAAAGGATGGACACTGCGTCTTGGGGCGACGGTCGGTCCTGTACTTTAATAATTTAAATGCATCCTGAAATGAAGCGGTTACGACTTTTTTCCTGCTTCAAAGAGACTAAGCTGTGTGGGCTTTCTAATATGTCAAGCTAGTTCGGTCGCCGGTTGTTCGCGTTTTTGCTAGTTTAATCTTATCCCCTGAAGGGTAATCATGTTAAATTGATCCTTCACCCCTCTTATACTCGACTCGAGCTTCCGAAACTTTCAAATCTGGCCACTGGTCACTTTACATTCCAAATACAAATGTCTTCTCCTAACAAGGCAAAATGGAGGTACTTAATCATCCGTTGAACTGCCCCTAAACATTACGACCGCTCTAGACGACAGTAGCTCCTAGCACCCCTACACACCACTCGATTTCAGACATGACGTAGTTTATCGCCTAACTAGATGATTTGTAAGACAAATAGCAACTTGTACGGGAAACTTTTCAAGTTTTCTGGACACGTTTTTGAGGGTAGGAGGGAGGGGAGCATTCGAACTACTTTGTGTTTTAAGATAAACAAACTTGAGTGAAAATTCATTTGATAAACAGAATGATTTAATAATTGTACACAATATTTTTCTGAAGTTTAACTGTTCCACAACATATAGGAATATATGCAATAAAATACTTGGGCCCTATTTAAAATTAGCTATTTTGTATATAGAATGCAAAAATATTTTTTTCGATAGTATCATGTTTTTAAGCAAGGTCAACAATACAAAAATTAGCCATTCGGCATGTGCTTATAAAACTTTGAAAATTACTTAACATTTCATCAAACAATGCCCATATTAAAGACACAATTAAATATATGTATAATTATGTTTATGATTAAAAATTTATGAATAATACTAATACTATCAGAAAGTGAGAAGTTCGATTGGTATTTTGACACTGTTAACCGAGCAAAAACAATGAATTCATTTCCTATTGCGACTAGAATATTTCAATGTAGACCTACCCTCCCAGTGTATCATATTGACTATCACGTGTTGGACACATAATATTGTTATTAGAAATCGTAGACGTTATGGAACAAAGACACATGTGAAACATGCTTTGTGTTTTTCTAGTACTCTGCTTGTTTGGATGACGGTGTTCAAATGTCGTATCGAACTTCACAATTGAAGAAAACTACCACACATGCAATTAGTGCACATTTTATACGCTAATACGAGCAATTGTTTACATCCTTGTCGAGGGTGGATGTGACCCAGTGAGGGATGGGGTGAGAAAACTCCCCTTAATGCGAGGTCCACGGGGAGAGCACGAGCAAGACACAAGCGAGCAGGAACTTGCTAAAGAGACCGACAAGTAGCTAGTAGTCCACACATTCACCACCACCCTCCTTCTAGCAGCAGTCTAGGACACAGGTGCCACTACACATCAACTTACATATTTCGGGTTCAAGTTCAGTCAACACACCAAAATTACAGTTAAAAATTACTTTTCCATGTTGTTAGAGCAATCACCAGGCTTTTCTCCTTGGAATTTAGTTAGGTGAAGTCGTCGTCGGGGACACCTCCCCCTCCCCTTGACGTCCTTCCCGACGGCGACGATAATGACAACACAACGATGATAAAGACGCTGATACCACGTCATGAGAACCCCCCGCCCCCTTTCCTTCCTTCTTCTGCTCATGATTGATTCAGATCAGCATGAGTCTTTCCTCCCCACATCCCCTAGGCTAGAGTGGCGCATAATGACCTAACGGTTGACGAGCCCTTAAACCGAATCAATTCCAAAAATTAGATAGGTGACTAACGCTTCGCATTCTTCAGCAACTCTAAAACTCTCTCTTATAGGGTTCAACACTCTTCCAGAGTTAAAAACTTAAAACATGTGGCCAACTATCTCCTTGGTCCATGTCCCTAATTATAAAGGATCACACCATGATAAAATCTCCTAGCGATGTGTGATTCCCTCAAGCTGTTCGCGTACTACTTTACACTTAAGTTCGCAGACAGACCAACGCCGTAACCCAGGAAATAAGTTAATAACCGATTTCCGTTCTTACTTATATCAATGAAGCTTCGGGCTGAGATTGCAGAACCACCGTAGCCTACATGATTTCTGATCAACCACCCAACCTTGCTTGAATATATTGTTACTGCGTCAAGAGATGAATAACAAAAAGAAAGATTAAGGTTGTTATTGTTGTTGTTATTTGTGTAACTAGAAACACAACACAAATTAAACTGTACGCCAATCCTGCAATGTTCGGGGATTTCCGAGCTAGATGACACATGTTCGATTCCCACGACATTGAAAAATGGAATACATTGGTATACAAAAATGGTATAACAAATGAATGTGCCTGTATTATTTTATACTACTATTTGCTAGTGTGTTCTGAAGTTTAGAAGGAGATAAACACAAAATAAATTATAAAATATAATTAAATAAACAATTGGTAATCGCAATCACAACACCAACAGCAATGATGTTTGCAGACCATTAATCTTTCGTTGTTTAGATGAGAAGGTAGGAAACAAAATGATTTAGCTATGAATTGTCTCGTCATAAAAATAATTCTAAGGGTCATGCCTCATGACACCATTAAGAATTGTAATAATTTACATTCCAGCTGTATAAATGGTTTGGGGAAGCTCTGTTACACTTACAAAACAGGGGGTGAAAAATATAAAAATATTTGCTGAATTCTGGTGTGTTTTGGCACACACTGTACAAGTAGAATGCATGAGACAAAACATTTTCTCCTATTTAGCATTGTCTTAAAAACCGACGTCATCTTTGTAAAATAGCCGCAAGGGAAAAGAGCACTTCATTGTCTTTTACACTCTAGTCATCATTAAATACTTTATATAATTATTGTTATTATTATTTGTTAATGATTAAGTATGTTGAAAATAATTTTATAGTCAAATCGGCGCCTACACTTATGATAATCATTTTTTTTCATTCGGCGGGAGGACTCTTAACAGCTCTACGATTGTATCTTCAAGATCTTGAAATGGCTTCTGAATTAATAAAAGTACCATCTATAAATGTTAATGGAGATGCCTCAAGCTAGCTGCTCAGCAACCGGCAACTTGCTATGGTGACAAGGTTTTATTTATGCCACCTGCCACGATGCAATTGATTGTACTACAAGTGTGTGTGAAATATTTTTGTTGTTGGTACTAGATTTCAGACCCACCACTGATATCTTAGAAGCACAGGAACGGAAGTACCCAAATAGGGAGCGAAGCTTCCTATTCAACAGATTTGCAGAGAACACAAAATTAATCCTTATTGAACTTTGATATCGTTGGTGGAGGTGCCGAGTACAAAAATTTTCCCTTTTAATAAATGCCAGTCCCACGTTTTGACCCCAAGGGTCACCAAAAACATTATGGAAGATAAGATAAAAGCATCACTAGGTTTGTGTAAGCCCTCGACATTTAATTTAAATTGGGGGTTCGCGCTTGTTAATGGTGAAGTTTTTTATTTATTTATGTGAAATGCAGGCCTAAAAAAATGACAATATTTAGTAATGCATTTGTTTCCCCAACAAGAGAACTAGTGAACGATAATATTTTTTATTATTACTAACACTTACTAGTAGCTAGTTCACTATCGTTTTCAAATGATTTAACTTTTTAACCTTAATACACATTTATATATACATATTCATTACATCTTTCTCCTATTTAACTTTCATTAAGTTCCACAGGGCAATAACTCACATTATTTTTCAGTGCTTATGGTTCTGGGGGGGGGGAGGGTGAGGTATAGGGGGTATATATAAAGTAGAGCAAAGAAAGAATTAGGTCTCATCAATGTAGTTTTCTCCCTCCCGGAAACAACTTTCTTTTTAGTTGCAATCGACTCTCTGGTATAAAGTAGACATCAGCTGTTTCCGAGCCTGTCACTTGGAGATACCATAACGCCACTAGGTGCTTGAAACATTCATTTACGCTCTTTTCGTTTTTAATTGAGGCGATATATTATGTATATATTTATTTTCAGTGTCTAACCCTGACGATGGAGACAAACGTCTAAGTAAATTCTACAAATTATTAAAAATATAAACCTAGCTTCGTTGTTGAATACACTCGTCTACTAGGCTACAAGTACTAAACCCTCGCCCCCCCTGCTTTTATTGAATTTTATAGATTAAATGATAAAATGATGTTATGTTCGGTTTAAAGTTTAAATCCACCTGTTGGTAACTTTGCCGATGACGGCGCCTCGACCATTCTGGCCCGCCCGATGAGTATAAGGGGTTCTGTTCACTCAAAGTTTTAACAATGAATTGACAGTGGCCCGTGATCAATTCAATAGGTAAATTGTGACCTGAAGTTGTTATGAACACAATCATTTTCTTTAAGGAATTCACGTTTGAAAACTTTTATTCGTCCAATTTCATAAATAAATAAATCATTAGTATTATACATTCACATTTTCGTAGGGATGTTCGCTTAAGGGTACAATCACTTTTACATAGTGTGGCCCTCTTTAGATGACCAAATAAAATTAAGGTGTAAAAGGGTAGTTGTGAATTCTACTTAATTTTTTTTTATAACGTTCGAATTCAGCACTTTTTCAACACTATAATTAATAAAATGTGAATGAACAAAAACAATTATCTCGGTGCACAGAATATATACAAAATGTGCTCACTGAATGTTTTGGTACACCATGGGGCATTGTAACATCGTTTTCTGATTCTGAGTATTATACATTTTGAATAATGATTAATCAGAAATACTCGAGAATGCACTAGGGTGAATTGAATTAACAGTTGGAAAGCAGCATCTCAAAAAGGTCAAACTAAGTCGTTAGTGAGAGATTTTTGAAATACATTTTAATATATTTTTGAGAATATTATCTTCCTGCACGTTTCATACGAAAAAATAATACTTGATATTATATTTCGTTATACATTATATTTTATAATGTCATATACTACAATCTGCATCACACTTATACCATTGTGTCCCATTTAAAAAAAATTAAAATTAGTGAAAATGATTATATAATAGAAACTCGTAGACAGGTATTAAATATTTAAAAAAAGTATTTGTCCTCAGTATGAAAAATGCTTTTGAAGAAAGGTCTGAATATTTTTAATTCCTAAAGAATAGTGTGATGAAGTCCAAAAACACTTTTTTGAAATTTAATTTTTTTAAATGTAAAAAAGTGAAAAGGATGTTAACAGAAACAAATTCTTTGGCATCTATAATCTAATCAAATTCTATCTTTCCAGTTTTATTATTGTTGATAAATGAACGCACATAGAAACGTAGTGTACAAACACACAAACACACACGTGCACACACACAAGGGAGAGAAAGATGAAAATATTTGTACGTCTCCCCACCCCATCTTCCCTTCCGAGTCCCCTGCATCTGTGATCGGAAGTTAGGCGTCTGGCGTCCCAATGCCGGCAGAAAGACGCCGACGCCGACGCCAGGAAACACCCTAGTGAAGACGTCGACAACTACCCTTGCCGTCTCACCAAAAACCACCCTCTAATATCCGAACAGGGGCTGCGTTCACAGCGCAAAGGGTGCCAAGTTTTGGGCTAAAACTTACCGAAGAGTAGGACTACTGGCCTGAATATCGTGCCTCTAATAAACAAAGCAATATTATCGTAATATGCTTTTAATTCGTAGATAATTTTTACATTGCAAAAATAACAAAAGTCTTCCGACACTGACAAACCGTTGAAAGCTTCCTACTCTCTCAAACCCTTCATCGACCAATATCCACCCCGTATTTTGTAGGTCCAATCCAGTAGACTAACTGGGTATAAACTTATCTACAATTTATAAAACATCAGGACTTGTTAACCGGAGAAAATACACATTACTCCATTAACAAAATATTACGCAGCAGGTGAGTGCTGTGCAATTGTTTTAATCGTGTTTTGTTCAGGGAGTAATAAGTGTATTTTAACTTATCTACAGTTATAATATACACGCCATTCTTAGGTTTCGCATACTTTCCTGCTATGTCAAGGATTATTTCTCAATCGACTCTAATTAAGTTAGAAATGTGCAAATCTGATGAATGTTTACTAGCTAGGTTTGTGTCTCACCTTCCCCTACCCCCCTCCCTCTCCTCCTACAATACAAGTGTATTTACAAAGACGGAGCAATGATTTGACCTCGAACTTTTTAAAAGCATGACATCATGTCACAAGCACGTGTACGGGAGTGCTCAAAAGAAGAAAGCAGATTGTCGAAGAAAAATACGAAAATATAATAATTCGCCGTGCGTTGATCTTTTGGTGGCAGTGCCGGGTTCTTCATCTTCTCTCTCACTCTTTCTCTCTTCTTCTTCTTCTTCTTCTTCTTCTTCTTCTTCTTCTTCTTCTTCTTCTTCTTCTTCTTCTTCTTCTTCTTCTTCTTCTTCTTTCTTCTTCTTCTTCTTCTTCTTCTTCTTCTTCTTCTTCTTCTTCTTCTTCTTCTTATTGAAAAATGTTCCTAGCTTGTTCTTGCATTCATTAATGGTGGGAGTGCAGGACAAATGATTTTGTCAAAGTTTCTGTGTGTCTGTAGCAAAGGGTCAATTTAACTCGATCAATCATAAAATTGTGTTACAAATCGATAGCGAAATGAAATGCATGCATATTATAACATTTAAATGTTGTGGATAATGTATTTTACTGTCGTTTTAATGTAAGTAAATCCTTCTCGACCCATGTAATGCCTTACTTAATTAGACCCCATAAACTGGAAAGACATATATTTTATATTGGCGTTATATTGGCATTATTGCTTATTGGCTAGAGAGTAACATACATGCATATATATATTTCCATTCTGCAGCTGCATTATAGTGATACTACTTGCTCGATAGTATGCCCGGGGATAAAAACTCGCTAGATATTTCAATGGTTGCTTTGATTTATTTGAAAGCTGCAGGCCTATCGCCAAAATAACTCATAGATAAACAATAATAATTACGTTAGTGAATATTTTATTTGTATTATTTGTGTTGCCCCTATCAATTATTACAGACGGCGAAGACTACTGTAGAATGAAATAAATCTTTATCGTCTGCCCACTCTGACACACGGACTGAAATTAGTGGGGGCATAGGCTACCGTGTAATGTGAGTTGCTAGACCTATACTCCAAAGTAAGAGATAATAGAATATTTATCGATTATTTGCGTCATTTTCAGAAGTTCAGAAAACACAGACCGAACCGGTATCCGAACCCTGAACTTCTGCAATGGAAGCAGGAATAAACCTACATGAGGGCATGACGTTGTGAGAGGGAGTTGGGGGGCTCTCTTCGGTATATTTTGCTAATTGCAAAATGAATATCCGGGAATCACTTGGCGGACTAACTAACATTATTCGTGTTATGACAGTGACAAATATGTACGAAGATAATATGTGACAAAACACAGTAAGAAACACAGTATCAATCAATCAATTAGCGAAGATTGTACCATGTTTGTTCCAGAGTTCAAATTCTATTGGTGGGGGTGCCGAGTGTAAAGAAATG
The DNA here is from genome assembly GCA_024449915.1 of Sweltsa coloradensis. Taxonomy (NCBI): domain Eukaryota; kingdom Metazoa; phylum Arthropoda; class Insecta; order Plecoptera; family Chloroperlidae; genus Sweltsa; species Sweltsa coloradensis. The sequence goes on along the minus strand of JAMZAV010000025.1, from coordinate 652,813 downwards.
TAATCTTCTTCAGGACCCTGACCCCCAGTGTCCTCAAACACATTCTTCATCATCCTCGTCGAAGGACAATGCAAAAAAAACACGCATATCAATCGGGGTCAGAGTTTATTTTAATTTTTTTACCTGACAACACGGATGATATAGAATGTTTTTGGTGACCCTTGGGGTAAAAAAGGCAGGGGTAGCCTCATCCAAATAATACATTTCTATCAACCAGGCACCTCCATCAAGAACTTTTGAATGCTAAAGGAACTACCCACGCTTATTTAAACAAACGAAACTTCAGCCATGTTGCTAGTGTGGGGTAACCGATTCGTCTTATTGTTAACATAACTCATGGCAAGAATCCCTGCTACCGCGAATAGAACCCGAAACCTTGCGAATCAGGGTTCCGCGCTCCATCACCGAGCTGCTGTAGTACGGGATTGCAACTTAGTGGATCTCTTAGTCTAATCCAAAGAGCCTGGGTACGTGTGGTATATCTTTGACAACAATAAATAGTCGTTGCTTGAAGCTTTGCCATTTAAACTCGAGTTAGCTTCTTCAGATAACACTGGTAAGATTTGTCAACAGCTCCGTGGTCCGTTATCTTAACAACTGGATCTTGTTACAACGGAACCGACGGAAATCGTATTTCGAAATTCGATACCAAAATATTTAGCATTGCAAATTAGGTTGAAGACTTACTTTGAACATGGCTTTGTGAGATTGAGATATAATATATCTTTAATGAAATGCTATACGTAGATACTTAAACAGAGCTACAGATTTGTCTAGTTAATATATTTTTAATAAAACTAGGAAGCTTCGCAAACGCTTTTTCAGGCGCGTTGCTGGATGAGCGTAATTTTTTTAAAACGAAACAAGCGTAAAATTGCGATTCTATGAGAAATAATTTTTCGATTACGCTCAAATTTCCCACGAATATATAAATTCATAAAATTAAGGTTCTGTGAAAAATCATTTCAATCGGATAAAGCATGTAGGTGTTATAAGTCAAAGAAATAAAAAAAAAATCGGAAAAATCTTAAAATTGCGATTATTATGAGAAATAGATTTTTAATTACGCTCAAATTACACACGAATATATTAATTCATAAAATAAAAGTTCTGTGAAAAAATCATTACAATCGGATAAAGCATGTAGGTGTTATAAGTCCAAGAATTTTTTTAAAAATCGAAAAAAAATCGTGAAATTGCGATTTTCATAAGAAATCATTTTTCGATTGCTCTCAAAAACGTGGCAGTTCTAAGTTCAGAGATTTCGAATGCCTCCAGAAAATTTCATCGCAATTGGGGTATCGGTTTAGCCCGAATCGTGTGGACTAACACACAAAAATACAGAAAGAAAAGAAAAAAAAAACATTCCGGATTTTTTTCTTCAGTGTAGTAGAATAGAATCATGTTGACAAAATACTAGTTGTTGAGAATGAAAAACTCTCCTATCTCTATTGACTATCCTCATGTTAAGGTATTTCGATTTTAATGAGCAAATCTCCCCTTATATATTCATCACTTTCCTGTCCGTCCGTCTGTGCATGTGTCACGTCTCACGATAAAACCCAACACGACCTCTGATAGACATGCGGTATTTATATGTTCACATTGCCCTTCAACAAGGGTGATGCATAATGTATTTGGCGACCCTTGGGGTCAAAATGGCAGGGCTAACCCCTTTTAAAAGGATCATGTTTGTGTGAATGACACCTCCAGTAAGATAGATATCTTTGTAGGAGATTAGTTTACGTTTGTGTACCCGGCATCTCCACCATAAGAATCAAATGCACAATTTAAATTGTATTTGTGTGTTCTTTTTTGACAATATTTTGGATATCTAGCCTTCGCTCCTTTTTTTAGGTACTCCCGTACTGGTGCTCGTAAAAATAGAATGGTATTTATCCATCTAAACACAATTATTTAGTACATGGTTTAAACCCTTCCTTTACGACTTGGCTTTTATTTCATGCCAGACGCGATCTTGCTTTTTACCCCTTCGTACATGTAACAATAATTTCGTTTGAGCTATAGTCGGAGCATGACGTCTGGACGCCGAATACTCGCTCACCACTCACGTAGACTATAACACCCGTACCTTACTTGCGTCTCGTAAGAACTACATGTACTTTCTTTTCATGAGGCTAGCAGTCAAGAGCATCGAAGTTATGATATGATGGTAATCCCCTAAAGGGATGATTTTACTCACGGACATATGCTTTGCTTCATCATAAGATTCCTAAAGACAACCGTCACATGTTCAATAACAGTTTCTACTATCCGTAAATACTTTTTAGGGGTTTGTTTTCGGCGTCGGGACGTCGTCAAAATGTCGACATGGCCGATGAGCGCGTCATATTAAAAATGTCTTAAATGAAGTAGACCTTAAACAAAAATGATTCAAAATGTTTTTGGTGACCCTTCGGGGCTACTCACAAAAAAGAATGAAATTCTATTTACTCGGCACCTCCACCAAAAATAATTGATGAAGGAAGAAGTTATCATAAAAACTATTTTATGGTGAGCGTCTCTTTCTATTGTGGGTACTTCTGTAAGTTTCGTACCCAGGCTTGTTGATAATGTGTAATAGTATTCACTATTCATGCATACAATGTGAATGCTTGTAAATGCTTGTCATTATCTAGTTTATGAGACCCACTTTCTCGGTCTTTTTTCCGCCTATTTAGTATTTTAGTACTCAATTATTATTTGCACCTTGGAAGATTTATTTTTTGTTTTAGCTAAGCTAAGCTACCACTTACTTATTCAAGACAACAAAAATAATGAACACATCATTGTAATGACCTTTCAGATATTTTATTACTTGGCACTTCAATTTTTAGACTTAATCGAAATTATAATTTTGTGAGCGGTATTTAGTAATTTCGTAGCAATGTTTCGCTGTATAGTTCAGAGGATACAAAAACAATTCTTGTAAATGACTGCCACATTTAAACACAAAACAAACAATTAGGTCAAAAGTTTCTAAAAACGGTGTTCACTGCTACGAGGATTTCATAGTGTGTTACGTTCGGAGCTTACTTTCCGTTTAACGACGACAAGTCGCATTAAAGCCATAGTTGTATTAAAATGCTAAATAGGTTACCCCATATACTATTAATTAGTTCTTGTCTTATGCTCGGGGATAACTAGAACACACATAAATCTTTAAGTGAAGCCGTCCACATCTTACTACACTCAAATATTCCATTTATTTATTTTTATTTATTTAACGTTTATCCTATTCAGTTAAAAAAAACTGACTTACAAAGGAGGAATGCTAAATAAATCTAATTACATAGATGCAGACACAACAATGACTACAGTTAAGTAAATATTTGAAATAGTAATATTACATCAACAAAACATTAAAATACATTTATATCAACACTTGGGACGCTTGTAGAAAAATAATCAATTTTTATGGTTGTTTGATAAAATAAAGTAGTTTTCAATTGTTATTCAAATTTATTGAATGAACACTAAACACATTTTTGACAAGAGTATGTTTAGTATCAAATGCGAGCGAGATCATTCCGTTCAGACATCTCCCAGAACCTTGGTATACCATTTGCTAGCACAAGCATACAAATAAAATGCTAACATTCTAATCATGTTGTTACAGTGAGAATTAAAACAAATTTGAAATTTAACTTGAAATAACTAGGCCATCATATGAAAACATATTGGTATATATCACGATCTTAATTCCTTATTTCTTAATGCAAATCAAAAATTTTGTCTAGCAAATTTTTGGTATCTTAAATCTAGAGCCAGGAAGTTTGTGCCCAATGAGTGAAAGACAATATGATGTTTGTAAAGCTCCAGTTGACGGTGGCGCTGGCTCTTGTAATGAGCAAAAACAATACGTTGAAAACAAAACTTAGGGAGGAAGATCTCGAAGTTGAGATGACCATAATCGTATTAAAATTCCAAGTGTTTGCAAGTGTTTAAGAAATCAGGCAAGAGTATACGAAGAGGCAAAGTATATAAAGGTTACCACAACGTAAGTCGAGTTGCCTTGTGAATAAAGCATTTCTTCCAAGATAATCTTGCTTCATGGGTATTAGTTTTGTCATAAGAAGATTGTGCTCCTTTGCTTAATGATGTTCTAATAATGGACACGTTTACACTGCTCAAGAGGAAATGCATAGGGAATTCGATAATAAAGCCTTCCGAATGAATGCTTACGGAGGGCAGCTTCAGAGATAAATGCTCTCTTATGAAAATCAACTTCACATTCCGGTTTCCAACTACAATTAAGATAAAGTCAACATTTCGTCGTTTCTCAAAGTTAAAACACGTGTTTCCGACTTTCTGACAACTAGTAAAATATGTTTCATTTTTCGGCGATTCTGGCGAATCTTTATTTGTTCCGGCATTGATAAACTACAAGCTGACGTCTGCGAAAAGCTAAAAAGAAATATGTTAAAAATGACACGTTTTTCTGAAAGTGAGAAGTTTCTTTTCACATAACAAGTCTCATGGGAGAAGTTTTTTACTATTTTATCTTAATTTGCAGCGTCAAAACAGACAAAGAATGATCGAAAAATAAAATTCTGTGTACCAGAAATACGAACAATGGCAGATGATATTAAAGAAATACCAAGTAGCCAGACTTCGGGACGGAGTGTCTGTCGTACAATCTAATGTCCACACTTTTTCTGCGGATCTAGGCCGACGTACAATGAAAAAGTAAGTATTAGAATAAGGGTTTGTGTGCGTATGTGTGTATGAGTATGTGAATTATAACTTTTAAAAAAATGAAGAAGACTTTTAGTACATTTTGTATTTATTAAAACGACGATTAATCTTATTTTTATCATTCTTATTTTAAAGAAGATCCATCATAATTTTAATCTTTCATTCGTTAAATCTCATTCTTAATAATACTATTTTGGTCAGGATCTTCATTAGCTTAGTATTCACTTTTTTAGAAATGTGGAAATAAAACTAATTATTTTGTTTGTAATGAAGAGCATTCTCAAATGTCCGAGTACACCAAACTTGATCATAATATGTACTGGTAATATAATAAGTGTGTCGGTGGCTCATGTTCTACCTACGTCGTATTCTGCCTCGTCTAGAACCTCCGTTATTGGTGATTACAAACAACAATGACCACAATGCATTTGGTATTTTATTGGGAAAGTAATTAAGGGCCACGACTACTCTCCTACCCCAACTCTACTCCTCTCCCTTTCTCTCAGTCTCTGTCTCTATCTCTCTCACTAGCCTGGATCCTAAACGAGATTTAAGGTAGATGAAACGTTTGGTAAAGAACGTAGCTTGAAAGATAAGGGGTGATAACACCCCTTCTGTAATTGGTACAAGGGGTTGGCAAGAATCTAGAGGATGAGGCATCACGGTCCTAAGTATTGCTCTCTTAATTATATCTACACATCCCTCGACCAGCCCCCACCCCCACCCCCAGCCCCACCCCTACCCCCCACGTGCAGGCACAAACCGACCCCAGGACAAACCACTATGTGAGAAGCTTAAAGGACATATTCAGGAACAGGAAACTTTTCAAGAGGTCTTTTTGACAAATAGGCTAAGCATGGAGTCAAAATTCGAAACACATCACATTGTAGGAAAGTACATTATTCAAATCATCATTAAAATAACGTTAAATGCAACGTTTTGTTAAAATAAAATATAAATCGTTTGCACTTTGAGGCTGTAAATGTTATTGTGTGACCTTGTTTGAAACGATGGAAGCAGAAACGGGCCTTGTATCGCGCTAGTCCAGTCTTGCCTATGTCCATCATTTCAAAATCTGATTGTGACAGTAGGAGGTGTGAAAATAGTGGGGTGTGACAGTAGTGGGTGTGACTGTAGAGGGTGTGATAGTAGTGGGTGTGATAGTAGTGGGTGTGACAGTAGAGGGTGTGACAGTAGAGGGTGTGACAGAAGAGGGTGTGACAGTAGTGGGTGTGACAGTGGTGGGTGTGAAAGTAGAGGGTGTGACAGAAGTGGGTGTAAGAGAAGAAAGTAGCATCTTGCAACAAACCTATTATACAAGTTAGGTTCGTCTCCCGAAGTGACCGCGCTCTAATTCCGAACAATGTGAATCAAGCATATACTTACACCATTCATAAATACCAGTTGCCTAGTTGTTGTTTAGCACAAGTATGGCTGCGAGTGTGCCGAAAATAGGTGGCAAAGTTACAATCAACAGATTGTCGAAAAGCACACAAATAAAATCTTGACAAATTTGGTGGAGGTGCCGGGTAAGGAAACATACATTTTACAAAAATATTTGCTAGCCCCGACCCCTTGACCCCAAGGTCCACCAAAATGATTATGTATCAACCTTGTTGAAGGGGGATGTCAACAATAAAATGTGTCGATCGGAGGTTATGTTCGGTTTTAATGGTGAGACGTGATACACGCGTAGATGGACGGACAGACAAGTGATGCTTTCAAAGGAACTTCACTCCCTAAAACTTCAAACCCGAGTTAGTTTTTTCTTCAAACGAATATAAAATAATGTTTTGTTTTTCCAAATTTGTTTACACATAAAACTTAAAAAGTTGATCATCTATATAAACAACTCAATAAGTTTGCCACTCCGGCAACAACCAGATTGAATCCTGAAAACTTTCTGTAAAATCGACTTGAAATTAAACGAAGAAATTGTAGTTTTGGAAACCCTAAGCAATAACTGTTATCACATATTTCCTGTTTTCTTGTAGACCAAAAACTTCAATACGATAACTTACGCTTAATCTAAACAGAGTAATTGTACATGTAATTAATTTCCATAACGTTGATATGATCAAAGTTTAGTTTCATGGGGTTTATCTAGGAAATTAAATTAACGGTAAATTATGTGTGCGAGGTCTTAACCCTGGTCAAGCTACGCGCAGGACAAAAACAAGGGCGACCAATTGTGTACACAACGACAAATCTCAATCTAAAATTAATCCGAGTATTGCCGCTAGTATTGCAAGAAACCGTACAGCGTACACGGACGAGAACTCTGATATACGGAGACAAAATAGCGTTTTGATAGCGATATGATTTACAGTTTCATATCTGAAAGACGATAAATTAGCCCACTATGAGATTAGTAAAACTTCTAATTGTTAATGATTTCCTTAACACAAACTAAGCAAGTCAATAACATTCCTAACATTTCTGTTCGTTTTTATTGTAAAATACAATATGATGTATAATTTAAAGCGAGTTCTGAACTTTTTATAAACGTCAAATGTAAAATTAGCTATGTTAATTTTTCATTTATTGCACTACTAATACATTTTGCATGCAAGGTACTAATTCAAATCAAGCTCATACTGTTTAAGGTAAAAACACCAAACAAATAAACAACGTATGCTATAAAATGGGAAGCCCACATATGAAGATAGAAATAAAACCTTGTTGCGATGCACGATGACTATACAATATGAGCCAGTAGATTTACATAACTTGTATAAAACAATACTAATTAAGATAATGTGTAGAGAAATGAGCTTTTGTATTTCTTTACGTATTGCCACATAGATTATTTTAGGATATTAGAAAAATGCTCTCTTTACAATTCAAATAATTAATGCTACAACTCAAACAATGTGTATGTTTAATTCGCATTCGGTGTCAATTGTTTTCGTTTTCTTGTATTGTCATTGTTGAATGCCACATGCATTTAGATTAAGTAAGGCTAAATAAGACGTATTATTTTCTATCTCAATGTATCTTTAAACCTTTATAGGCCTAATTATGAGTCAATCTGTGCTGTTTTACGAGAACTGCCAGTGTCTTTGAAGTGAAATTTACTTTACGATGTAAGTTCGGGTGAAAACACTTAGAAGTAGACCGAGAACCAACGAGAATTCCTGAAATGTCTTACCCCATTTCTTCAGTCCTCTGTAGAATTCCTGAGATAGCTTCGAATGCAATGTAAATATTTTGTTGTTTCGTTATTAAACGCATATTTTGTTTCATTACAATATATTGTCCCGGGTATTATGACAAAAATATGGATTACAGATTCACTCTTAAGAAGTCCAGGGTAAGTGATCGATTCATATCATTGGCTTCTATCAGTGATCAATTCTATTTTATTCGAACTTGAAATTGTTTATCGTGTTTTTAATTAAGAATATTGCCACATCGTGAGTCGCTCACTAATAACAATTCACTCACATTTCACTAAAATTCTAAAATTAGTTTTACTATTGACAAACAAATACGGGTATGGAGAACGAACTTAACGAAAATATCGTCGAAGCATCCAAATTATAGTTCCATCAAACCTTCAAGTTTTGGTGGAGGTGCCGGGTATATTGAAATGTCTTCTTTGGATGAGGAGGCTCATGGCATATTAGGTTTATATCTTGAGACGAGATCGTTGGACTGACTGAAAGAAAAGTGTTGCAATTTGCAAATAGCGTAGCTTTGCTCCCTAATAATAAACAATATAGACCAATATGTTATCCAACTATATTATGTGTTGATTTGTGTACTAGTAGCTTATGGGCAGACTGAAGGCTGATGCAGTTTTCTTTAGTCCTTGTAAGTAAGGGTTACACCCTTGTCGTTTTTACTATCATCCCTGCCACCCCTTCTACTTCCCATTAATTTAACTTTGTTTATTGTTTGATTAATTACTTTGTATAAGAGCATGGGCCAATGAACGTGGAACGCATTCCTATCGCTTTCAATTGATACATGCATACGAGGGACTTGGGATTCACATAGCATATTACACTCAGTGTAATCAAGCCTAGTAGGCTTGATTGACACTTCCCTGGCGTGTTATGCAAAGATTAAAAAATTACAAAACTAATTGTTGGTTTATTTTCAAGTCTCAGATAAAAGAAATATTAAAAATTATCGACACAATTTACTTTAGAGAAAGTTGCGCAATTATTGGCACGTTTAGCAAATGGGGACTTGAGTCGATGTTCGCATGTTTTGTGTGAATGTTAGATATTACAGAGAACCTTTGAAATCTATAAATTTACACCTGCCATAGTTTTGAGTGGAATCAAAACATGTATTTATTTTATTTGTCGATTTGGGAGTCTTGATGGTCTTCTGCGGGACAAACGGCCACTCCGATTTTCTTCGAAACCTCTAAAAAATGAACAAAACTTTAGCGACAAACTCATAAAACTTAATAAACTGTTACGCTTTCTTTCAACGAGACAATAAATCACGTAATTATCTATGCCCTATATCCTAAGACGGTTACACAGATGATAATTAAAACCATGCGAACTTTTACCTTACGTTTTCATGAAAATAAAGTTTTCTGTGAGGTCCCCCCCTAGTCTCCCCTTGCCCCCCTCCCCATAAACATCGAGACGGTTATCGTCCAAGTTTTTTCTTGTTCTCGTGCTTACCCTATTGTGTGGGTTAAGAAGTTATGGTAGGTCAGTGCTAGATTTCCATAGCTGCGTGAGTGGGGTAAGAACATGTCCACCTACGAAAAACTTTTATAGTCGCGCATACGTTGTTTATTTAGTCGTCCATCCTTATTAAAGTTTACGAAAGTAAAAGAAAAGTTGTGCATGTAGTACTATTAATTCTTTTTTAACATGTGACATTCGTTTAGACACGGTATACGAAAATGAAAGAATAAGTGAAGGTGTTACATGTTGGGAAAAAATGAATATTACTCCCACAATTATTTATTCGCTGGCTGATGTTTACCGATAAGTTTATTCCTCAATGTGTTTCGTTCATTTGGGACTTTTCAGGCGAAAAAGTCTATTTAAATACCTAGCTATGAACAAAACAATAGTTTAGACATAACTAAACAAGTTGTAGAGCCATATTGGAAAGAAAATTCAACATGTATGTTGTCGTCATCGGCAAAGTTACTTCAAATACCATTGATATAATCATTCACACTCCTAGACAAACGGATATTGGCATCGTGCAGCATTTAGGCCATCCTTGTCGACAATGGCCGGGAGTGTTATAATGTTTTGAAAGAGCGGCCTGTGGAGACGTTTTCGCGACATACCGTATAGGGGTCTTCCTTCCACGCAGACTCAAGTGCCCCGACAAATAAATAAACAGCGATGCCTGGTCTCTGCATTCGTTTCGTTTAATTAAAAAGCATCCATATTTGTTAAAAGATGTGTACTGCCAAACAATACAAGCATGAGAAACTATTAATTTATTCCAGCAATTATAATGTTTTGGTAAATATTGTATCACTTTTGCTGTATGTCTACAAGTAAAGATTGTATATGTTTACTGTCAAAAGTGAATATAAGTTGTACAAGTATGATTTCATGAGAAATATTGTATTCTTTGGTTGCACTCAGTTCGTGGGAGGTATAAGTTTACTGGTTCTATAAGTTTATTGAAAAGGGATTTTAGCAGTTGTTCGTCCGTACATTGAACAAACAAACAAAATACTGATATGTTTTAGAGATGTCAAATTAATGTTGCCATGTTTCATCCCTTCGTATATGCCACGTACGGGATATAAATAGGCACTGAGATATAAATACAGCCAAACCTTACACACTCAAAAGAAATGAGATCTAAAAAAAGGGCCAAGCTCATCTACCCTTCCACATAAACGTACAGTGTCCCATAACAGCATCCTCGAAAAGCTTGGCAAAATAGAATTTGCGATTATTAATTTAACGTAATAGTTTATCCAAGTTCTTTTTTTCTAATTAATTTAAACGTAATAACATGCAAATTCTATTTTGCCAAGCTTTTCGAGGATGCTGTTATGGGACACTGTACGTTTATGTGGAAGGGTAGATGAGCTTGGCCCTTTTTTTAGATCTCATTTCTTTTGAGTGTGTAAGGTTTGGCTGTATTTCTACAAGTTTTTGTTATGTGTGTGATCTCATTACTTTTTCAAGTTCCATTACAAAATTATTTGCTAAAATATAATATTTTTATCAAAGTTGATTTAAATTCTATGGTATTAGCAGTAACAATATAGGATGTAAAATATCTAGACCCGGATTCATGTACATCCTGGGTATAGGTGGTATAACCATGGTATAACGACGGTATAAGGACTGGACCCCAATTCTTGAGTTCGTGGGAGATGAGTTGAAAACGCAATTTGAAAACGAAGTCGTTTTCGTTTTCGAAGGAATTGGTATTCTTGAACGGTATCGTGGAAAACGTCATGGGTTGAATCCAAACACTTTAAAAAGATTTGCGTATAGCAAAGAGCTCGAAAAAGTTCTATATTTATTCTAGATGGCAGTGCCTCATAAACGCCGGCCAATCGAAAGACAAGTTGTATGAAATGATTTGATTGTTGCAATTATGTAAACAAACAGTTGAGCAAGTTCATAATGTTGTGCTGGCATAGGGTTGGCTAGGCTTGTCAAACATGTAATGTAAGTATGAATTTTACTAGTCCTATAGCCAAATGGAACTTTAGACCTACACTTTTGCATTATAAATAATTTTCCACATCTGGGCCTAGGCCAGGGACGGTTTCTGATTTGTTTTATGAGAGTATAATGACACCTTTTCTCGTTCCACACAAAGAAGAAAAATTTTAAATGTCCGCTATTTGTTTACGTATCGCACTTTCCCGCCTAACTCTGCTTATACCGTCAACAAGTGTCAAGTAACTATGGTTACTTGTTGATTGTATGCCAAGTGTTTAAGGCTTATTTTAAAACCTTTATTTGGAAGCCTTCCAACAAACTTTTTCAACTTTTTTTTTTTCAAAAGAGACTATGATTCTATAACCTTAATGTCCATGTAAAATATGAACATTGTAGTCCCACCCGTCTGGTCAGAATCGCGGGCCGACGTATTAGATGTTAGCAGTAGTAGGCAGTAGTAGGAGTAGTAGGCAGTAGCATAACATCCTTAAAGTGATTTTGAGCATGTTTCAAGCCATTTTTTCACCAAGAAGGAATAATCGTACCCCAATAAAATTTGGCATGTGTTGTCAGGTACCTAAATCCCCTCGATTGTGATAGTTTTCAAGTTCACATCACGTTACATGACGGCTGGGTAACACCTCGAAATCACCCCAACTCTGCTTGGTGTATAAGGTGCTTGAGTGTTTAGCGCACCGCGGCTTGGCTGCGGCGCCCTAACGGGCACCTAGATATTTGATTTTGAAAGTGAATTAGGCAGTCGATATTCGATAGGCTGACTCTTCGAGTACCTAACTATGTTGTTGCAAACAACGCCAATAAAGTGGTTAGCAATTGTTGTTTACGTTTTGTTTTAATTAAAATCAATATTTCAGTTCAAATAAGTTTTTGTTATCATCTGTGTTTAATGAAACGCATTGACTATTATTAAAGTTGAATATTAAAATGTAAAACAAATTAAATTATCAAAACAAATTTTATCTCAGTAAGAAAATCAGACGAACCTTTTTTACTGGAGATCTTTCTTGACTGTTGGGTGATAATTTCCACTCACCTGTTTATTTTCAGTTTAAGATGGTTCTAATAGGTTTTTAATTTGTGATATTGTGGCCATGTCAAATGCAATATGGCGTTTGTCGAATCAGGCACAGATGCAGCGCGACGTACACAAAGCTTATTAACACTAATCGACAATTAATTACTTCGAAATTTGAATTTACTTGCATATAAAAACAGAGAGTTCCTTATTTACATTGTCATTATCGCGAGCATTGTATTTGCATAATAGAGAATAACATTGTGCCATATTGCCAGTGAATTCGTTTGGCACCCCCTCCGAGTAAGGGGGGGGGGGGGGATGGAACGTACAGCGTGAGCGTCATTCGTGCCCCTAGAGATTAATTCATACTTTGTAAACTCAAAACATGACCGAGGATGGATAATCATTCAATATTACTTGATCATGCAATCGAGTATACATTGCATTAATGAACAAATATCGTGTTTAAAATAGGGACAATTATTTAATTTTATATTAGTTTATTAATTAATAAATTGTTAGTTAGTATAGCTTCGCTGTGGCGATAGGAACAAATACCAACGGAGATAGCTCATGTATAACGTGTGAGACTCTGACTTGGGATATCGTAGGTTCGAATCCGGCTGCCGGGAACCCTGACTGAGAGTTTTTCAAGGTTATCATCAGTCTTGACCTTGGGATTTCCTTCCCAACACCTTAATAACCTAGTTATTCACCTGAAGAGGGTCACACCAGGTAGAACTGAAGAGAGACCTACAGCAATGCATCCCTACTAGGATAAAAATGGTTTAGTATTAAACTAGGAAAACGCTTAAGTCCCGCCGCGTTGTTGGATGAGCGTAATTTGTGCGTTGAGCTGCCATGTGTTATGCGGATTTTCTGTTGTTCTGTGAAAAAATCATTACTAAGTCGAAGAATGTATTTTAATTAATTAAAATTAAATAAAAATTCAACTTAATTTTTTTAATTATACGTAATTTTTAAAAAAGAAAAAAATCGTAAAATTGCGATTTTCATAAGAAATAATTATTCGATTGCGCTCAAATTTAACACGAATATATTAATTCATAAAATTAAGGTTCTGTGAAAAAATCATTACAATAGGATAAAGCATGTAGGTGTTATAAGTCAAAGAATTGTTTTAAAAAAGAAAAAACACGTAAAATTTCGATTTTCATAAAAAATAATTTTTTGATTACGCTCAAATTTCACACGAATATCTTAATTCATAAAATTAAGGTCATGTGAAAAAATCATTAAAATCGGATAAAGCATGTAGGTGTTATAAGTCGAAGAAATTTTTTAAAAATCGAAAAAAATCGTAAAATTGCGATTTTTATGAGAAATTATTTTCCGAATTCGCTCAAAAACGTGGCCGTTGTAAGTTCAGAGATTTCAAAGGTCTCCAGAAAATTTCGTCGCAATTGGAGTATCGGTTTAGCCGGAATCGTGTTAACAAACACACAAAAATACAAAAAGAAAGAAAGGAAAAAAACAAAACATTACTGATTTTTTCTCCAGTGTAGTGAAATGGAATCTTCGCTTCGCTCGCTACGCTTATCCAATAATAATAATCTCTTTTTCGTAATATTCACAATTTTTTACGATAAATAGTGAATTCTTATCTGATCTGATTATATTCATTTTGACTAGACCGCTTCGCGAATGAATTGACGGAACAGAGTTGTTTTGACTATTGTGCCCTCTTTTCTAATGCTTTTTTACTAAGTTACGTTCATCTATATGGTTACTAGGAACTACTTTATCTAACACTACTCAGTCTTTAACAATACTTAAAACACAATTTTTTATGAAAGTTGAAGATTCCCAACAAATCTTCTTAGGAAATATTGTTTCAATGCTTTAAGCAGCGACATTATACATGCTTTAAAATCAAATGTACACGCGCGATATTCACGAGAAATAATTACACATCAAACACATCCTAGCTTGTTTTCCCCCGGATGGCCAAATTCGTTTTTTTAACTTTGCTTGCTACACTATACTATTGTAGGCGTTTTGCAATGACGTTTAACATCCAACATAGGCCAGGTGGTATTGGACCACGTGGTATCTAGACACATGGTATTTTTGTTAGGTCTTTCTATGTCTGGTTAATTTATCAAATTATTATTGGTCTAGAAAGAGAAGCGATCATAGCACGACTCTTTTTGTAATATTCACGTAACATATCATAACGGTATACAATTGTTGGAATGATCAAGATATAAATTAAAATACATTTATATTTATTATATTTACAGTGTACAAACATTGTTTCAAGAAATTATTTTTCAGAGCGAGAAGAATATTATTCGATTTCTTATGTGATTCTTTGTTAGGACGCTCCAGAGTTTCCATACAACCTTGATTGAGGTGATGGATAAAAATCCACATTGAAGTTGAAACTACCTGAAGCGGGATTGAACCCAGGCCGGATCCTAATAAGTTGTCCTAAAACCGTATTCACTTATTCCTTATTCGATGCACTACCAGTCATCCAACTTTTGGGGTTTCATCAAGACCCAATAAGAAATCTTTCTCATGCTAGATAATAGTTAGTCTTTCATAATTAAAATATATTGAATAGTTCATGTAGTGCTGATCAAAAGTCACACAAATCTAATAGTTAAACAAGAAAAACTAATAACACTTGGTAAGAGAAAACAGTATGTGCAAGTTAAAGATGTTTCAACTTCCATATAACTTCAATTTCGATGAAAATCCCTGATAGTTTGCGTTATCAGTTCACAGGTGATCTCTTTCATAGTAATAAATACATAAAGTAGGGGTTCGTGTGATTAATTTTTAGAGATTTATACTCAAAGTTATTATTATTATTCCCTATCTTTTAACATTTTACATTTAACAAATTTAAACCAATTTTAAGGACAATTCATATCGATAAAACGTTTCAAAACTACTTCATAATAGGTATTTCACCAAGGATTAATTAATAATCAAAAATCCCAAAGTATCCATAATGTTTTTGTTCAGAAGTTATAAGCGGATTTACAGTAAAATACTACCTTTATAGCTGAAAGCAAGTCAAATCAACAATTGCTTTATGTTTCAAGTTTTGAGTTTTGTCATGGGAAAAACCTTTGTTCCTATAAACTTGCAGAGTTAGGCCTAATCAATACTTGGTGCAACTTTCATCTATTCTTCAATTAATTAAAGAATTATTTTGCAGAAATATATGCAACTCGAGATGTACAAACTACAGTCTCCGTCAATTCAATACTTTCTCTTTTAGTTGACTAACAGGATTCCAATATGGATTTTTGATTTGTTAATAAAAACGGATAATCTCATATATTATTATGTGCACGTTATTTACAGTAAATTGTTGTTTGATAAATATAGCTAAACAACCAAATTCGAGGTCTCCATTGGAACAACAGACTGTATAAGGAGTATAGAAAAAATTCTTGTCACCCTTCTCAGTTTCATGGTTGAGTTGATTTTTTAAACAAGTTTCAAGTTGGTCTGTTGTTCCATCAAGCACCGCAGTAGCAGCACAGTCCTTGCTTGGCGGCGCTAACGACTATCATATGCAAATCATCCCCAAAACTCCATTTTCTAATGATGATCATTAACCAGCTAATCTACCCAAGCCCTTCTTTGCGTATCGTGGATGCCTTATCTTAATAATAACCATTTACTTAACATCTTCGTAGGAAGAGTCTTGAGGTCTATTGGAACCTTGAGTAAAAATAATATTTAGAAATGAAGTTGCACAAAACACAAATACCGGTATAAACAAGTACTTAACTTGAGTAACCTGTCCGCGGTGGCGGTGTTTATAGGGCGCTGGTCCGAAGCGTATGGCCCAAGCCTAAGTGTCAAGCCTAAGTGCATTAATATGACACGTTAAGCAATAAAAATCGTCATCATCAACTTGTGTTTAGACGTATAGCTCTAAAGTATCGATTGATTGATTGATTGATTAATTGGATATTGCTTAACGTCTCATACTAATGCACTTTGGCTATTTGAGACGATGGGTGGTGATAGATTAGGATGAAGTATGAACAGAAGGGAGGAGGGGAAATACGGTACCGGCACGTAGACTACTCCTTTCGAAAAGTACAAGGGGACCAACGGCTTAACGTCCCATCCGAAAAGACGGTGTAACCTTGACCGTGCACAACAGACCAGATGTGAACCTTGGTTAAAATTACAAAAATACCAACAGATTTAAATGTGTTTCTATGGAGAATGTTGATAAAATATATATTTCTAAATATAAATATGGGGTATGAACAAAAGACACATTCCGTTCTGTTTTTATTAGAAATGGAGCCGAAAACTAAGGTCGGGACGGGTACTTGAGACCTGACCCGATACTCTAAAAAATGAACTCGATTTTCGGGTGATGAAGAAATATTTTAGGGGGATGGTGGAGGTGCCGGTCCAGGATTTACAAACATTTTTGGTGGAGGTGCCGGTCCAGATAATTTTTTATTTATTGCTTGTATACAAAATTGCACGCAATGAATATCCAGACGATACTATAATGTAAGATTATTAACAATAGAAAATGCATTGTCCATTTTAAAATGCAGTATTATAACTGCCCTCTTTTTCCTATCCAATCCGAATCAGTTTAATACCCCACCCTGAAACTGACCCGACTGATATCAAAACCTCTACTTGCACATTCCTAGTTTTTAGTAGCAGGAATTATTAAACTTGTTAGATCCTCGCACACTTGTGCCGAGCCGAGCCTGAGCCACCTCTAACGGTGAAGGTGGTCAGCCCTGTAGTCTAGTTGGACTCACTATTACAAGACGATCTTTTCAGCGTTTAGAATTTCGTTCCCAGAGTTGTTTAAGGGGTGTTAAAGTGTATAGCACTTAAGGGAGGTTCCTTTATGGCCG
The DNA here is from genome assembly GCA_024449915.1 of Sweltsa coloradensis. Lineage (NCBI taxonomy): Eukaryota > Metazoa > Arthropoda > Insecta > Plecoptera > Chloroperlidae > Sweltsa > Sweltsa coloradensis. The sequence continues at coordinate 635,567 of JAMZAV010000025.1, read as the reverse complement.
ATTTTCTTATGAGTTTGGTCTTGAATGGGTACTAAAGGGATGAATCAATAGGGGATGATAGTTCCTTATACAACCATTCAACGAAAATTGCTTGGCCAAAGTTTTACCCTACACAAAAAGACAAACCTCGAAACAAGTAACTTTTTAAATCGAAGCAAATCAAGAAGACCCGTTGCTTACTGTGTGATAGAACAATACATAGAAAAGTTCAAGCAGTTTCAAACATTTTATATTCAGTAATTTTGGTTCAATGATATTAACATCGTTTATTCATGTAGACTACACTGCATTTCGATTAATAAATTAATTGTTAGGTGAAAACTGTAAATGCATTTTTTTACTGTAAATAAGTGTGCCCATACTTATTAGATATGAACTTTACATTTATTTTTTTTACTCAAAGCAGTCGATCATTTTAAGTGCATCATACGGTTTTTTAAGAAGAGAACAATACATTATTAATTTGCTACAAAGAGCTTATTTAGAGGTTTCATCATTTGAGAAGCAAAAGAAATGCCTAAAAATAAATAAATATTAGTGAAAGATCATTAATTGACATTATTATCATTTGGACAGAAAAGTGATGCATATGAAACAGCTTAGCTCTGGTGATAACAGATAAATACTTATCTAAAACTACAGGCAGAGTTATTTGAAAGTGCCTTGAGTAATAATAAGGAAGCTCTCTTTTATGCACATTGTTATTATCCATGCGTCCAACTGTGAGTGTGTCACGTCTCGCGGTTAAAACTGAACATGGCTCCGATTGAGATGCTTGTTTTGTTGTCATTGCCATTCAAAGAAGATCATACAGAATGATTCTGGAGACCGTGGAAGGTCGGGGTTAGCGACACCAAAAAGGCATACATATTTCAACCCGGCACCTCCACCAAATAGTGTTTACCAGAGCTTGTTTGTATTACGTTGCTTTATACAACGAAACATACTGTATATTGTCAGAAATTCAATTCAAGTATTTGAAAAATTTACATTAATAAACTAGAAACAAAATTGATTTCTAATCTTATTAATTGATTTGTGATTGTAGTTAATATCGTCGTCACTCCCCGTTTTCTGTCAACAATGTGTTTGAAACGTTCAGCTCAATTTAAAATTATTTTAAACTAAAAAAAAAACTTTACAAGACATCTAAATCAAATTTGTCTGTGTGTATAAAGTTGAACTAGTGATAGCAAAAAAAATTCGATCACTTCTGCATTGTACGACGTTTTCATACACCCTATAATATCGAAGAGTATGTCAGCTCCATATTATGTATATGAAGAGTTTGTAAGCGGCTTTGAGAGTTCCCATAGACGTCATAAGTCATGCAAATTTAACGGGGGACTAGGTAGTACTTTCTTAACTCTCCCTTTCCTACCCTTGCATTGGCCTTTCGACCGTAAGCTGACAACACCAGCTAGTCTGGGGTGATAGCTACCCATAAATCACCGTGCAAGATTTGATCCACTCGCACTCGCACACGGACATCAAAACTTCGGGCACATAACTGCACTGGTCACGGTGAATACAATATTATATGTTTATCATTCAGTGTTCAGCTTTTATGGACGTTAAGTCCTTTCTCAAAGAATTAACTTGAAAATTAATTTTTACTTACAACATTAGTTTCATCCTTGCATTTCGTTGCTATGTTTCTGGCTATTTAAGGGAGCAATTTTCCCCATCTATACTTTTTGTCTGTCCATCCAAAAGTATAAATAATCCTTCAAAAATAATTATGCAGAATATTTTTATAGATCCTGGATGTCCCTCACATATACCATATAATATTGACTTGTCATTTCCATCAACAACAAGATTTGAACGGAAAATAAAAAGAGTTTACTTCTGTACCCTTCTTCAACGATTTTTTTTGTACCTACCCATGTTTGTTATAGTTCGTGTATCTCTCTCCCCATTGACCGGCTAGGTAAATACCGACCTCCACCTCAAGACGTAGCGGGTGTGGTATTGACTGGTACGGACAGAGCGGATCAGACGTGTTAATGATCGAGATTAATGTTAAGGAGGAAGCCAAGCCAAATGCAGGCTGTATAGGCTTACTTACTGGAGCACCCACGGGGATGGGTGATAGGGGCCATCGTGGGGTGTCGAATGTACACCATGCGGCAGAAATCTTTTGTATCTACGACTCAAGACATATACTTTACACTTTCTAGCGTATTAGGGAGCGAAGCTCTTCTATTTTTATTACTTTCTGTCCGTGGGTCACGTCTCAGGATTAAAAGCACTGTTGAAAGTGTAAGACTCCAACAGAAGTGCTTTTGAATGCATATAACGTAAGGAATTTAAATTTGTCTGTAATCCTCATCAAGGTAAAAGATAAAAGAATAGAAGGATCACTAACCATCGTTTTTTCCATATTTCATTTTCGTTCAGTAAATTATTTTTTTAAAGCCAAACTCTCTCGCATGTAAGCATTACTTTACGTCGTTCCGTCCGTTTGTGCGCGTGTCAAGTCTACCGATAAACCGAATATAACCACCGATTAACATGAGATTTTACTTTTAGTCGATATTACCCTTGATCAAGGATGTTACAGAATATTTTTGGCGAACTTCGGGGTCAGGGGGGTGGGACTTTTTCACTTAAAATGGGGTTGTTTTCGAACCCGGCACCTCCACCAAATGAGACACTGGATTAATTTTTTTAGAATCCTTCTTTGACAATATGTTGATTTCGTAACTTCTCTCCCTATTTTGGGTACTCTTTTATTTGAATTTTAAAATTATAAATCGTTTTGATAAAATCATTACAGCTATAATTAATTCATTAATAAATTTAAAAAATACTTTTTTGTCCGTCCGTCTGTGCGTGTGTCTCGTCTCACAATAAAAACCAAATACGACCTCCGATTGACAGGCGTTTTGTTTGTTGGTATTTCCCCTCAACAAGGATGATACAGAAATATTTTTGTGACTGTTGCGGTCAAGGGGATTGGGCTAGCATTTTTAAAAATGGGTATTTTTCGCACATGGACGATACGATTATATTATGTTTTCTTCGCTACCTATTTTCGATTTTTGGTACATGCAGTGCGATTTTATAAGATCGTTATGGATAACGTGAATGATCGCTATCGTCAAAACAAAAACATTTGTTGTGCTCATTTACCATTATTGTAAATTCTGGCTTAGCCAATCAAAACAAATGTCGTAACGAAATCAAGTATGCAGTAATATATTTTTTACATCCACATGACCGTGAACCGATAAGTTAACAAGCATTTATATCAAAACCTTTTGAATCCTCGTTATCAATCGTTAAGATATCAACCGCAAACAACAAAAGTATATATGATACTCATGCCAACTATCACTGCATACTTGATTTCGTTACGACTTTTGTTTTGATTGGCTAAGCCAGAATTTACAATAATGGTAAATGAGCACAACAAATGTTTTTGTTTTAACGATAGCGATCATTCACGTTATCCATAACGATCTTACAGAATCGCACTGCTGGCTTGTTATCTTCTATGATGGTTATTTTATTTTCACTACAAAGAATTTAACCTTTGAATTATAATAAAATGTTATCTGAGGGTCTGGGCACGGTGCAAGTCGTTAGTTGGTCATTAGGAATAGGAACAGGAGGAAGAAGGAACATCAATTACCTCGACGCGCATTGTCTTCTACACTAGGCGAACTTCTCACGCCAATACCAGACCGTATTGGGAGGATTTCGAATACTTATGCACACATGCGAGTTTCGATTGAGGTACTAGACCTTCGCGAAATCGATTTACAGTTTCATTGAAAGATGAGCGTCATGAAACACATTCCTCTTTTTTACGCGACAAAATTTCTTTTAGGTAATAAAATGTGTATTGGTGTGATTTTTAGCATACATTTTTCTTTGATCGTTGCAGATACGTTTATATATTTCAAAGGCTTATTAGACATTGTAACAAATCGTTTGGTCTGTAGAGTCACGAACAAACACAAGTCATTAAAAACGCTTAAAACTGAGATTTTAATCAGAATTGTTTCTTTAATTGAACAAAAATCGTGGCTAGTATCACATTTGGTATTTCTAAGGCTATTAGAATATTAAATTAATTATTATTTATTATTATTATTATTAATTAATTATTATTATTATTATTATTATTATTATTATTATTATTATTATTGTGATAATCAAAATTCAAAATTGGGGTGACCATTAAGACGTAAAATTTTCTTTTTCTCACCGAACACAAAAAAATCAAACCCGTTTGAGAATACAAAATGTGAAATAAGAAAAAAGTCGAGTATTTCTACAATCATAATAATAATTGTAGAAAGACTCAATTTTTTTGTAACAATCTAAATTTGGTAATTTAAGATTAATGTTTTTTAGTTTGACACTATTTTTTAATTGTCGTTGGTTTGGTTCTCTCAGTATCAATCTATCATTCTTTGAATCCTTCTTCGTGTCCTGGACAAACATTCTTCACGAAGTCCAACCCTTGCGAGAAGCAATAAGTTACAAGGTCTTGGAATCTTCTAATTAAACCTCCCAACAAGGTTCGTACGTTCATTCGCTTGCTACCATCACAGAACCACATTTATCTACGGTGCCACTGTCACAATCGGTTATCGATGTCTTGGATTTATTGGAACATTTCTTTTAAACCATTGATAACGATAATTTGTTTCCATGAAGAAAACATCCTTTGTGTTTCGAGAAGACGGGATATCACAATAAAGTATTTGACGTAAAATTATTACAGTGTTCATGATTGTTTTTATGATTGGGATTTGTTAACCCAGGTTTACCAACAAAGGTAAATGCAGCTCACATATCATGCGTAACGCGTTTAACCCAGATTCAGGAGATCGCCAGTTCGACACCCATCACCGACAATTATTACATAATATTTCAAAGGTTTACTTTAGTCGTTAATTACGTGATGTTTTGAATTGAGTTGTGTTTCATAGCCATTGGTTATTTCTTTCAACTAAACCCTATATATTATCTCTTACTTTGTTGGTAATCTTAAGAGGGTTGTGAATTTTCCCTGGAAGCTTGGTTGGCACGAGTAGCGAGAAGATAGGTGTAGCATAGGAAGTGTACTGTAATTTGGTGTTGAAAATTGACAATTATAAATATTTGGATCGAACTAGTGTGATAATTTGTAAGGAAATTGTTAATCATCCTCTTTGATATGATGATAAGGAATAATAAAATCCCGACCTGACGTGAGATTGAATGAATAATGTCTGGATTGGATCATGTCCAGTTAACATTACCAATTTACCAACGGGAGTATCTCTCGGCTTAGTAAATCTTGCCACATTACTTTTGAGTCATTGTAGTCCCTCAACAGTTGAAATGCCACCAATATCGAAAGCTCATTCACCTTTAGCAAACGAGATAATATACCTTGAGTGCAACAGACAACATAAATATTTTGATGACTTTGAATTTCGTTAAAAAGTTGTTTTTAGCAATTTGTTCTGGTAAATGATAATCTATTGCCAATACACTCTACGACCATGTATGTGCTAAAGCCACGTGTAAAGTTTCATATATGCAACGATGCAACATATATGCAACGAGTGGTGGTTGATTGGCGAGTCGTTGGTGTTATCTTAGTTAATCTTAGTTCGTCTCAATGTTTGGCAGCATAATCATGTACTACCAAATCTTTAACAAAAAACAATTTTGACTGCGGATTTGTTTTTGTCATGTTAAGTTTATTTGTAAAACTTGGGTTCCTACATTTTCAAAAATAAACATTTTTTTAATCGCCGATTTACCCCCACAAAAGATAAAACATTTCACTGTAGTCAATGTCTACATGCTATGTGCAGTAATGTATAACCAAAATGTTGCATAGAACAAATTTAATAAATGGGCATCACATTTTGCATTTCATTTCAAAACTAAAATTTCTTTAATTAGGATTATTGTCGTTTTTGTAAACATTCCGTAAACGGCGGACTAAACGCTTGAAAAGGGTTTGGATGGTGGGGGCTAGCATTCTCATATTTGAGTAAGGTCTGTTTCGCTTCGTTCCATGTCCAACAAAGCCACTAATTTCGTCCTCATCTCCTCTTAAAAACGAGTCTACGATATGCGCTTCTATAGACATGAGACCAAGCTAACAACAAAGATCTTTTATTGATTTAACAAAATGAAGTTACATATTGTTTGCTGCAGGGTGGATTTTTGACGCGTTTTATATAAAACTCTCTAGGGAGCAGTCAGTAATTGAGAGGTGGACATTAGTCGTCGCATGTGTGTCTATAGGCGGACATCACCGAAGCTCACATCTCCTAACACTCCCTTCTCTTTGTCTCTAGCTCATACTCGTAGGCTCAGCTCAGCCAAACATATATTACAAGCGTCACAATGAGATATCTGGTTGCAGCTCGACGAAATGAGATAAGATTAAAGTCAGTTTGGAAATTATACTGAGTAATAAACACCACATAAAATCGGCGTTCCAGGTCGCAATTGAAGTTTATAAGTTTGACTCAAAATAAGGAACTAAGGTACGGAATCAACAGATTGTCTAAGAAGAACAGAAATAATATCATGTTGTGCATGAAATGGTTGGTGGAGGTGCCGAGTACGGAAAAATGACCATTTAAAAAAAATGCTAGTCCGGCCCTCCGACTCTCTCGGTCACCAAAAACATTTTTTATCATCCTTGTTAAAAAGTAATGTCAACAAAAGAAAATCAATCGGAGGTCATGTTCGGTTTTGTTGTGGGACGTGATACATGCACAGACGGACGGAGAGAAAAGAGATGCTTATAGAGAGGCTTCGCTCCCTAATATGTGTAGGAAACCTGCTCAGGTCAATGCACCCTGCTTCAGTTGACAAATATGGTATATGATGTGAGGATGCTTGCGGAAGAAAATATCGTAAATTGCTCAATGTTAACAATGTCTTTTTGTCCTAGGGCAACTTTGGGAAATCTTCAGTCAGGCTTGCCTGCTACCTGGATTGAACTAACGAGTGTCACGTGCTAGCGGTGTGCTTCTACAAAGTATGTCATCATAATGTAAGTTGAAAACAAGGACATTGTTAAAAGAGGGTGTATCAATTAATAAAAACACGGCTATAGTTTCTCGATTTTTTTTAATTCTTTTAATTTATATATGTATATTTTTTTTAAATTTAATTTCTGAAATTGTAGTAAATAATAACACGGCTAGGTGTGGATTGATCGTCGATTAGTCTAGTAAACTTTTGATTTTGCTCTAATAATTAGTAACATTTTGTAAATTTAGAGTACGATATAACATTTGAAGTCCTTTTCTTATAATAAAGTGTTAATATTTTTTGTTTTGTGAATTTATTTGTAGTGTTCAGGCAATTATTATAAGACATATACGAGTTTATAGTGAAGGAACAGTTTAAAAATTAATCTAATTGAATTTGCAAATTCAATTCTTTATCTTCTTATACAAAGGTGAATTTTCCGTGGAATGAAATGTCAGCTTTAATGAGGCCAGCCTCAACCTGTCATTGTATTTGCATATCAGTAGCTGACAATTACTACAAAGGTGTAATATGTATATTTCTACTGGTTTCCTTCTCTCGAGCGTTTTTATGTCAATGTTTCTCTGTTGCTACAGCTCGTGTATTTGCATTAATTACGCTGAAGAAGGTTTGTTTTTTGTCGCCTTTTCTCAATTCCATGGCAAAAGTAGGCAAACATTTTTGTCTCCCTAACGGAATCTATCGAATGACAAGACTAGAGCTGTTTTGTTTGCATTTGTAATTTTGAAGTAATAATATCAATATTAAAAATATAATCATGCGAGTATATATTTAACACGTTTAGTTTCTTTCATAGACCGAAAACAGAATTGAATATTATTATCGGGGTTGGAAAAGCTGTCGACATTTTGACACATTTTATATTTACACCGCGTGAAAAGCTAAAATTGACAGAACAAAGAAGAAGGAAGAGGCGCGAAATGCCCTAGGCTAGCTGAAGTTAAGGGTGGTAGAGAGAGAGAAGGGGTAGTGGGGGTTGAATTGTGGTTGTGGATTATTATTAATGATGATCGCAGTGGCAGTGAAAAGCTCGCATTATCCTAGTGGCACTGACTTCAGAAACAATAACTATTCAATCATAATCAAATACAGACCCGTGCATTTAAATATGGAGCCCCGCCTAATACTTCGAAATTTATATCATAGTAGGATATATCACATTTACAGACAGAATTGAACGAATTTTTATTTGAATATTTTAAAATAGTAATAGTAACTAAAATTATCATCAATTGCGAAATTATATATTGGAAATATATGTTTATTTTTTATATATTATTTCTTGGCTTAAACCCTGATCATAATCACGATTATTGTGTATCACTAAGAAAAACAGAACTATCGATTGTTGCAAGATTATTATATTCATATCGTTATAAATTGTTAATGGAAGACGGCAATGCTTGCAAACAAGTCTAGTAGATAGCACACGCTATATTATACTCAACGCTAACTCGGTAATTTCTAGGGCAAAAGTAAGTGAAAATGCGAGTACACTCTTCTGACTTTTAAATTGGTTGATGTCCTAAAAAAAATCTGAGTACAGAAATTAGACCAATTTCCTTTGACTCCTCCTTTAATAAAACTATTCAAATTTCTCATTTATTGGTCAATAAAGATTACATTTTTATATGGGACCTTGTTACAGAGTGAAGCTCCCATATTATCCAGCACTTTTCTGTTCGTCCGTAACTCGCCCTGCGCAAGTGTCACGTACGTCTCACGATAAAAACCGACCTTTTTGTTGATAGTTTTCATAACCAAGGATGATATATAATAATTTTGGTGACCATAGAAATAAAATACGAGAATAGTCCCTAAAAAAAAGGAAACTTTCCACGACCCGGCACCTCCACCAAAGAAGGAGATACTAGAACTTACATGTTACAATAACAGTTGGCTTCGCTCCCTACTTTGGCTACTCCCATACGTGACGTTTCCAGAGTAAACATTGTCTTAGAAGTTTCAGGAAGTCAAGATCTAAACAAATAAGTGCTAGCTCTGACTGAGTAGAGTTCAATGTCAATGAAGAAAGTACGGGTGATGACTTTGTATTACTAACAAAAAACAGATGTGCTTGGACATGAAGCATTAAGAAGATGATAGGAAATACAAATACGTTGATATAAGTATCAGGACACTAGATTGAAGCCTAAATAAGCCTTTCACGAAAACAAGATTTGAAGAAATTGAGAAATATCCGGTATTATTTTCATTGTTTGAGACAGTTGGTCACTTTTGAGAAACACTTGTATGACCATGCAACTAATATTATATCAAGTTAAAAACTTTCTTCTGAACATGGTGGTATTTATGGTGAGTTGTGTTATCGTACCATATTTTAGTCCACCTTCAAATACCGGTCTTTGGTGTATTAGCTTCCTGTATAATATCGTTTTAGCCGTCTCTAGAATTTTGGGTAAATGGTTATACTCTGATATTTACAGCGTAAAGGCGGTTACTGAGTACAATGGAAGCGTCACACCGTGACTGTGTTTTCTTTGGGGAAAGCGAAAATTGTGTCAAAATCGAACTAAAAACATATATACAGTATCTAGTTTCCTATTCTAGGGATAATAATTCGTAGTTCAAACGAAAACTAGAATTCTGTAACTAAGTTCGTATTGTTCTCAAATTTTGCTCTGGCTGGCTCTTTCATGGGGAATTAACACGAATTGTGTTTCGTTTCGTGTCTGCCTAGTGCTAGTTTCTAGTAACATCACAGCGAGCTTGACATTTTAATGCCCCCAGTAAGTTTGGATTTGTTTCGGATAACGGGCAGTCAGGTTCAGGATTTAGGGGAGCTGTGCCACAATGTTGAGTACCACATAACAGCTGTTTAAAAGTGAAACGAATTAAGCCACTACTCTAGTCATTTTAAATTCAGATTAAAATTGTCAAATATCTGAATAATACCTTACATGATTGTGATGGCTTGACACAGTTGTCAAGACAGCGGCTTAGTGGGACGCCGGGGTCTTCTCTTGTTGCAGGGAGTAGACTGATGTCCGAAAGTAGGCTCACACATCAAGGCATACGTATCACAGGGTGTAGCGTATGGACTCTGGGTTTACCAGGCATTAATTAATTAATAATAATTTATTAATATTAATTCTGGCGTGCTATTTTTTATCGGAGGTAGGAAGGCTGTTTATAATAACATACATCTATGTGCGTAAAAGATAGGTAAATAATAAATACAGACAGTCCACATATTAAGTTGGTTCGAACCCTTCAAAATACATGGATATCTTTAACTTTTATAGATCCTCATCTATACAAAACCCTCTTTTTCCGTTTATTTCGTTGGCTAACTGAAATAGAAGGTCCCTAATTATATGCCTCACTTATATTAACGTCAGAAAATGATCCGATTATTTCCTATTTATAAAGTTTTATTTTGTTGGGTTGTTTCGTCCAAAGAGTCCACTTCCTTGTGCAATGGACACGTCTTCCTCGCCTTTACGAGTAAAGTAAACTGCAAATGTCAAGACGTCCGAATGTTGGCCAATTATTTCCAAAAAATAAACCTTGACCGTGTAAACCGTTGATTAAAACAAGACTCGAGTCTATGAGAAATGGTCGACCAAGGCACTTGGAAGATACAACGTGTATTTGCTGACCCCATAGATGGCCGTATATTTTCAATTTGGTTTTCACAGTTTGCTTGTAGAGACAATATTTAACAACACCTTTTATTCACGATTTGCTCCTTAATGATAATGTTATGTGATAATTCAATACTTTAGAATATACATATCGTGACGATGTCATTATAAAAAAAAAAAAATAGAATCGTTCCTAAAGTACGCATTTGTATAGCTCTTTTAAATTCGTATTTCACTTCCATTACAAACACAAAACCACCCAGCAACGTTTATTAATGTTATTGATTTTTGATATTATAAAATATACATATATATGCTCATAACTTTGTATTTTGTTTACTTATCTGATGTATTGTATATTGCAGGAATAAAATGCATTTAAATTGAATTGAATTGATATATATAAATTAAATACTACAGACTACAGAACTCATCACATAAATAAGGAAATACTTTATATTGCATACGTGCTCTCCAAACTGAATATCAAAGAAGTAACAAAACATTTATTTTAAGAAGATTTAAAAACAACAAATTTTTATTGGTATGCGAACAAAATACCAAATCCCCCCCCCCCCCCCCTCATTTCCAGCCACAGCACACTATTTAATTTTGCTTATCGCAACACCAACGACAAGCCGCCACAAAAAACGACAACCCTACACCAAGTAAAAGATCAATTACTTAGTTCCTTGTCGAAGCTAGGTAATATCTTGCCGGTGGCATGGCAAGGAGAGAGGGTGGATAGATGAGTCGGCGATGTCAGTAGCAGACCACACTGCTGAGCACCGACACTGATGATCCCCCCAACCCATAGCTCATGGCGAGATCGCCGCTCATTAGGTGCACTCTTCACCAGCCACCTCGAACTTACCATTTCACTGCCAAATAAAACCAACGATAACGGATCATTATTACGGTTTATACACGGATAATCTTCGAGGAAGGGTTCTCATATTTTAGAAAGATTATTCTAGAATGAAAGTATTTCTTTGTTTTACCAACATTATGTTTAGTATTATAATGACTTGATTCTTTTCAAGACAGATGTTATAAGGTCCGTCCTCTCGTCTTAGCAGCTTAGGGGTAAAGCACCCGACCTGTAATTAGGAGAACCAGGTTCGATACCCGGCTGAGATGGATTTTTTAATTTCTGGATTGGTTTCCATAATATAATAATAACTTGTTTAAACAAGAACACACAAATATAATCTTATCCGGCATTTGTTCGAGGAGGTGCTGACTACACAAAATCCCCTTCCAAAAAGGCTAGCCCCCCCCCCCCCGACCCCAAGGGTCACCAAAAACTGTAGTTTATCATCCTTGTTGAAAGGGCAATGTCAACAAAAACCGCATGTCAATCGGAGGTCGTGTTCTGTTTTTATCGTGAGACGTGACACACGCACAGACGGACGGACAGAAAAGTGATGTATTTCGTGAAGCTTCGCTCCCTAATTGGATGAGCGTAGCGAGCGTAGCGAGCGAAGCGAAGATTCCATTTCACTACACTGGAGAAAAAAATCCGGAATGTTTTTCTTCTTTCTTTTTTTTTCTTTTTTTCTGTTTGTATTATTGTGTGTTTGTTAACACGATTCCCGGCTAAACCGATACTCCAATTGTGATGAAATTTTATGGAGGCCTTCGAAATCTCTGAACTTAGAACTGCCACGTTTTTGAGCGCAATCTAAAAATTATTTCTCATGAAAATCGCATTTTTTACGCTTTTTTCGGTTTAAAAAGAATGTCTTCGACTTATAACACCTACATGCTTAATCCGATTGTAATGACTTTTTAACAGGACCTTAATTTCAAGAATTCATATATTCGTGTGAAATTTGAGCGCAATCGAAAAACTATTTCTCATGAAAATCGAAATTTTACAGTTTTTTTCTTTTTTAAAACAATTCTTTGACTTATAACAACTACATGCTTTATCCTATTGTAATGATTTTTTCACAGAACCTTAATTTTATGAATTAATATATTCGTGTAAAATTTGAGCGCAATCGAATAATTATTTCTTATGAAAATCGCAATTTTACGATTTTTTTCTTTTTTTAAAATTACGATTAATAAAAAAATTAAGTAAATTTTTAATTTTATTTAATTTAATTTTAAAAAAATCTTGGACTTAGTAATAATTTTTTCACAGAACAACAGAAAATCCGCATAACACAATGGCAGCTCAATGCACCAATATTACGCTCATCCAACAACGCGGCGGGACTTAAGCGTTTTCCTAGTAACTAATATTGTGAAGTATCTCTTCTGAATATACCCCGCAACCCCGAGACAGCTACAGACTATAGTGCATGAGTGGAGCGAGATACCACTTATCGAGCTTGGAAGAAAGCACTGAAATATATGTCAGCTAAACGAGATGTCCCCCTAGTTCCCCCACATTGTCCTTGTCCCTTAACTTAACGCCAACAACAGTCCCCTTAACGCCAACACGATACGGTGAATTAGGTGGCCTACAGGGTGTGCCACCTACAAATGAAAAGGTGGGATTCAGTGAGTGAATGACAAATAGGGTGGCCGTGTAGTTGCTCCCCTATATGCATCACTTTTCTGACTGTGTGTGTCACATCTACGTAGGTCTTCAACAAGGATGATACATAAAGCTTTTGGTGACCCTGGGTTTTAAGGGGCATCTCGTACGACCCGGCACCTCCACCAAAAAATAAAAGTTTGATGACATTTTATTAATTTTGTGTACCTTTCTTCGACAATCTGTTGATTAAGTAGCTTCACTCCCCATTTTAGATTTTCCCGTACTTTTCCCGTACTTGTTGTAATATACCATGTTGATCATCGGATGGAGGTAGAAGTGGATTGCATTACTCCCCCACCCCCTCTCTCGTCAACATAACGTAACGTATTTGTCTTAATCTTCGCTAGAAATTTAAAATATTTTATGTTTTACTTTGTTCAACACTCTGTTTAAAAATTCTTTTGATTAAAATATGAAATATTACTATATATTTTTTTTAAAGAAGAGAGCTAAGTCCAAAAATTATATTTTAACTATCAAGTACCTGTTCTACTAGTTTCTTATGCATAATAGTTCAGGTTAAGAATGATTATTTACGATGAAATTCATAGAGGAAGGGATGGTAAAAAGGAGTTTAATTTTTAGAATTACTACAACTCGCTCCGGTGGGACAAGGGATTCCCCAAGAAAAATAATATACCCTTCAAGATAATCTGGGTGGAAACATGTTGAAATTCACAAATTTATTTTCATAAACGGACTTAGTCAATAAAGAATCTAAAGCAGTTTTAAAAAGACACAATTAAATATAATAATATTTTGACGAAATAATAAGATGTAGAAATCATCCCATCACTAATTTGTGTCTCCAAATTAGTAAATAAACATTTTCAAACCGCATCTTGTTTTTTTAAAAATACTAATGTCAAAGTGGATTGCAAAACAATATCAGCAAGTTTTGCTTATCCAAACCTCAGCAGCACAGTAATTATTTCTCATGTAGTAACTTGATTTCAGGTGTAATTGTCCTCCGACTCATGTGGTGGCATGATTGGCAAGGGGAGGGGGTAAAGTTGCTGGGGCTAGTACTACGCCACGGTATTGGTGTTATACAGAGAGGGTAGTATTCTTAACCAATTTCTTCCCTAAATTTAAATTGATTATATTATATTAGAAGGCGGTCATTAGGATTTTTAAGTTGTCAGGGGGGGGGGGATTTCTAATACCAATACTTGACATTTCCCCCCATAATTATATGCTTACTATTTCGCCATGTCTCAAAATACGGTCTACGATGTAACAAGTTTTTTAGTCAAAATAAAAGTTCGGACACAATTTGGGAAGAACATCTTAGGGTGCAGTTTTCGGACGCAAAGGGGATACTAATAACTTATTTGGGTGCAATGAGGAATACACATGCATCTTTAGGTACAGTGTCCGGGAGTTCGGGCACTCGATTATATTGAACTACTATGCGTTAATCGTTTTTATGGTCTCTGTTCAAAGGGTCAAAGAAATTCCACCTGTGTTGGGGATGCAACTTCAAACAATAGAACTGTCCAAACTTTATGGAACATTGTAGACAAAGGTGGAGTAAGATATCTCTTACAATGAAATGAATATAGATCTATTTTTCTTGAGTCGTAATCTGTTCATCCCTTCCCTGATCATCCCAACCCCTAAAGATCCACACCCCCTTTCACAAATGCTTGTTGTCATTTTTCAAAAAAAAAAGACGTTCCCTAAAAAACACCCCTGCTTTTTGTGCCAGCCCTTCCGCCCCTCGGGGTGGATGTGGGAGGGGGAGGGGGTGGGGGCGGAGTGCATTAGTAAGATACTTAAGAATTGGGACATTTTCTGGACAGCTAAGGGATTTCGCGTGTGTCTGAGATTTGTACTAGATATCTGTGATGGGCTAGACGAAGCATGGCTTCAGGCGACTCAATATATCATACACTTGTATCACAATATAGTATCTCTTGCGTAGAAAACGATTTGCGTGTGGGTATACACTATACAGTGCATGGGAGTATATTCCCAAATTCTTATATTTGTCTTATGTGACAGAGGAATGAAGATTTCGCGTTCCGTTTAGTTATTCCGTGATAGTTTGATAGTTCTCAGCTTTTGTTTTTTGCAAATGTTCGATTGAGTTTGGATTGTGTAAAAATATTTTTTCAAATTTTTATTTTCCCTTTTTTTATTTAATCTGATTTTTCTTTTCTTGATGGTTCTTTTTAATTTTCTCTTACTTAAATGTTATATTATTTTTGCCTGTCTCTTTGGGATCAATTTTCAATTTTTCAATTTTTCAATTTCACAATAATTTGGAATATTATATAACGTAACTAATTAGACACTTGATTTGCTCAATTCATTCAAACACATTGTATTTAAAGTAATTTTGGCAAATCATATATTTTTCTGGTACATAGTTAAATCGACTAAAGAGCGCGTCAAGCGTGAGGACACAATGCACCACTCTAACATAGAGAATGTAACTGACAGTGTTGGCTCGGGCGCTAAGCGCTCGACTCTGATTCGGGAGGTCCCGGGTTCAAATCCCGTCGAGACCGGCAATCCTGACTGAAGGTTTTTCCGAGTTTTTCCTCAGTCGTTAAGGCGAATGCAAGTGATTGAGTCCTCTTTAACAGCCCTCGGACATCCCTTCACAATTTCCTATCCGCACATACCTAGTTCACCTGAAGAGGGGCTAATTGCACCCTATAACAGGTTTCCCCCCCCCCACAAAAAATAGAAAATGTAGGGGAGAAAAAACATGCTCAAAGGTTTTTACGTTTATTTGGTTTAAGGGCGCGTCAACGGTTAGGTCACAATGCGCCACTCTAGCCTAGAGGATCGTTGGTATGAAAACCCATGCTGGATAGTTTTTACGTTAATTTGGTTTAAGGGTGCGTCAACCGTAAGGTCACAATGCTCAACTCTAGCTTGTAGAGGATCTATCGGAGAAGGACCCATGCCCCCCTCATGCTTGCGTAGGTGATTGAAGGGGGAAAGAGCCATGTTACCTATAAAATTCATTTTTGCGACCTGCATTGTACTTGCGTCACTCTCCTCCGAACTGTATGGATAACGCCAAACTAGTTGTACCTCATGATTCATACGTTAATAATGGTAAATAATACACCATACACTTAGTCACAACTTACATGTTTTTATATTTGATTTAACTTTAATTCATTTCACTTCATATTTTTAATATACAATTTGACTAAATAATGGTTGTCTTATTATATATTGTTGTTGAAATATTATTATTTCAAACTTTGCCCAATTGTATTTCATTATTTTGTGTCACTTACTTATGTTTGTTGTGCTCCTTTGTAAATCGTCTTTTTAACTGAATAGGATAGACGTTGATAAATAAATACAAATAAGATGAATAAAATGAAAAGTTTAAACTAAAAATACATTTACAAAAAATAAGCATATGTCAAATTCAAAATAAACGCAATTGATATTATAACCGGGATATTGTTAATGTTACCTGTCAGTGTCTCTTGTATCCACTATAAATACCATACACATTGCCCATTATAATTATACATATGATACCAAACGGATTTGGTTACCCAGGGGGACGGGGCAAGCCCCTCCCCCCATGAAAATATATATATATGCTCGGCACCTCCACCAAAGGGATTTGAATGCTGGGGCGAACGTGGTAGAGTAGCGGTAGGCTTCGCTCCCTATTTTGGGTACCGTGCTTGATGTTATTATTAAAATGGTATTCAAGACAGAAATAAGAAATGTCAAATGTAAAATGCGTGTAAATTCCTTAGTGATTAGTGATTCCTCGTTAATTGTCCACCTCCGTTAAAAATGTTAATAATTCTTTTTTATTACACTCATCTTCATTATTAGTGCTATTTTAAAAACATCTTAATCACAATTTTTCAGCTACTTTGTTCCTTCAAATTTACATATGATTATAAAAATATTTTATTTTATTTTAATGTGCAATATTTTCATCTTGAGAATAGAAAGTACGGTGGCTAGAATCCGGCCGACTGACCTACATAGTCGTATCTTGACATGTGACGTATCGGAGTCACGGAAATCAATATATCAAGAGGGGGCAACATGGGCGAAATAATTATTTATTGAATCAACATTCATGTTTGAAATACAAAACAATCCTTACGATTTCCGTAGAAAAACAAATAATTCAAATACACTCGAATGCTTATGAATTAGCAAATCGAACGTTTTTCTTTTTCACAAATTCGCGAGATCTAAAAGGAGTTTGTCTTTCCGTCAGTGCGACTTCCTACGTAACGGGAAGTGCTTAAAGAGGAATAAAAAATGGGGTTGGGGAAGCTAAAAAAACAGGGTTACGTTAGGTCTTATGATAAATGGCCTAGTGGCATTTTCTGATTCTACTACTCCTGGGGTCCTCTAAAGAAAGGGGAACGGGTAGAACTGAGGGTCATTTTGAGTTATGACCAAACCTCCCCCACCCCTTTGATACCATAAATCATATGACCCAAGCCCACGAACAGAAAAACATCGAGCCCGTACAAACTGTGATTTAATATTGACTTCTTTATTATAATGTGTGAAACAATTAAACTTTTTTCTTTGCCAAATTGTATTGGATGTAATGTCATCTGTTAGTTTAGAGGGGCAACATTAGCCATCTAACTCGTGTTATAAGGCTATTTGCAACTGGAAGGTCTATGTTGGTAGGCTGTTTGAGAAGGAACTCGAAACCATTTTCCGCTAAATTTTTTCAGTGACATATTTTTTATCGTTTGTCTTTGATACTTAGTATATTTTTATCGTTGATTTTTAACAAGCGTTTTCTGGTTACTGTGGTTAGGACGTGCAATCTTTTTTTTATGGAATTATACATCGCATTATACTACATTATATCTTCGTCTTATTTGAGAGGTAGCATTAATTAATTAATTATTGATTTAATGTTCTTGACAAAAAATGTTTACTTTAAACAAATGAAAAATAGAAAAATAAATGCGAAAATATCATTTGGGATTTAAAATTAACCTGTACAATAAATTAGTATAAATATGTGCAACATAGCCTATAGGCTATATATTATGGCATTAATATGTTTTAAATAATAGTTTTAAAAAAACAAATCAGAATCCGAGTCTTGTGTCTGCTTTATCGTGGTTGCAGGATGACTGCACAGCCTCTTCTCCCTTAGTGATGAACATGTAATTTAATGTATTATTTTAAAAATATTGATTTAAAAACAAATTCTTAGCTTTGTGAAATTTTGCTTCAGAAAATTGCGAAAACTCAGCTCCCACCGTTAGCGCTGCTTACCTATACACCGGCGGAGGTGGGTCATGCGAAAGTCATGCTTATACCGCGTGAAACTTGATTCTTCAGAAGGTCTTGGAGGGTCACCTGTAATCCCAATTGAACGTTTGTCCAAGAAATTCTTCAGTTCTTCAGTTCAGTTCTTCATTTTTTGTGGGCTTTTACCCCCAAAAATTATTTTCACCACATAATCTATAGCATAATACTACACTAAAATGACCGTTTAAAAAATTATATCCTGTAACTGTGACTTTATAAGAATTTTCAATTTTTTGAAACAGAAATTTGAGAAAATTGGCGTTTTGGGAAATTTCTTAAATCGGCTTAAACCTGCTTCTTTTTTGTTCCACATAGATACTAATACTAGCATCATACCCAAATGGCCCATTACAAAATCGTGTCTTGAAACTGTGCAAAAATATGCTTTCCAAAATCACACCCCTTCTTGGTAATCAGCATATTTTGACCGAACCATTTGCCCAAATTTCAAAACAAAATATAGAGGATTTACAGAAAAGGCTACCGAGTACGTCAATAATGGCCAATACTTTTTTGGATGAAAATCCTTCAAGGTCACGGGGTATAAAGATCGCCCATATGTTATTTCTTAAAGGGGTATTTAACCGCTAAACTCAAAAAATATATTTCATTCAGGCTAACAAGTAATGAATTTAGCAATTAACAGAAAAATTATTGGGGCCACCATGAGCTCCCAAAATATTGTCAAACATGACATATTTCGAGCTAGGTCCCATCGGCATAAATATCCCATAAGAAATAACATGGGGACGATCTTTATGCCCCGTGACCTTGGAGGATTTTGATTCAAAAAAATATTGGCCATTATTGACGTACTCTAAAGCCTTTTCTGTAAATTCTCTATATTTTGTTTTGTAATTTGGGCAAGTAGTTCGGTCAAAATATGCTGATTACCAAGATGGGGTGTGATTTTGGAATGCATATTTTTGCGTGTTTGAGGGTATATTTGGGCACAGTTTCAAGACACGATGTAAAAAATGAGCATTTTAGATTGGTACTATGCTCTAGTATCTATGTGGACCAAAAAAGAAGCAGGTTAAAGCTGATTTAAGAAATTTCCCAAAACACCAATTTTTGCAAATTTCTGGATCAAAATAATTTAAAAATTCGTGTTAAATCACAGTTACAAGATATAAATTTTTAAACTGTCATTTTAGTGTAGTATTGTGCTATAGATCATGTGGTAAAAAATAATTTTTTGACTTAATAGCCCCTTTAATAAGGGAGATTTTTGCCGATGGGACCTAGCTCGAAAAATAGCAAGTTTGACAATTTTTTCCCGGTCATGGTAGACCCAATAATTTTACTGTTAATTTCTAAATTCGTAACTAGTTAGCCTGAATGATAAATATTTTTTGAGTTTCGGTGGTGAATACCCCTTTAATGCGAATGCTTTAGGGATTGAGTAATATTAAACACCCCTCGGACATTCCCTGGACAAGTAAAACACCCGACCTACCTAGTTAGACACTTGAAGAGTATTCTACTACGAGCATTCGCACGAAACCAGCTAGTTATTCGTTATCTACAAGGGCGATTCTAGAAACATTTGTAGGGTCCGATTTAATGGGCCTCGAAGATCCCCCCCCCGACCCCTCCCCCCCCCCCCTCCATCCATCCCGTTGACCCACTCGTTGGTCCCTTGGGTTCCAAATCCAAATTCTTCTTCTGAAATGATATTTGATCTATCAATATGATGTAAACTGTAGAGCATATTGAAACGGTGACGGGGGCACATACTACAATTGTTTAAAGGTGGTCCGAACTATAGTTGGTATCATACGAAGGGAATCGTGGCGAGCCAGAGATCGGTATTAATTGCTATAGAGGAACCAGTGTTGTAAAGTAACTGAGTAAAAGTAATTAGTTACTTTTTGAGTAATTGAGTTACTACTTGAATTACTTTTATTTTAATGTAACTAAATTGAATTACTTCCATAAGTAATATACTCTGTTTGCAATTACTTTTTACAGTTACTTTTCTCAACCATGCTCGTACAGTACAGTAGTAATATAAAGTAATATCACGATGTCTCAAACTCAAACAATAAAAACAAATTTAACTTTTTTAGAGTGTGTAGGAATGATGAAACGATGTTTTTCCGCTGACTCCGCTTGAGCACGTAGTACACTGGAGAAGAACCCGCGAGCTCAAACAGTGGTCAGAAAATATTGTTCAATTTCCAAAATATTTAAAACCGGTTCGAAATGCCTAGTAAAAATAGGATGAAATTTATATTATTACGTTTTCTGTTAAACTTTGTGAATAAATCCTTTATTTATTTTTACTATGTTCACCCCGCAACGTTGTTGAAGATTGACTAATTGAATAGTGGTAGGTCTAGTACGTGAAAGACAGCATCAAAAGAGGAGACAGGCATATTTTGTTGGTGATAACAACAAACAGTTTCATGGGAAGTTATTTTAACGAAAAACAAATGTTTTTCATACTATCAGTATGATAGCAATAATAAATTTAATGAAGTAACTTATAAGTTACTGTAACTGTAACTTAATTGCTTTGGTAATAAAGTAACTGTAACTGTAATTGAATTACTTTACAAAAGTAGCTTTAGCAACACTGAGAGGAACGCTGGTTGGCCATTATTTGCTCGTTGATGACGTTGACAAGTGGGTTCGGAGATACTTTAATTTAAGCCCTCCCCCCCCCCACACACACTGAATGTGTTTTATCGAAAAATAATATTTATGATTCTCGGGGACTCAATATTTAATGCCAAGAGTATGTATTTCATTATAAATTTAGTCATCAATGAATTTACGAATTATATCCAAACTTGTCTTTAGGGGTGAGTTGGCAGTGGCGTAGGAACCGTGGGGGGGGGCAGGAGGGGAAATTCCCCCCAAGTTTTGTCCAGGGAGGACTGGGGGGGCAAAACTAACGTGAGTTAAATATTAATCCCAGAATTTCCGTAGTAAATATGCACATCACTTATACAATTCGACAGTCACCTTGGTAAAACGAATATGTTTGCCTGTATGCTTCGTCATTACATCAAAAATTAGATTGAAATTTACTAAAATGGGCCACTTCACGTTCATTTTTTTTAGTTTTTAGATCGCAGATAGTTGCTGTAAAACATCGTTTACAGAGTCCGAGTGCAGTTAAAACATGACGAAATAACTGTAGTATGGTGAATTTTTTTTTCGCCGTCGGCGAAAGGGCCCCAGACCCCAGCTTACGCCCATAAATTCTGCTAATGGATTTGCCCCCCACAACTTTCAAAATGTTCCTGCGCGCCTGTGAGTTGGGGAGCGTAATTAGTGGAGAAGAATATCGTCTCAACATTTACATCAAGAGTTCAAGTACGAATTATATATTAGAGTCAAGATCTATTGTACTAAATTGTTATCAAGATTTGAACACAAGAATGAAGATTCACGTTCGATGGTTTCTTCCGCGAAAGTTTGATTACTCCCTGATTTGCTGTTCCTGATTTTTGGCAAACCTCATATTCGTTTGAGTGGGATCGTCTAATAAATCAGTTTTTTTCTTTTCTTTTTTCTTTTTTAATGATTTTTGTTCTTTCTTTCTTTCTTTCTTTCTTTCTTTCTTTCTTTCTTTCTTTCTTTCTTTCTTTCTTTCTTTCTTTCTTTTCTTTTCGTTTTATTTTATTTTTTCCTTTCGTTTCTTTTTCTTTCCTTTTTCCTTTTTCCATTTTTTTCCCACCACTTTTTTATATTTGATTCATTAATTAATTGCGTTTAATATACTTTTTATTTGTCACCAAAATTGTTGTGTTTTAGTGCATTGTTGTTGTAATATTACTATTTCAAATATTTACTTAACTGTAGTTCATTGTTGTGTCTGCATCTAATTAGATTTATTTAGTTGTCCTCCTTTGTAAATTAGTTTTTATAACTGAATAGGATAGACGATAAATAAATAAATAAATAAATAAAAAATAACACTAAATACATGTTGGATTTGACCTGTAAAAAGACTGAAGATAATGAACTAGACAACGCCCAACCTGAGTTGTGGTTTCCGTGGTTTTTCACTTTACTGTAACACTGTAACTGTAACTGTAGGTGAAGCGAATGCTGGGAGAACTCAGGCACGACCGTACACAAAGAAACATACAAGAATCAATATAACAGCTATTATATCAACAAGGTGGAATACTTTTGATTTGGTAAACGTTAAGTTAATAATGTACACTCCCCGAAATTCTGAGCATTTATATCCATCCTACATATGTTTGCATCGCTTTTCACTGTTTGTATGGGATACGTTTAATAAATTAAATATACACGAGGATCATAAGATAATATATTTTTTTATTAGTTTAAATTACCTATTTTAAACAATACACAATGCATTTTACAACACAATAATAATGAAACAGCACATTTCTCCATTCAAAGCCCTAAATTAAAAACACGCTATCGATACCCAATGACTCATTTCTTTGTTTTTCTAATGAGTAACTAGTTCTAATTATAATAATAAGTGCCAACAATTTTATAATAATTGATTTATGATGGAATCGCAGCCTGAAAGCAATACTGTACAATTACCATGAAGCAGACAGAAAGAACTTGTTCGGAATTTTGATGAAACGTATATATATAGCAGAATACATGCACAAAATATCACACGTAACTTCTAATTTTGCAAAAATTATAATTAATTTACCGATATTGACTAATTTATTTCAACTACGTCCATATATTGTATTATTGTACAGTATAAAATAATTATAACATAACTTCATAATACACCTTGTGTGGAGGCGTCAGAACAATTGTCGTAAATATTTCCCCCGACTTAAGATCAAAACCAGAACTGTAGCTTTATAAAGATTATCTTACCAATTGGGCGATAGGTAGATTGGTATGTAATGCATGTGAGACAGGAAGCTATAAAGGGGATTTTGTTCTGGGTTTTCTGTAGCTCATTAATCTTAAACCCGGGTTCGTTCCCCGACAGAGCTGATTTGTCACTTTCCGTTTTGCATGCCAGCTTAACAGTAATAATTGCCTACATTAAAATCCATCACCTATACACTTAATAATTAGTTGGTAATAAATATTTCATTACGATAATGATCATAGAAGAAAAGTAAAAAATAATAAATAACATAAGCAAATCTTGTCCAATCAAGCCCACCTTTCACTGCTTGTGAAGTGCTATGGTTATAGCTAGCCTTAGTAATCTAAATGAACAAAACGAAATTACAATTTCAATATTTGTTTTATAAGACAATCTAGGAAATAATTCATGCTTGATATCGGTTTTGTTCGTAAGAAAGGCTGTTTCAAAATATAGAATTCGTTCGAGACAAGACACTCTGGTTCATTAGACCTGTGTCTCGGTCATTTAGCCTTTAAACTGCACGAGTTGCTCTTGTTTTTCTGCACCATTTGCTTTTTTGTCTGAGCAAATTGAACTTGACAATCCTCTCCTCTTCTCTCCTCTGAGGGAAATGCAAATGTAGTTTGCTTAGCGCAAGTGTCGCGAAATGAGGGTACAGTCGGTCCGGTCGTGAAGGTATGTCTGTCTGTCCGTTAGTCACTAATTTTATACTTACCCCGGACACAAAATAATGAAGTCGGGACAGAATTTACAAGAGTACCTGTGCAAAATTCCTTTGACGATATATTTAATTAAATTTTTATTAGTCTTGAACAATTTCACATATTGTATTTAGAACATTCAAGTTATAAATAAACCATTAAGTACATTACATTATAGTAACATAAAATGTGTGCTACATGAAGGATATTTTTAATGTTCATGTTATACATAAATATTAAATAATATTATTTGCATCCTGCAATTTTCAATATAACGACATCAACTATGATGAAACTACATTCTTAATAAAAATAGAAATTTAGAATTATGATCAGGGCAAAGTTACTTGGAAGAAGTCCAAAACCAAGTTGTGCTATGCAATGAGATTGTTTTTCATTTCGCCCATGATTTTTTTCCGAAAAAATTTGACCCTTAATAATATTTTTCATGGGAAACCTGCCCAAGGTGCAATGTATGCCCCTCTTCAGGTGTCTAGTTGTGAAGGGATGTCCGAGGGCTGTTTAAAAGGACTCAATCTCTTGCTTTCGCATTATAACGACTGAGGAGAACCTCGGATAAAACCTTGAGTCAGGATTTCCGGTCTTGACAGGATTTGAATCCGCGACATCCCGAATCAGAGCCAAGCGCTTAGCGCTGATGAACGATGAATGACGGTGAATCGTGGGTGAAAAATGCAACAGTCTTCTATATCTAGAGTATAGTAACTGATTTTCCTAAAAGAAACTAAGAAAACCACGAACATGAAGGAACAATATCAATGTACAATTTCAGATATTAACAAAATCGAGTTTAAATTTATAAACTCTACATACATTCTGAAAATATTTTTGTTGGTGGAGGCGCCGGGTATTCTTCGTAAAAGTTTCGGTGACGCTTGCCCCGTCCCCCTGAACCTCGGAGTCACCAAAAACATTCTGTATCATCCTTGTCGAAGGTAAATGTCAACAAAAATCTGTACTTATCGTGAAACGTGACGGACGGACATAAAATTAAAGCTTTATAGGGCGAGCTATGCTTCCCAACGAATCTGATATCTAATTCTACTAATCCGGCTCCTCTTAATATATCTTCTGCTTGCTTGGTGGGGGGTGGGGGAGGAAAGTGTCAGAAAACTAAAGGCCAATGTATGCAGGACTTACTATATATTTCTTCAAAGCAGTGGTAAAATGCAATAAGAAAAGTGGCTAACAGATTTCTGAGGCTAGTCTATATTTTTTGTCACCTTTAGTTTTTCGTAGAGATGGTTTGGTATGATTTATTACCTGACCGCAAGGGGCAGTGGTTAGCAGAAGCTGTCGAGTATTAGAAAATCAAAATCGCGACAAATCTCCACCACGTGCTCCAAAGAAACCCTAAATCACTTCTGGGACCCCTTGGAACAATCCCTATATCTACACGAGGCGTCGGTCGCGCATGTTATTACAAAACTCACATATTTGTTGCGACTAATAACCTTGGAACTGCGTTCAAAACGAGACTTGTCCATGACCTTTCAAAATTATTGAAGTATATAATTTATGTATAAAATTTTCTGCTAATTCGAATGACAATATTATTTTACAAAAAATAACATGTCCAAGTGTATTTGCTGCTTAAATTTGAGATTTTGAACAAAATTATACACGTCCTTACTAGGACATTTTTTTTTTACAAATTGTCCAAAATGCTCAGATAACATTTTTGGCGTGAATCAAGAGAAATGAGTGATTTAAATGAATAATGATGTTATTAGTATTAAAATACATTTTCGAAATAAAAAAAATCAGTGGCCCGGATAGAATTTCGGGATTTTCTCATCACTAATCAAAGTAGACGTTTCTTGTATTGAAACTCAGTCTCACTGCACTGTCGTCGCCTATCATTTCACATCCCATGGAATATGAAAACGGGCATCGAACATAAATAATTATCTTTCGGTTGTGTTTTAGGGCCAACTGTGTTCGGGCCCGAATTGTTATTGATGTAAATTGGAAATAATCTCAAATTTGAATGTGTGCCAGGCATATTATTTCATTTATGCCGCAATCATTGTTAACACAAATTAAGGCCTACACAAACATGGGACAAGCGGGTTAATCTTCCAACACTTTAAAGTCCTTTTACAAAAAGGCTGAGATTTGAAACAAAGGTATTTCAATGATTGAAGTAAACTATCAAATGATTGTTTGAGAACGGAAAACTATAAATCACACGCGTACCGAGCGCTGCCTGGCTTAACAAGCGCGGCAAGAGAGAAAGAGGGTGGGGGTGGGGCGACTTCAAAAGTCTTCTCACGGAAAGTAATTGAAATACAGACTTAAATTTGAATGCGTTATTCTCGTAATGAAGGGATCTGAAGCTTATTATGTACGCACTTTTTTTAATTTGGACGATTCCTTAAAAGTAACAGGCTAAACATTCCAAAACAAAAAAAAAAACAATGACGCGGAAAATGTATTTCAAATAAAATAGAACAATAAAACAAAATTTGAAATTGTGCTGCACACATATATTACAATTGAAATTTCGAGTGTGGAACACTTACATTTAAAAAATCGACCAAGCGGTTTGTTTTTATAGCAATTTTTTTGAATTTGATAAAATCTAAGATGGAGGCGTGTTGTGTTTAGCCCCTTTGCCAGCTTATCATCTCATTACATACAATTCAATTCAGGTAAAGTTCGTTGTTTTATCACAATATGACTTCGACATTGACATTTTTTGTAAGCAAAAGGTCCTTGGCTGATGTATTACTTGGGACATTTTTTTATTTTATATTTATGTTCGATGCCCGTTTTCATATTCCATGGGATGTGAAATGATAGGCGACGACAGTGCAGTGAGACTGAGTTTCAATAATTAGTAGAGTAGAGAGGAATAATGAAAATAAGGTGGTGAGTAAGAAAGTTGTGTGCTGTGTGAAGGATTCAATATACTTATTAAACAGCAAAAATCGAAAACCTTCAGTGAGGGTTTTTAGTGGTGAGAATAAAATTAAGGACCCATAATAATTTTTTTGTTACATGCTGGTTGAATGAGGAACAGCTGCGTCGCACCCAAGGTCCCCTGTATCTACTCCTGGCGGAGGTCTTGCGAACGGCCTGTGCGCGGCAGCGAAGCCTAGCGGAAATCCAGTGGACCTTGCATCGCACCTAGCCCCCGTCACGTGGCGCTACCTAGCATAATAATATGTTCTATGCAACGCTGTATCGATGGTTCCTTGCGATCTTGCGATCTGGGGATTGATTTTGACTTTTTAACAAAATCCAAATCGTAAAACGCAATTTATTTTTATTTTTTAAATATTTTTAAAAAAAAGTGTAACTGTAGAGTGTAGATAGAGCCTTTCAATTTCGTTTCCTTGACAACTGTGCAGCACTTCGAACAACAGCTGTGGTATCAGTCAGCCGAAGAACGGGCATTTGTTTAAAACGTAATGTCCTATCATAGAGATACCATTAGTACCACAGTATGGTATCTCTATGTGTCCTTTATCCAACCGACAGTGTTGGCTCGACTCTGATTCGGGAGGTCTCGGGTTCGAATACCGTCGAGACCGGCAATTGTGACCGAAGGTTTTTGACCTCTTACATAGTCCTCGGACATCCCTTCACAATTAGACACCTGAAGAGGGGCATGCATTTCACCCTGGGCAGGATTCCCATGAAAAATATTATTAAGGGTAAATTTTTTTCAAAAAAAAATCATGGTCGACAGGAAAAAAATCTCATAGCACAATTCGGTTTTGAACTTCTTCCACGTAACTTTGCCCTGCTCATATACCTAGTTAGTCACCTGAAGAGGGTCACACCGGTTAAATCTTATGTGTATACCCTACAGCGGGCGTCCTACAAAAATAAATATAACATTCAATAACGCATGTGACAACTAGTCGATTGACAGTGACAACTTGTTAAATACAACCCTGGTTGTTTATTTATTTATTTGTTATTATAACTTATTGTTCATAAAATGGGTTTCTAGCCTCGCAGTTAATTTACATTGTTTATATGACAAACAAAATTGTGTGATTCGATAAGATATTACGTCTTTCTAGAAAATGTTGTTGCGTATTTCTAAGATAAATCCAGAAATTTTCTCACTAACAGATGTAATATAATTTGTAACCTATTCTGGAAGAACTGGCCCAACCCCCCTCTGCAAGTATGTGGCAATAGGGGTGAATAGCTCGCTATGTGAAGAAAGACAAGGGTAAGTTGGAGTGCGTAGGTTATGACCCCGATGCACCGGTCTTATTCGTGAGTAGGAACCGTATCTATTGTGCATTACAATAAATTATAATTAGTAGCTTCATACATGTGGTAAATATTCCTCCCTTTTATTACCTGCCGTAAAATCACATGCAGAACCAAAAATGTATCACGTGATTTCTGAAAATATATGTCAATTTATAAAAATGTTAACATTTTTGGTATTTTGTTTTTATTAATCATTAATGTATTTCCCTTAATCACATTCCCAAATAATTAAAGATATTGTTATCGTCATAATTGAGCCAAACTAATGACATTAATGACCACAAATAAGAATATTCTATATTCACACCACTGACCTCATAAATTTCACCACTTTGCTATAGCCTAAACGCCATACAGTATTATCCTGAATATAAGGCTACCATTTTTTCATTATTTAAAGTCTCAAGACCCTTGCCAACTTATAATATCGATATGTGTTTTTATTTTTATATTTCAACAGGAAACGTTGAAGGGTTAAAGGGGGGTAAGGGGTTCAAGGGTTAACATTCAATATGGTGTTAAATATTATTGCATATTATCATATTCTTAAACCTTTGGTAGTAACGATAGAATTTTTTAAATTCAAGCATGGATCTAGTTCCAACTTCCAAGTGATTCTATTCTTTTATGAAAACACCTACACTAAAGAAAGAAGGGAGCTGGGAGATGTAAGAGATACATTAGAGAGAGATAGAGAAGATAGAAGAGATACAATTGGATATACTTCTGGCATTCTTAATGTAGAGATATATCGCGTTGTGTCTTTTGAATGTGGTTTCGGGTAACTAGGGTAGGTACCCAATGTCATTCCTACTTAAGATTGGCTAAAGTTCCGTTACTATTCTTGAGCAGGATATATATAAATATATTTAGTTGTCCTCCTTTGTATATCAGTGTTGTTCTCCTTGGTAAAACAGTTTCTATAACTGAATATACCGTTAAATAAATAAATAGTTGATAGAAATAGTACTCCTTTCGATTAGAGATTACGTAATTATTATTTTCATAATAATAGGGAATTTGCAGAAGTTCCCGATATTGGTAAAAGTATGTGCAATGTATACGCGTTCGTCAAAAAATGATATAAACGTTAATTTGAGGGTTTTAAGTTAAATCGTTTAATATCTATTGAGGGTCAAAGTTTGACATTTTAAAGTTCCCGCACATTTATTTTGAAACGGCTGCCTACGTCACCGGCCTTCATGACGAACACGGCCGCCTAGATAAACGTCAAAATTCCCTCCTTTTACCAAAGTCTTTGTTTCATACAACAATGGCCAACAATAAACAACAGTTGATGTCCTTTTCCAAGTATTATAATCAACATTGTGTTTTTACTTCTTATCAATTAAAATACGGTTAATAGCTTACGTTGTGATGTACTAAATATATAGAATAAAATATTAAGCATATTTGAACAAACTAGATGTCAAAATGTGCTTCTACAGCCAAGATAATCTCCGAAAGCGAGTAACTTGATAAATTGCTACGTGATTGGTATCATGAAGGCTGGTGACGTATAACCTGTTTTTTCCCGCCGAAATATGTAGGAAACTTTCACCCTATTTTTATAAATGAAAATATACTCAAAATCAAGAAAATAAAATATTTTTGTGAAAAGGAAGAAACCATAAAATAATGTTATGCAAAACCCCTATTGCCATGGGTCGTACCTACGTATGTATTTATTATAACAGCATTTTGAGTGTGAAGCCTCTTTGATATCTATGTTAGTAAACCTTCGATCCCCCCCTCCTTGCTCATGGCTGGTTATACCAGCATGGGTATTTCTTCCCTACATCCCAAGGCTGGAGTGGTTGGTGCATTATTACCTAACGGTTGACGCAGTGGTGGATACAATGGGCGGCGGGAGGTAAAGCGATCGATCCTCCCATGATTATGTCCTAGATCCGCCACTGGGTTGACGCATGGTTAAAACAAACAGTATATTATTATCTATGACTTTTGTACTTGTTTGTATTCCCGCCAGTGGTTCCCGCGCTCACAAGTCGCAACCACAGCATAACAGGCGGTGGTCTCAGCTGCTCAGCTTCTGCTCAGCACAACAACAGGCGGTGTTGAATAAGGTTATGGCATAACAATCCGACGACGCTTCAGTGACGATTGTGTAAGTTGTATTTATTTTAATAATTTTAATCCCTTTTGATCCGTGTTTATTTTGAGTTATTAGATTTCCTAATGTGTATATAAATTACGGCTGAAATATTAACCAATAGCTTCGATGGCTTTAATTACCCCGTAGTTTTAAAATAAGTTAAAATTGCTGATCTTGGGTGTTGTTTCCTCTGAAATGTACGAGTGGCGAGGGGATGGCATAGTAACACAAGACATATTGCCTTTATCCGCTATGTATATCAATGGTGGCGTATATTTGTTCACTTGGGACGATTCTGAATTAATAATTTTAAACTGTCGTTAGGGTTTTAGGCCTGGGCCCTTTCCCCCCTATAGGCCTTTCATGGTTTATAGGCCTCCCACTGCCATGCATGCAGCATGCTCACTGAAAATGTCAGTGTAGGGCCTAGGTAGGGTGACCAGACGTCCCGGTTTTACCGGGATCATCCCGTTTTTTTGTGGCCTGTCCCGGTGTCCCGAAAATAGTTCTCGGGACGGCAAAATGCCCCGGTTTTAAGAATTCATCCAATTAATTTCTATTTTCCATTTAAATTTATATTAATACTCAATATAAATTTTCAAAAGAAAGCCAACACTAGTTAATACAAAATAATATGAAATATGAATACCTACCAATACAAAAAAAAACAACTCTCTCTGGGCTACCACTATGTTGCTGCAGTGAACTTGTCTCGGCTTGAGGGGGAAGAGGTGGGGTGGGTGGGAGGGCTGCCGGCTTGTAGGCGGCTAGCGCTGAGTAGTCGAGCCAGTGTCTCATCAGCGTCAGTCACCTGCAGTTTTGCGCAGAAAGCTCACGCGAATAAGAGCCATTCTTCAAAATACCGAAACGTAAGTGTAGCTTTACCGACACACTCAAAACTGACTTTCCGTATCTTAAGCAATCTCTGATTGTTGATAAGGTTGAATGCACTGTTTGTAGTTCAATTTTTTCTATCGCTCACGGTGGTCGTTCGGACATTGTTGACCATTTGGACAAGAAAAAACACAAGGTAAAATGCTGGTGGTAATACGACGCGTCAACACATTGAAGTTTTCAACATGATTGCGCCTACTTATCATTTCCTGAAACCTGACTCTTCTACTTGCGCCGCACTCTCAAAGCATAGGCCAGCCCCCAACACAACCCGACAGGTCTCAGATCTCACTACAGGCTATCTAGAGGGAAAAATAGACCCAAAAATTTTTCGCCTCCGGCTGCTGGGGCTTTGCCCCAGACCTCGGCTAGCCCACGCAAGTCCGTACAAAACGAAAGTACATGTGTCCCGGTTTTTGCTTTTGGAATTATGGTCACCCTAGGCCTAGGGCTATTAGTATTAGCCCCTCCCTATCCCCAACTACTGTAATAGAATTTCTATTTACTAGATTATACTAGGTTATCAATTAATATCAATAAAAAATATCAATCAATAGGTTATCAACTATAAATAGCCTAAGTTACCTAGGCTACTTGTTTGTGGAGTAATATGCTTTTGAGATAAGGAACTTTTTTTTACAGAGTAGCCTATAGCCCTACTGTTTAATGAGCATACGTTATTTAGTTCAGTTGGTAGTTTATTAAATAGTTTTTTGTGTGTATAATCAAGAGTTTGTTTGTGTTGAAGATTTTGAATACTGGTAATAATTTGCATTTAGGCCTATGTTGTTTTTTTAGACATGTGTCGTGCTCGTGGGTAGGAGGCCTATAGCTATTTTTATTTTTTGGGAGTGTTTTTAATTTTTTTGTACAGTACTTTTAGGATTGACTGTAGCATGAACAGACTAGGGCCTATAGAATGTTAAGATATTTAATTTAATGAAGAGAGGTTTACACTTTACACTGTGATCTTTGAGACTTGTTTAGCATTGACCCGATTAGGCCTACCCGTGAGGATACTATTTTATTCTAAAGCTGAACTTAAATTCCCCATTACGACATCACATAATTGATTCTTGGACTTTCTTGGAAATGACTTTCCCAAGGCTACAGAAAATAGTCTAACTAACGGAAAATGACATAAATAAAGTCAGGGGTGACAATTACCGGTCGCCCGCTCGTCCGGGCGAGTAAAAAGTCCCCCCCCCCCCCCAAATGGGAAAAATATTTTATTTGTGCCATTTAAGGGTCATTTTGATTTGTAATTTTAAACAAAAACAATGTCATTGTTAAAATTTCAAATTTGAAAACATAAAACATGTTTTGTACTTTTAAAACAGCACACAGCATTTTTTGTTCAATGTTGGCAATCCAAAATTGCTATTTCCCAGTAGTCAGATTTCCAATGTTTGATAGCCTATAACTTTGGCAATATTTGCTCGATTTCAACAATTTTTTTAGACTGTTATAAAGGCAAGTAAACGTTTGTTCCCTATTACCCGAAATATGTTTTATTTACACGGTCCTATGACTTCAGCAACACTTGTTCACTTTTACCCCATTTTCCTGTGGTAAAGAGGAACAACACAGAATTAAAAAAAAACAAAAAAAACTACCTCCCCTACCAAAGACATTAAATAAATACTCAATACTAGAGTAATGTAGATTAGGCCCTTAGGAACTTAGGTGGTATCTTAATTTGCATAATAATTGTGACTTGTCTGTTAGTAAATTGTATTTTATAACTGGCTAGGCCTAGTTGAGGCTAAGGGAAGTAAATACTGACATTACAATGTAATTGAATATTCATGGTACGGCCTACCCTATGTGACAAATGATAACGATAGTGAAATAATCCTCCAAGTGAATTTCAAACTTTACTTAACTATTGTTATTATTGTGCCTGAATTTATGTAGGGGCTAGTTAGATTTATTTAGTTGTTCTTTGTAAATCAGTTTTTAACTGAAAAGGATAGGCCTAGTCGTTAAATAAATAAATATTAATTTAATAGTTTCCATAAGCATAAGAACCGAATGTTATTGACAGGTGTAAAGAAATCTGTCCGTTTTGGAGCAAAACTTTGTGAACAAACCTTTGCCTTTATATTTAAAACACCCTTTTTAAAATCACTTTTGTTTTTATTTTCGTGTTCTCCGTTTTGGCAGAGCCATTATTTGGGATATAGTTAGGAAAACTTATAAAACTCATAGGGCCTAACTAACATATGAAAATGAGGAGACCCGGGGCTTGCCCCCAGTAAAAATGGATATGGTATTCAAGGTTATTTGATACCGGTAGGCCTACTAATCTGTGTGTTTTGTAGAAACACTTTGTAAACAAACCCAACCCATTCAAATTATTTTTACTGTTCAGTGATATGGAATACGAATTCGATATTTCAAGAGAAAATATGCAATTTAATTCTTTTACGGACAAACTTGCTGTCTCGATCTCATTGAAATCAATGCTCTATTATCTAGAGTACTGGAAATACTTCAATTGAAAATAAGGCCAAGACTGTTCTTCTTATTGCAGTGACAACGTCGGTAATCCTGCTTCATAACTACGATAACTTAAAAAAACAAACAAACAGAAAAGTCGAAAACGTTTTCCATGCCACCAGCTGTTTTTCAAATTTTTCAAATTTCCAACATTAATCAATGAAATAAAATCAAGCTAGGATAATGAACGAGTTGGTTCATTTAGCAAAATTGTTGAATTGCTAAATGTACCTAATTAGTGAAGAACTACTGGATGAATATCTAGCATGCATTTGTCTGTACTTTTAGGGCTAAATTTAATCATGATTTATGCCAAGCTTTTACAACAATCCAGTATTAAAGTTTTAACTAAGAGCTGTAGCCATACAATTCAGTATGTGTGATTTTAACAAATTGAAATAGTCATAAAGTACATAGTTCGGCTATAGAAAAATATTTTGTTTCATTAGTAATTCCCCCCCATCCCTTTTGGTATCAGTGCCTGGGCTTCGAATTTGTAAGTTTGCCACGCCACTGTGTGCACTACTGCCCTGGTTAGAGAGGTGCAACATAAACTGCATCACAAAAATGACAAAAATGTTGAGGGAAATTTATAAAGTGAGACTATGTTTAGTCTTACCTCCGCTTGCCTGTGTCGGGATCAGTCCGGCACGGTTTTGTCCTCCCCACATCTTCTAGACTAAAGTGGTGCATAATGACTCAACGGTTGGCAAGCCCTTCGATCAAATTATCACGGACTCGCAGTAGGGTAAGGGAACTAGTTCTGGATCGGGTTAAGCAATATTACAATTTTGAGTATCAGGATTTTTTTTTGTTACTCCCACATACTATATTCTTATTGATTAACTTTCCGACAATGTTTGCAAAAGAAATTTTTTTTAAAAAAGTTTACGAAGGTACTAAAATGAGCCAATTAAAAAAAGTAGTGCTTTGATCCAGAACTGATACCTGGGTATCAGTTGTGGATCATCAGCCTAAAACTTTTCAAATTGATATCAGGGGTTCATTGATATGTTTCATAAGTAGTGATGCAGCCGCACCTGACAAATTTGATTCTGGACGCCCGGTATCAGCATTGATCCACAATCAGTCCCCGGATTAGTTGTGGATCAAAATTGTAATTGTGAATTATTTGCAGCAATTATGCTAACCACAATTTTTTTTTCAATACAAAATTTAAAGACAAAGACAAGAGCTAACACCTGAGTATAAATTTTATAAGCCAAATATTCTAACCAAATTTTACAAATCAAAATTTGAAAAAATAAAAAAATAGGCTACCAAAACATTTTTTTTTTTTTTTAGATTTGCATCTGTTAAGACAAGCTCTAAAAATAAGTGTGCCTAAATTACTTTTAACTTGGTTTTTAAACACTATTAGGCTTGCTGCATATGTCCTATTCATTTAACATGGTGTTACGATCTAAAAAAACGGACAAAAACCTCTTATTTGTAGACACCCGCAAGGGTGCTTTGAGTAGTTGTACAGTAAACCTATTATAGTCAATTTTTAGCAAAACTAATAATAAAATTCTGACAAAGTTTGAAAGCTGTGCTAATAACTGATGAAATATTACAATGATAAATGCATGTGTATATCAATTGCGTCTGTTGCAAACGGCAACCATTTTGATAGCATTGTTGACTATTTCTACTTAAGTTGACAAATGACTCAACCTGGTGATGACAGTGTGCAATTCCAATGCTCCTTGGATCAATTCATCAGAAAAATATACTGACAGTGCAACTAGTACATTACATGTAGAACTTACACAAGCCCAAAGATTTTGATCCACAACTCAACCCCGATCCAGAACTAGTTCCCTTACCCTATATACTAGTAATAATATGCACCCACGGTTCGTGATAATCATCTATTCTTTTATTAAACCAAAACTAATAACTCATTCTCTTCTACAGACTTCAAAACACAACTCCCTAAAAACATCAACCATCCCAACCACAACAATACTATTTTCTAAACAAGGTACTTTGATGGCCAGAATGTATCCAACATTGTACAGGCGGTGTCATTCCCCCCCTACAGACTTAAGTTCTTGGTGATTGAAT
The DNA here is from genome assembly GCA_024449915.1 of Sweltsa coloradensis. Classification (NCBI taxonomy): domain Eukaryota; kingdom Metazoa; phylum Arthropoda; class Insecta; order Plecoptera; family Chloroperlidae; genus Sweltsa; species Sweltsa coloradensis. The sequence goes on along the minus strand of JAMZAV010000025.1, from coordinate 599,707 downwards.
AGATTACTGAGAACTTAAAAAAAAATTATTATTCTAAGTATTTTTGAAGCATGAAGTCCTCTCGTCTCTGTGGGTCAGCTGCCCGTCGTTGTGGCGATGGGTCGACCTCTACAGACTCAAGTTTTTAGTGATCGAAGATACTACTAAAAACTTTTTTCTTCTCCTTTGTAACCATCAACCACGTCACAATTTTGTTGTTGCTATGGTCATCTGCATCGTCTTGTTTGGATTTTCTTCTGTTAATATTTTTCTGTTTGCATTTCTTTTTCTTTTCCCCTCTTATTTTTCTTCCTTGTTCTGTCAAATGTTTGTGAGACGTTATGCAATATCCAATAAAAATTTGCACTGCGAATTAAAAAACGCATGTTTGCTCGAGAGGTTGTAGCAGTTGTAGTTTGAACCCTTACTCGTTGACAGCACCGTAAGTCGAGCCTCGAGACTGGCCACTCTCTTGTTGTGTTTCTCTACCAGGTTCTGGTCTTTCCAATTAATAGTCTGAACTTTCTTCTTTGGGTCTGGCTCAATGGCCATGGCCTGACCATTGCTGTCATCTTTTTCGTGTTCATTGAGGGGTTCAACTAGAACACTTTTGATTATTTCGGATCCTTTGAACACCGTGTGTGTTTTTCTATTGCATTGAGTGATGGGAACTACAAATTTATTGCCTTTCTTTTCACTCGACTCTTCCATAGACCTTTCTGTTTCTTCCACATTCTTCTTTCCGTTGATATTGTTACCTATCGGTAAACTAGAGATAGTTACAACTCGAATGACGAAAGAAAGATGCCCCAACTTCTTCATTCTACTTCTAGATAGTACAATCATATCCAAGTCACTCTTTGACCCACTGTCGTCAGATGTAGTCGTTTTTATGGTGCTGAACTTTTCTTTTGATTTCTCATACTCGTCGTCCGCATCTGTGTCATCACCTCCTTCCTTCTCTTCTTCAGGATGTGTTTTCATTTCGATTCTCTGCTGGTTTTCTTTCTCTATTTGTTCTCTCTTGTCTTCATGGTGAGCTTTGAGCAAGATCATCGCATCTAGGCCTGCTTTTCCCCGATTTTCCTCCACAGTTTCTCTTCTATCTGTTCTTAGTTCCTTGGGGTCAAGTTTTTTCTCTCTTTGCCATCTATCAATGGTAATCCTTTCGTGACTGATTCTAGGATCTAATCTGGTTGTCCGTGCCTCTTCTGTTACTTCATTATCTTTTTCGCAGTTTTTTCTTCTACATAACTCGGTTAATTTTTCCCGGTATAAAGTGTCCCAGTGTCCGATGTCACTTGTTTGTTTTAATCCACTGGTTGGGGAGGTGTCTACAAAGGGCCTCCCCCCATTCCGTTTCCCTGACGAGCAGCTCTTATTTCTTGAGTGCGGATGGTAGGAGGTTGATCGCAATCGGAGGAGTAGTGACCCAATCCTTGGCAATTGTAACATTCAACGTCTCTGTTGGATGTTGTTTGAGACTGTTGCATCGTTGTTTCCAGTGATGCTGTTGATTGTCGGCTTGCCGGTAGTACGTCCACTGCTTGAGGTGCATTTTGTGATGGCCTGTTTTCTCTGGGTACGGTGATTCTTCGGGGACTGTCCTCAGATTCGAGATCACGCTCTATTTGAATAGCTCGAGTCGTGAGCTCTTCGATTGATTGAGGAAGCGGGGCTCGGAGAAATGGGCGTATGCGACTGTCTAGTAGCTCAATAGTTGTCCTTATTGAGGCAGAAGCCGGACGGTCCTTGTATAGGCGTTGATGCAGCAGTACCTTTTGTTGAATAAACGTTTCTATTTGTATTCCTTTCTTCTGTTTCTCTCCATGTAAAGCTGCGTACAGGGATTCCATAAGCGAAGGGTCGTTGAAACGTATATTCATGCTGGATCTGAATATTTCCCATGTCGGCCTAGAATATTGGCGGCCTTGCCACCAACGTTGTGCATCTCCTCGGAGATGGCCAGTGGCAATAGCCACCCAGCACGAATTTAGGATATCCGCGTCTGTAAATACCTCCTCGCAAGTACGTAAGAAATCCTCCGGGTCTTCAAATCCTAGGCCACTAAATGTGGGTATTGACCATGCAAGAAGATCTCTGAGTGGAATGTCTCTGGGGGACCTAGGGCTACTGACGCTGGCAGATCTATTGGCTTGTAGGCCTACTGGTACTAGTTCTGGTGTGGTCTCTAAGTCTAATGGCGGCCCGAGCTTGCGAGTTGCGAGCCTACCCTCTAAATTTTCAATTTTCTCTTGCATTTTTAGCAAGACCTTAAGGATGGTATCTTGTTGTCCATCAATTTGTGGGATGGATTGGGTTGCCAGCCCAAGCACATCTTTCTCCATTTCAACTTCTCACAATGATCTAGTCTGGTTCTATTCTTACCTCGTGGGCCGGGTTCGAGCTCGTCGCACGTGCAGTAGGCCTAGTCCAAAGGTATAATAGTAGGCCTATCTATGGCCTAGTCACTGCAGTCCTGAACTGTTTCTTCACAAACTCGGATCTAGTCTAGGCTGAGGTCTAGCTGTCCTCCAGGGCTGGGTTCGTGCTTATCTTGTTGGGCGCCAGTTATCACGGACTCGCAGTATATACTAGTAATAATATGCACCCACGGTTCGTGATAATCATCTATTCTTTTATTAAACCAAAACTAATAACTCATTCTCTTCTACAGACTTCAAAACACAACCAACCCTAAAAACATCAACCATCCCAACCACAACAATACTATTTTCTAAACAAGGTACTTTGATGGCCAGAATGTATCCAACATTGTACAGGCGGTGTCAAAATAAACTGAACTCCTATATTGTTGAATCTTAAAACATCTTTCTAATCAAATACATGCTATAAATTACTCTAGGCACAATTGCTGATCTAGCAATGAATTGTGCATTTTTCTAAAAACAGATAGGCCCCTACCACAACTGGTCCTAGCAAATAATGACATATTTTTATTGTTTCATCTTAATTTTAGTATAGGTACTTAAGTAGTAGCAAGGTAAGCTGTCGTCCTTCTGTACCTTTCCCCCACTGAAACATGTTTATTCATGTTCCCAGTTTAAGTACTTAAGTAGTATGTATTTTAAGTACCCCCTAACTATTTTAAAGGACATACATTATAAATTGTTTAAAAATGGTGTATTAATAATAAATTAAATTATTAGGCCTACATTGAGATAGCTAGAAAAATTCTATAAACACGGTTCAGTTCACCAGTGCGTGATGAACACACATTAAAGCAGAGAAATACTTACCTATTTAATTCCCTTGGTAGATGAGCAAGTCCATCAGGCTGACTTTTACCATTGTAAGTAACCATTTGCTTATTGTACTCGTTTCAGACCTGAACGATTGATTAGGCCACTAGCTATGGACAGCCAGTATGTTGATGAGGGCAGTAATGTGAAGCGCCCCTTACCACCGCCTACAGTACATGCTGCATCATCCCAACATGATCTAGACATTTCTCTCTCTTACACAACCGGGCCACTCCTGCCCAGCAATCCACTTCACGAAGTGCGTACTAAAGATTTTATCTTTGTTTGTGTTAACGATACGGAAACAGACTGTTCGGAGAACTTCCAATGTGAGACAGATCCACTGTCAAATCAAGAGCAAAAATCATGCAAATTTGAATCACCTCCATGCAAGATTGAAGAAGCTTGTGAGAGTGACATTTCTAATCTTCAAAACATACCCAGTGCAGTTAGGGAACTGATAAATTCCACAGCAGTGTGTCCCACTGGTCTTGGGGCTTTGGACATTGAGTTCTTACAGAGTAGACCTACACATGCCATAGCAAACTCTTCCGCATGCAGATTGGAAAACGGGCTTCCTGCATCATCCCAACATGATCTGGACATTCCTCTCTCTTACACAACCGGGCCACTACTTCTGATTAAGCAAGAGCCCAGCAATCCACTTCACGAAGGGCCCACTAAAGATTTTATCTTTGTTTCTGTTGATGATACGGATACAGATGAATCATTTTGTTTGGAGAACTTCAAGTTTGAGACTGATCCACTCCACAATCAAGAGCAAGGTAATATGCCTCTGCCTACATAGCCTATTTATTAAGATAGAAGTGCCAAAATTCATGGATCTTATGAAAACTATTAGTACCTATTCTGAAAATGTAGGCCTACAACCAAAATTTATGCAAATCAATATCTTGATCTAAAATAAATAATAATATAAAGGTGGGACAGCACAAGGGTCATTTTATTTGAGAATGACCCTTATAGCTTTCAGCCAATGACCTAGGCGATTTCCGATGTAATTGCGACACCTCATATGAATGTTACATCTTCCTGATTGAATAGCCCCATGCATTAGGTTAGAACAACCCCTAATACATGACAATAGCCTAGGATCTAGTGCGATTCATTTCCCTTAATATCTTTGACACTGTTCATCTTTTCTTGAGACATGTACCATTAGCTTTTAATCATGTAGAATGTTGTCTTCAAACGCACAATAAAAAAACTTCAAATAGGAAGAAATGTCATAAATATTCATAAATGTAATTTAAGGAACATGATAAATGATAAAAAGCAATTACCATTTGAACAATAAACATTCTATCGCACGTGCGTTCCAGGCCTACGGTGCCTAGGCTAGCCTATAATATCAACTTAAGAAATCTTACAGGTTACGGTAGGCCTACTGAGGTTCTTTTATGGTGCAGTGCCGATTTAATATTTATCCCTAGTTCATTATTATTAGCCCTTTATAGCTGGTTTAAAATTGCTGGATGCCACATAGTTTCCCAAATTCCCAAATAGGCCTAATGTATTATGTATTCATAATTTTATTTCCCCATGGCCATATAGGTCTATAAAAAAAGATTTTCTATTATATGCTTCCGCTTATGTGTACAGTACTTAATTTTCAGGGTATTGCACATTTTACTTAAGTCTGGCATTACGAGAATATGAGATATTGTTTAGAAGTGAGTTTGGATTGGATGTACTATATAGTCACAGCTAAACAAGTAGTGTGAGAAAGGAATGCATATTCTTCTTTTAAATTACAAGAAGGGAGTATATAGGCCTACTGCATATATTGCATAATTTAAATAGACTAGGGAAACGCCAAAGTCGTTGTTAAACGAGTGAGTGAGTGAGCCAAGCGTTGAGTACCCGGGAACATCCCCTTTCCTCCCCTATACCTAAGGATCTAGCCCAGTATGAGGAATGATACCGGGTACTCAACACATTGCTCACTCACTCGTTTAACAACGACGTTGGCGTTTCCCTAGTTATATAAATTGAACATTCGAAATGCAAATCGTATTCAAAACGTATTAGCGTGAAACATTAACAAATTTCTAAGATAAAACAAAATCACCTAAGTTTTATTGCCCATTTAACACCCCTCCAAAATATAATGTGGGTGTAAAAATATAAAAAAAGTTCGAGCGGGGTATCGAACCCCAACCCTCCGTGCGGTAGACTATATGCTTACCAATAGGCCATGCAAGCCACGTAGATATTGTCCCGCTAGCTGCTACTAAACAAATGCTATCGATATTTTAAAAATCACATTTTTATTTATTGTAGGATTAAATCGCAATTGATCTAGCTGATTTTGTAAGCAGTTCTCAGTAAACTCGTACTGGATGTCTGTTTAAAATTTCAGCCCAATCTGTTAAGCGGTTCGGCTGATTTTCGACGTACAGACAGACAGACAGAATCACAGAATGAGAGCCGTTCGAGTTGAATGGAGACACTCGGTCGCTCCGCTCCCTCGTTTAATGAAACCCCTGCATCCTTAATAAAATGTTTCAATTTTCATATGCACCTGTGTTCTTATTGCTACTTAGTAATTAACCACTGGTTGTTGTAGGTAGTACTGGTATTGAACTATTGGAGCAATCAAGTTTTTCAGCGGCAATTAACTTTGCCCACAAACTACCTTCGCTGAAACAAGAACAACAGGATGACGTGATGGAAGAGCAGCCTCACGTGGGTTTAATTGAAGTGAACATAGATCGAGGTCAACCCCCCTTGGGTAATTCTGATTCCACAAGTGAGTATAATCATATCAATCTATTGGATGTGTCAGTGGCGCACCCAGGATTTCATCCTGGGGGGGCTGACCAATCCCCCCAAAATTGTTCTAACAAATCCAATTCTTCGGAATCGGAAATGCACTATTTGAAAGTGGCAGTGCTGCTGATTAGGGGTGCTGGGTGAGAGGTTGAGTCTAAAAAGTTGTCACTAGAGTGTGTGGCGGTCATAAAAACAAAGCGCAGGTCTGATTGAAACTGACCACAGCGCTAAACTCAAGAAGACGCAACAAGGTGTTTTGATTTCTTTATTTTATTTATTTGTTTCAATATTATTTTCATCAAAATATATCATTCATAAAATATATTAAAAGTGAAGAGCTTCTAAAAAGAATTAAATGTTGGTGCTTGTGAGGGTTTCTGGGGGGGGGGGCTTTAGCCCCAAAAGCTCTCCCCCCTTGGGTGCGCCACTGGGATGTGTCATATAGGCCTAATTAGTAATTATCTAAGTTACGCAAAGAATCGTAGTGACTTGGAGTCTATCAATGTAACTTATGGATCTTTGTCTATTTTTTGTGTATGTATGTTTTTTGTGTATTTGTGTCTGTTTGAAATGAATTTAAAACTGGAGAAAAGGTGGTGACATGCCTTATTCCTAGAGATGTGCAAAAATGGTGACAACGAAATTCGCGAATTTTTTTTAAGTTGCAATAACCCCTTCAAATTCAGTTTGCACATGAATCTCATAAATTGTGATTGAATGATACCAATTTCCAATTCGCGAATTTTCGCGAAATTTTAGTTGATACCGCGAACTAGTGGCGAAATTTGCGATTATGTCCTTAAATGCGAATTATATCACGAAATTTAAAAAAATTAAAAAATTTCAAAGTTTTGGTGGAGGTGCCGGGTCGAAGTCGAAATTAAATTAATACTGGCTGGTACATATGGTGGAAGTGCCGGGTCATACAACGCGATTGTAAGATCGTAATAATCGTTTTAACGAGAGTAAGCTCAAAATACTTCATATTCATATCAAAAAGATTTCATAAAAAATGAAAATTTCGTAAATTTGGTGGAGGTGCCGGGTAGACGAAATTAATTCTGGTAAAAACTGTCTGAAACTTTGAAAACTGAAGGCTGAAATTGAGCTTAAAATTAAAACTGATTCTGAACTTCACTCTCATGAGCTTGTTTTTCTTTTAAATCATTAAAATCAAACAAAAATTATCCTGAAACCTTTTTTTTTTTAAAGTTGTGCATGAGAAAATTGTGTTTTTTTGGTAAATCGCGTCAAATCGCGAATTTTTATTTTTAAGGCGCGAATTTTCAAACTTTAAAAACCATTTTTGCACATCTCTACTTATTCCTCTGAAAATGGATCTGATAATCATATTGTACTATCATTTGTTTGACTGTACTACCACCACAATTAAAGCACTGCCTGTATATATCCCGTTGTATAAGAAATATGTATTCTTGCGGTCCAATTTGTTATTGTTTACACAGAGCGCGACCCAGAGGGAGTGTGATTTGAGTCTCGGGCTCACCTCACCCCCCCCCCCCTCCCCCTTCTTCACCTTGCAAGACATCTGGGATGATGATGAATTAGGCCCAGGGAATAATATGTAGTAGATTAGGATTCATCTCACTGTCACATGATCGTACTTGCAAGATGTAGCAATAATTATTAGTGTTTAAATACATTTAAAATTTTGTCAGATCTGCAATAGTAGGCAATATTGTGTGAGGTGACTATAGAAAAGAAAACTTATGCCTATTTTTTCATGTCGACTAGGTAGCTAATGGTGCCGCGTGACTCGTGAGCGGCCACATGTTAAAATGAACTCATCTTTGGCCGCGTGGTCCTAGCCCTCTAATAGGTCTAGAACCTATTCGCTTGTATTCGCTCAACTGCATGAAAACGAGGCTACAGTTCAAGTTTACAGTAGTACACACACACTACACTACACTACACTATACAGTACACTGTACAGTAGTACAGTAGTAGTGTGTATAATCAATGTGACGGGAGAAAATGTGCATCACATTCTCATCTTCAGTTGCGCCTTGAAAAATGTACAATTATTGGTTAGAAATGACATTATTTATTATGCAGTTAGGCCTACCATCAAAGTTCCAAACATAAATGCACACATTGTTTCCTTATGTAGATACAAGTCCCAACCTAACACAAACACAAAGCCAGAGTGGTAAATAATCAAACATGCACTGTATTCACCTGCCTCGTAGTCTTAACCATTAATTTGTAAGCCAACTTTTAAAGACATTACTATCTCACCTCTCCAGCTATTGCTAGGCTCACTCTTAATAAATTTTTAAAATGTTTTTCAGGTATACTTCAGTTATCTGACAACTCCAGAACTACCAACTGTTCCTCTGCTTGGCTTCATCATCAAACCAAGAGGGAAATATTGAGGATTATAAACCATGACCATAATTACTGTATCGAGAATGAAACAGCATCACAGAATTCTCTGCAAGGTGGTGTTAATATTGATGTTGAAGCACCGGGGTCTGGTGAACAGGCCAACCTACAGGATGACTGTCTTCGTACCTCGGGTAGGAAACACGAGAACGTGCAGTGTGTTGCGTCGACTTCACAGTACAACGACCTCACTGACCTTGCTGACATTCACAGTCGTGAGAAGAAGTGGGCCTGCAAACATTGTGACCAAACGTTCACTAGGTCATTTAACCTTACTGTCCATGAGCAATCACACAGTGGAGCAAGACCGTTTGCCTGCGACCAGTGCATTAAGAGATTTACTCAAAGTTCCAGCCTTGCAGTCCATAAGCGAACACACAGTGGAGCAAGACCGTTTGCCTGCGACCAGTGTGACAAGAGATATATTCGAAGTTCCAGCCTTGCAGTCCATAAGCAATCACACAGTGGACTAAGCTATTCTTGCATAGTTTGCAATAAGAAAATTTCTACTTTATCTCACCTTGCAAGGCATAAGCGCATACACAGTGGAGCAAGACCGTTTGCCTGCGACCAGTGTGTTAAGAGATTTAGTCGAAGATCCCACCTTGCAGTCCATAAGCGAACACACAGTGGACTAAGCTATTCTTGCATAGTTTGCAATAAGCAATTTTCTACTTCATCTCTCCTTGCAAGACATAAGCAAACACACAGTGGAGCAAGACCGTTTGCCTGCGACCAGTGTGTAAAGACATTTATTCGAAGTTCCAGCCTTGCAAGGCATAAGCGTGTACATACAGTGGAGCAAGACCGTTTCCCTGCGACCAGTGTGATATGAGATTTACTCTTACCTTGCAGTCCATAAGCGATCACACTGGACTTAAGAGTAGTCGCCGAGGCTGGCGCGGAGACGAGTTTAGGCGCTCAGCTTTCTGATTTTTCCGGGTAAACGGTTTATAACACCATTATCAAATTTCACACACGTTTATTAAGAATAAATGTATGATATCCAGTACGCGTATTCCTAAATTAATTCATTAATTTTGAATTACGGTGAAATCACCGAAATTTGCTCCATTTTGATCAACTTTGGGAATTTATTCCAAGTGTATAGATTTTGTAACTCTAGCATACTGGATATCAACGTTTAAATCAATGTGAACGCGCAGGTTTATTTGGTTTTATCGTAAGACAAATGGTTTGGTGGGAATTTCCAGAATTGAAATCCATATTTTGCATTTCCCATTTTCCATGTTTTGGACTTATGTCTTGCAATGGATCTTTAGGGCTTATTTTTTTGCAACCAATTGCGGATATGAAGTACTTCCATTAATATTAATGCAAAATTTGATAATAATATTACGAACCATTCACTGTTCACCTGAGTAGGCCTACACGCATTTGAGTTGGGCCAAGCTTAGCGCCTCCTCTTAAGCCCAATTCTTGTACATAGTGTGATAAGGGGTTCTGGACTTCATTTTCCCTTACGTTAAAGCCGTTTTTTTCTAACGATAACGAGTGTCGTTAGAAGCTTGCTACTAACTTTATCTCAGCTTGCAAGGCATATGACGTTATATATCCTTAAAAACCTAATTTAACAAAAAAATGGCATAGGTAGGCCTAACACTGGGTTACCACTAAGAAAAAGCAAAAATCCTGTTGGAGCACACAAAAAATCCTCAAAAATCCTTAAATAAAACATTCAATTCCTTGAAAATCCTTAAATGAGTATAATGCCAAAATTTGTCATAATATGTCAAAATAAAAGTCGATTTCTATCATTTGGCTCTATCTAAGCCCACATCTGTGTAAAATAATGTTGATATTGATGTACAGTCGAGCCCGTTTTTAACGAAGTCGATGAAAACCAATGTTTCGTTCTCTAAAAGAGAATTTTGCTAAAAACGGAATTTAATTTTTGGCCTATTTTGGACGTAAAAATGATTAAAAATAACAATTAAAAGAAAAAAACATTTTCCTGGCTTTACCTTTCCTACTTTTATATTTTATGTTATCATTTCATTTTACCAGTAATTAACTAGACGATCTTTATTCGTGTACACCGTTTACGCTCGTTGTACGTAGGCCTAGGCCTACGCGCAGGAAGCACGGGACAGCACGGCTCCGTGGTCCCGCCGGCAAGGCATCACTGCCGCCAACATAGAGGCCGGCCGGACAGTAACATCGAAGGGAAATATTATTGTAGGAGATAGCCCTACCTTCCGAGGGATCGTTTTTAGAAATAGGATAATTAAAACTTGGGTAACATCATTATTTTACTTAACAATACCATTTATATGTGACATTTATTTCAGTTTAGTTAGCATCAGAACTGATGTGTAATTTTAGTTGGTAAAAATAGTATGTATTTTTATTATGAAGGCTCGAGGTATGAGGCATATTACGTCGAAATGGTTGCTTTTTATTAGTAAAAGCAACGTATTAAATAAATTACGTATCATATTTTTAAAAGTCTACGTAAGCCTAGGCCTTCGTTTTATCTAAACGTAAGTTTAAATTCACAGGATCACGACGACTAAAGAAATGAGTTATTGGCTTTTGAATGTTTTTTCCTAACTGCTCATTTAACACTGCACTCTCGATGGTAAGCAACGAGTCAGAAGTTTTTCCTAGCAACGAGTGTTCTGTCAAAAAGTGTTGTAAAATCTCAAGAGAATCAAGCACTTGGCTTGTTGTAATGGGTACAACTTCTTCTTGTTTGTCGTCTTGTTCGACCTCATCATCTGGCTTCTGCAATGAGTTGATAATCATTTTGTTCGATAACTCTTCCGAAGTTTGTATATCGGCATCTGCAGCGAGATATTCTTCCAGTGTAATTTGTTGTTCGGGAAGTTTATTCCACAGCGTCTCAAGTTGAGCGATGGCCTCGGGGTCTATTGCAAGCCGATCGTACAGGGAGTGCGTGTCACTGACGTCAGCGTCATCGGCTACTACATCGCTGTCACTATCGGATACAATCCCGTTATTTTGCCACCGGATCTCAGTCAGACTCGTTGTCAGATTCCACTGACTAAGTATCTACATTGTCTACCCCTATGCCCTTAAAATCAAACCCGGCATGGTTCCAACAGTTTGAAATGGTAGTGTCAGTTACATTGCCCCATGCACCGTTTACCATTTGGATCGCCGACCACAACGTTATTTTGTCATTGCGGTCGCATCGTATGTTGATTAGCGTTCGCTCGATCAATCTTCGCTGGTAATGGACCTTCAGATTTTTAATTATTCCTTGGTCTAAAGGTTGAAGCTTTGAAGCCACATTTGGTGACAAGAGAAGTAGGACCACGTTAGGAGTGTTTGGAGTAATGTTATGGGATGTGGCATTATCCAGTATTAACAACACTTGCGGTGAGTCCTACCCATCTCCTTGTCAAAGGAAATCAACCACTCCTCAAATAGAACTTTTGTCATCCATGCCTTGGTATTGTTACGGTAAATTACCGGCATATGTGTAACATTTGCAAAACATAAACAATGCGTTTTTTTGCCTTGCCTATTACAAAAAGTTTAGTTTTATGGCTACCGTCCATATAACAACACATTATTCTAATACGAGTCTTTGAAGTTTTGCCGCCGTGGCATGCCACTCCCTTTGTGTGCATCGTTTTGCTAGGACACAACTGATAAAAGAGTCCGGTTTCATCACAATTATAAACATCGCGGGCATCATATTTCTGGATAAGTTCACGATTATTTCGAAGCCAAGTGTCACATGTCTCGGTGTTCACAACACCGCTTTCACCACACAGTGACTGATGACTAATATTGTACCGGTTCTTAAATCTGTCAAACCATCCACTAGGAAAACGCTTAAGTCCCGTCGCGTTGATGGATGAGCTTTTTGTAAGTTTTTAGTTTGCGTGGGACCACTTTTCCTTTGCAAGTGCTTTTTGAATGCATTGTAGGTGATTGTTGTCAAGTTTCTATTGTTACTTGTTAATTGTTATTATAAACCTCAAAAAACTCATATTAAAACCTTTATTCTATGGATTCTGGCTAATTTTTTCAACTTTTTCTTTCAAAAAGCAATACATCACCATAACCTTAATGTCCATGTAAAATATGAACGTTGTAGCCCCACCCGTTTGGTCAGAATCGGCCCAAATGTCACGAAAATATCGCGCTAAAAATTGAAAAAAATCGTAAAAGTACGATATTCACGAGAAATATTTCTTTGATTGTACCCAAAAACAATACAGCTCTAAGTTCAGAGATTTCGAAGGTCCCCTCAAATTTTCATCAAGATCGGATATGCCGTTTGCCTGGTAGAGAGCGAACAAACAGACAAAAATACAAAAAAAAAAAAAAACGTTGGAGCTAAATTTTTTGAGGGGTCAGTGAAATTGAAGTTTTCGCTTCACTCGCTACGCTCATCCAATTACCTGGGCGAAATTCCTTGCCCAAAGCAATGTCAAAGCTAGATGCCTTTGCCTTCAGCAATGGGCCACTTACAGGTACATTTCGAGCACGCATATCACAGAACCAAGTGTACAGCGCCTGTTCAACATGATTATGCACTGCGAATCTAACACGTTTACGATCTTTTCTAACACAGTTTTGCTGTTGGCAGTTTCTATTTTTACGTGATCTCGCAAAATGGTCGACAAAGAGCTTGCCGGTATCATCCCACACTTGGCCGCAATGATACTTTTCTTGATTTTTCTGTCGACGTCGACGATTATTTCGACTTTGGTCTTCAAAGATAAGATTTTGCGTTTCTGTTTCAAAGTCTCCATAACGATGAATAAGCCTAAACAGTGACGCACCAGTGTAGAAAATAGAAATAGACAAAAAACCGACAAAATGCGATCAATCTAGTCCATCAACAGTTACTGTCATGGATGCAACCCCTTGGCATCAGTTTGAAGGTGTCGGCAGAAGGCGGCACTTATCATCTTACAACGCTCTCTGTTGTCGACTCGAGTTACACTTCCCACGCACTGCGGGCAATAGTGGTACTTAGCGGTGATTGACAGCTGGTGCCGGGCAGTGTATTAGCCATTGAAAAAACATCAACATATATTTAAAAAACATCGCGAATGTCGGGCCCGGCTTAAGTTTTAAGTTTAATTTAATTCCTTCACATGGAGCGCTGTGAGAAAAATGAAAATCAATAAAAATGATAATAATTGACCAAGAACGTTCGTTAAAACCGATAACCATTCAAAAAACGTTTGTTATATATGTTTATTTTAACATGTTAATTGTTCATTTTTGAACCATTCAAAAAACGTTTGTTATATATCTTTATTTTAACATGTTAATTGTTCATTTTTGCAAGTAAATGAAAATTACTTCTTAAAAACCGAATTTTTGTTAAAAACGAGTTCGTTAAAAGTGGGCCCGACTGTAAAACTAAAAAAATAGGTCCATACTCGGCTTAACTTCTTAAGATGTTTTTCTCTTTCCCTCATTGTGTTTGTTGTCTGGAATACCACAACGTTCTTCCGAGCCGAACAATGCATGAGAGCATTAAGCAGAGGTGCCCCCAACAAAGTATGGTGAGATGTTTTTATCAAAGTGTGTTTACTAAAAACTCTCAACTTCGGCTGTGTTGTAAGGGAGTGTAAGGAGAGCTTTAGCAAGTTTACAGAGAGTTGGAAATTCTCGTCTTTGAGATTTTTGCCCAATAGTGGTCGATACAGTAAGTAATGTCAATTTGTGTTGTTGGTGGTATATCCCACAGTATAAATAGGCCATAAACTCCGAGTTGAGATCATCCATGTCCTCTTCGGGAATAACGATGGGAAATCTTTGAGTCAGGTGTAGAATCTTCTCCCAGTTGCCTGAAGATTTCTCAGAGGGATCTAGTATCGAGATGTTCTCTAGAACTTGGTCCTTGTATGGCAACAAACGGTAAAGTTCTTGAGTGCCCTTCTCAAAGAAATCCCTTACATTGGCAAAGAATTCTTCCTTCTCGGCATGTGACATTCTTACATTTTCGAAGAAGTTTAATGTTTTGTTGCCGATGAAAATGCCCTCATTGTTCAGTTGGTTTGTGCAGCTGTGGTCAATTTCAACGTCGGTGTATAATCACTTTTTTGTATAACTTGAAATTTTACAAAACTTGCAATGAATTGCCTCAACAATGAACACATTTAATAATGAAGTTTGTGCACAAACGGTCGCTTATGTTGAAACATTGTACTGCTAAAGTTCGTGATTCGTGGTAGGATTGCTTGTAGAAAAAGAAAGTACGGATGGGCAGCATTAGAATGAAGAGTTTCTCGGATTCGTTGGACTGACTCAAGCTTGCTTTCCTTTTCTTCGATTTTGAAGTCAAAAGTACTCTTTAAGAGCAGGCCACTGCTCTATCAAGCGTTCCACACACTAACAAAGCCAGCTATTTGGTGAAACAAGGGCGGGGTATTTTATGCGTTTCCATTCCAAGAATTGCTTGGATTTAACAGAAATCACTTTGGCGTTTCCCTGACATTTAAAAAAGCGTATACATCACGTGTAAGTTGTTCGCAAACATCAGGCAGTTCATTACAAGCATGTGAAGCTGCCAAGTGGGCAGCAAGTACAGTGCAAAAACCACACGTCTTCTTGCTGCTTCTTCACACGGGAAAGCACGAGTTGAATTCTCCTACCATTGCACGGGCACCATCTGAAGACATACTCAAACACTTCTTCCAGGATATGTTGTCCTCTTCGAAACATTTATTTACGATGTTGAATAGATTTTCCCCTGTGGCTTGGCCATCAAATGCTACGACACGATAGAGATGTGTTTCCACCTTTATACTTCTGCAAAAATTCTCGCCATTGTCACCATTAGCCGTACAGTTGCCTTATCAGTAGATTCTACCATCATCAGGGTGAAGAATGAAAGGCTTCATTTCAAGGACGATCTGATCTCTAGCAGTTTCACCCAATGCATGTTGGATGATTTTGTTCTGTTTTTGTTCTGCAGCACTTGAAATTGTTTGCAATTTTGCTGTTGGGAAACCTTTCAGACACAAGTTTGGAGAATGCATCACTTAAATGTAATGACAAGTGATTTTCAGACACAAAATTCGCCCATCTAAGTTCTGCATCTACAGTTCCATGATCGTGGACAGCTAGAACACTGCTCATGCTTGCACTACTTCCAACCGCTCGTTTATTTTTCTGATGGCACTTGGTCGTCTCGTGTCTCCTCAGATCCTTAATGCCACCCTTCCCTATGTTCAGTTGCGTGCTACAATAAGCACACATCGCCGTAGTATCAGATTTTCCTTCACGTAACCACTTCAACTCGCTTTCCCACTTATGCTTATATTTCTGTTGATATTGAGATCGTACAGGCGACAATTTACGTTTCGTACTCATCTTAATGAGTCATGAGGTAAGCTTAGGCCTACTGCGTCTTTATTAACTTGGCCTAGCTTAGGCTTAACTAACAAAGAACACCAATAACACGACAAAAAATGACAAAAAATATGCCTACGCTAGGCCTAAAGACTCGTTGTCTTACAGGCAGAATTGACAATCATTAGTGGCAAACTCCGCCCGCGCCCAGCCGTTGTTGAGTTTGAATCGATCTCTAGGGATCCCCGCAAATAAGCATGCACAAATTCAAATTTATGAAATACATCGCGGAAAGTTTAAATATCCGCAAATAAGCTAAAAACACTAATAAAATCCATCAATCCGTTTTGCATCCCCAATATCCATTAAAACGGTTACCCTGTCCTAACATATTATCTTTATATATATATATATATATTGGAACTAATAATAAAACCACACGGACTACCCGAAAATACAATGTCTGCATATATATATATATATATCAAACACCCTTTTCCAACATTCGTCGGGTCGGGGGGTGACGAGTCACCAGTTTCTCGGGCTATCTTCTAGTGCTTGCTAGCCAGGCTCAGCACCCCTCATCTTCTTCCATAACCGGCATTTCACTTATAGAACAAAATTATTTCTTTGATTTTTATGGTCTTAAAATGTTGCCTCATTAAACAATTGTTTAGTTGTTTATCATGTTTGGTTTATTTATAAGGTTTAACATTGCAAAAAGCACATGCCTGGATTAGCCAGGAAGTGACGGCAAAACGATTTGATACGCTGCGCATCGGTTGGCAGTTCGGAGAACCATTTGCATTTTCACACTGCTATGTGGCCATCCGAGAGATTGGCGGGAACTATTGAAACGATAAAAAAAAAAAAAAAAATCCAATACTTCGTCATCGTCATCTGTTGTATATCATTTCAATTTGTCATTGTTTTTCCGAAATCTGCAATTAGTTCAACTGATATCCGACAGGTAGAAAATAGTAAAAAAAAATAGTTATAGTTGGTTATAGTAGTATAGTAATAAAAGTAAAAAAAATAGTAAAAATAGATTCCAGATAAATTAATTCATATTGTTTAAATGTGAAACATATATTGTGATGTGGCTTACTGTAGATATGGCTTTCTAGAAAATTGTGTGTATTTCTAAGACAAATTCTGACAATTATTAGATGTATTATCATTTGATTTATCCATTTAACCTATACTGGAAGAACTGTAGGCCTACCATTTCCATGTACTCTCTTTTATTACGTGTATCATAGTAGGAAACATCACAGAACTTAAAATGTATCACGTAGTTTCTGAAAATATGTTATTTTAAATCAATGCTAAAATGTTCTTTTTTTGTTATTATATATTAATTATTCACATTCTCAATAACTTACATAAGTTATTGCTATCATAAAGGAGACGAAACTGATATTGTATACATAATTTAACTGACACATAAAACTGTATCCTATTCATTAAAAAAAAAAATGCTGATTCAACTGAAATGAGACTTGGTTTCTGTGTGTGTGAGTGAGTGAGTCCACTCCAGAACTCCTGAACCGCTGACCAGATTGTGCGGAAAGAAATAAAATTTTGAATAATTGTTTGCATTTTCCGCATATAAATAATCATGGTTGTGGCCACAGCCTGGGCAACAAACAATTCTGAAAGGAGCTATCGTACTAGGAAAATGCCAAAGTCGTTGTTAGATGAGTTAGCGAGCCATGTGTTGAGTACCCGGCAGTGTTGTTAAAAGGGTATTCACCCGCTAAACTCAAAAAATATATTTCATTCAGACTTGTAGAAAGTAACAGAAGAATTATTGGATCCACCATGCCCTAAAAATTTGTGTCAGACTTGGTAGTTTTCGAGCGAGGTCCCATTGGCAAAAATCTCCCATAAGAAAAAAAACATTGAGACAATCTTTATGCCCCGTGACCTTTGAGGATTTTGATCCCAAAAAATATTGGCCATTATAAACGTACTCAACACCCTTTTCTGAAATCCGCTATTTTTTGTTTTGTTATTTGGGCAAGGGGTGTGATTGTGGAATGCATATTTTGCGTGTTTGGGTGTATATTAGTGCACAGTTTAAAACACCATGTTATAAAGAACCATTTTAGATTGGTACGATGCTCTAGTATATATGTGGAACAATAAATAAGCAGGTTTAAAGCCAATTTAAGAAAACCCCATAAACACCAATTTTTGCAAATTTCAGGATAATATTTTTTTTTAAATTCGTGTCAAATCACAGTAACAAGATATAATTTTTTAAACGGACATTTTAGTGTAGTGTTATGCTATAGATTATGTGGTAAAAAATAATCTTTTGGGGTAATAGCCCATTTAAGAGTGTTCACGAGACAGACATGTACGCGGCATGCTCGAAAGCACTCAAATTCAGATGTACAATGCTCTAGAGAAAAATTGAAACGACATATGAGAATTCTAAAATGCACAAGACAGATATTTTTATGCAGAGGAACATACATCAAACAGAATTGATGTATGTAATAAACCCTACTATACACCATTGTTACGCATACAGTCGACGCAACGGGAAAAAGAAGAGGCTGTTCCCGCTGCGTTGACTTTACACATAACAATGGTGAATCGTAGGGTTTATTACATAAAGCAATTCTGTTTGTTGTATGTTCTTCTGCATAAAAATGTATGTGTTTTGTGCATTTTAGAATTCATGTATGTCGATTCAATTTTTCTCCAGAGTGTTGTACATTTGAATTTGAGTGCTTACGGGCGTGCCAAGGTCATAATTGTCTAGTAAAGACTCTTAAGTAGCGCACTCTTGTAGCATGTTACGTTTTTGAGTAGCAAGGACGGTGGCACACTTCTTTTGAAAATGTAGTAAAGTAGCGAATAGCAAGCTACTATAAACAGGTAGGCCTAACTAGTGTAAAATCGAAGCTACTCTATTTTCTCAGTAATGCAATTAAACCTTTACCGTCACAAAAATCAATGATGTCAACTATCCCAAATGATAACCGTTGCATGAGTTATCCACTTTTCTAAAATATTTGTGTCGTCACAATATCATGTGTTTTTCGATTTAACCCTCTCTGTAACTGTGTGGCAGATGAGTTTAAGAAGCACTCTTTCTTTTTTCATTTAATTGCCAGCATATGAAAAGTTTTTTGATTGAAAGGGCCGACCACAAAAGGAGAAAAAAAACTTTGATTTGTTCAATGTAAATTGCGCCTACCACAAGCAAAAATCATATCTGTTTCAGGCTCATCATTTAATGTTCGGAGGTACCTACAGGTAGAATTACTTTTAATATTACTACCGAAACAATTTTTTTTAAATTTATTATTTTGTTTATGGCGAAATAAAAAGCAAAAGATGCTGTAAAGTAGCATTGCCACAATTTTAAAGTTGCTTCACAAGTTGCAAGCTACTTAAGAATAAAAGTAGCTAAGCTACTTTCAAAGATCAAGTAGCTGTAGCTATAACAGTGCTACTTTCTAAATGTAGCTTTAACAATGCCTAAACCACCAGAGCGCATGTCATCTCATTTTCTTCCCGTACACCCGAGGTCTTTATCCGTATAGATTCACTACTTTGCTATAGTAGTACATTACGACATTGTTCCCCTGTCAACATTTTATACTTTCACCTAGTGAAGCGAAGATACAATCAATTCAAATTGTGTTAAATGATTACTGCATGTCATATTCTTAAATCTTGGTTGAGTATAATACATTTTTTTTTGCGCCATGGCTCTAATTCTGGCTGATACTATTCTCTTATGAAAAAACTACTGTAAACAAAAAGAAGCTAGATTTAAATCATGTTTTTTTGTTGAGTTACTTCTGGCATTAATAATTTAGAGAGAGAAATCATGCGTGTCCACTGAATGTGTTGTGAGCGAACGTGTGTGGAGGTCACGGTGTCGAGTTGAGATGGATGTCGCAGGCAATTACTAAACAAAAGATTCAGAACTTCAAATGTGAGTGAGAGTGCAGCAGAAGAAGAATATTCTCTCAACAAAAGAGAGCAATAAGGTTGATATGTAAATAGGTAGTCGGGAGTCATGCAGAGGCCTATTTATAGCGCTGGGATTATTAGCTCTCTCAAGTTTGTATATTTTTAAAACAATTATTTTTGTAAAATTACATAAATCAGAAATATTAAGATATGAGGATCTGCATCACTATAATACAAGAAGAAAAAATTATGTACTACATGTGTTTGCTCATAACTTGCAATCATTTAAAAGGGGGCCTACTTTTGCAGGGGCAACTTATTTTAATGTACCTAAGCTTCCAATGAATGTTGAGACAATCAGTGAATTTAAAAATTTTAAGAGGAGCTTACATGCATTCCTAATTGAAAAGGATTTTTACTCAGTGGATGAAAATGTTGGTGAATGTTGATAACTAATACTTTTAACTAGGAAAACGCTAAAGTCCCGCCGCGTTGATAAATGAGCTTTTTAAAGTTTTTAGTTTGTGTGGGATATCTTTACTTTTGCAAGTGCTTTGTTTTGTTGTCTACGCATTGTAGGTGATTGTTGTCAAGTTTCTATTGTTTCTTGTCAATTGGTATTATTTACCGTAAAAAACTTATATTAAAAGCTTTATTTCTATGGATTCTGGCTAACGTTTTCAACTTTTTCTTTCAAAAGGTACTACATCACCGTAACCTTAATGTCCATGTATAATATGAACGTTGTAGCCCCACCCGTTTGGTCAGAATTGGCACAAATGGCACGAAAATATCGCACAAAAATTCAAAAACTTATATTAAAAGCTTTATTTCTATAGATTCTAGCTAACTTTTTCAACTTTTTCTTTCGAAATGTACTACATCACCATAACCTTAATGTCTATGTATAATATGAACATTGTGGCCCCACCCGTTTGGTCAGAATTGACCCAAATGGCACGAAAATATCGCACAAAAAATCGAAAAAAATCGTAAAAGTACGATATTCATGAGAAATATTTCTTCGATTGTACCCAAAAACGTAGCAAGTCTATAAGTTTAGAGATTTCGAAGGTCCTGTCAAATTTTCATCAAGATCGCATATGCCGTTTGCCCGGTAGAGAGCGAACAAACAGACAGGAAAAAAAAAAAAAAAAAACACCCGAGCTAAATTTTTTGGGGGTCAGTGAAATTGAAGTCTTCGCTTCACTCGCTTCGCTCGCTACGCTCATCCAAAAATATTTTATATTTTACTTTGGGTAGACAGTGCCTTTTATAATCTTGTTATCTGTGCTACAAACTAACTGTGGTTTTGGAGAGTGTACCTTTTATACCTAGGCTGGTTGGTAGATGATGTTTTGTTATAATATTTATATTTTTCATTGTATATATTCCAAATTGGAATATATGACGTGTGCCCCACAATGTTTTCGTAAAATTGCTCAAATAAACTGAAACAGAGTTGAAGGTTAGCTGTGGTATAAAAGAGTGGAGATCAGTTAAGGCCTACATCTTGCCCAAAAATACTGTGTGTACATGAGCCCCACACCACACATATATATCCCATCGCACATGAGCAATCAAAATAGATATTTTTACGTCGATCGATAATCGAATCAAAATTAATAAATTATACTTCTTCGCATACGACGCGGACTACGGACCTTTTCTGATTGTGTCCTACAATTCCTGGTATGTGAATACTATTCCCAGCTGCTCAACATTTTTCCCCCCGCTCATATCTTTTACGGGCTCAGCACAGCGTGATTACCCTTCCCCTCTCACTCATCGCTTGCTGGCCTCATTGTAGTGACAGCACCATAAGATGGTCGGGTAAACGGACACTACCCTCGTGTTTGGTGGTGTCTTTGTGTAGGTCATACTTCTCTTAAGTCGAAAGTCTTAGCTATGTGAAGTTTCATCAACAACTTTTGTTATGATGGTTAAATAGATTGTTTTGTTCATTTACAGAGTTATTCAAGGTTGAGATACTTATTCCATGACATCACAAATAATATTGCGTTTCTTTGATAGACATAATATTGGAGTGATGATTACAAGTAGTGAGCGAGCACTTAAAGGACATCACAACCCTAGGATTTCCCGGGAATGTAAACAACCTAATTTTTTCCCATGAATTATGCAGAAAACTAGAAGTCGCTACCCAGTAACAGTAAGTAACAACACACGATTTAATAACAATAATAATAGTGGATGCATGCGCAGCCACTAATCGTGACCTAAAGATTGCGCACTCTTCTCGTCCTTGAAGACGGTCAAATATTTGACAAGCGTGGTAAAGACTCTGTAGCCGAAGACATAGTGTTTAGACAAAAACGAAAAGTACCATTGAGTTCAATGGTCTTTTTTCTACAAGCATGCCAAAGTAAACATTCTTGTTGAAAAATAAAATAAATTTTGAAATTTGAAAACACAGATTTATAGTGTATAGTATTTGATAGCCTCCAAACCAAATAAGATTGAGAAATGTGACAATATTTTAACACCGGCATATAGCTTAGCCATGGGCTGCCGTTGTTGTTCCTACTGTTGTCCAATTTGGTTGGTGGTACTGGTAGGTATCTTTTCTTCTTACTTCTTATCCTTTATTATTTCTTGCCCCTTTCTCCCACTCATCTCTTCTCTTCCCATATTCTTATTCTTTTATTATTTGCCCTTTATCCTCTTCTATTCCTTCTACTGCTCATCCTCATTACTCTCACTAGCAGGTTCACCAGCAGTTGCTTCAGCCTATTTTTGAATGCTTTAAATGTTTTCCCCCTACTATCCCTTCAGTTAGCCCATTCCATTCCACCACTGTCCTTGCTATAAAGGAGAACTTCCCTACATCAGTTTTCCATGAAACTCTCTCACACTTCCATGTGTTATAACCCCTAGCAGCTAGCGCTCGAGCGCTCGAATCTGATTCGGGAGGTCCCGGGTTCGAATCCTGTTGAGACCGGCAATCCTGACTGAAGTTTTTTCCGAGGTTTTCCTCAGTTTGCAAGGAATGCAAGGAATTGAGTCTTCTTAAACAGCCCTCGAACATCCCTTCATAATTGTCCTATCCGCAACATACCTAATTAACCTGAAGAGGGGCATATTGCTGTCCCTATATAACAGGTTTAATTCCAACAATTATGTTTTGATTATTTTTTTAAATGAACTCAAATTCAAATTTTAACGGGTACTAAACACATGACTCGATCACTCATCCAACAACGACTTTGGCGTTTTCCTAGTCTAGCCTAGTTGTCCAAGGTGCCCTTATACTCGGAATGTGGGAGACCCGTGTCCAAACCCCGGTCGGGATAGATTTGTTTATTTCTGGATTGCATTAAAAAAATATAGAACATATTTTGAAATGCATATAATACTAAGTAAAACATAGCCAGTACAAAATAAAGATTAATGCAAGGTTTACTCAATCTCCCAGTGGAACTAAAACATTTAAAATATTTAATTAATGGACAAGTCATAATCATAGTAACTAAATCAATTGTAGAGTAATCTCCATGACTACGTCTTATCCAATCATATTTCGTATAAATTTGCAGTTTTAGTAGCCTACCCATGTTAATGTTGTTTAATTTTAACAGGTACACAAAAAAGAATTTGAACTCTTACTAACTAGGCATGTCATGGCTCTTCTGCCCCAAAATAGAACAGGTCCAGGGCAGCTCATCTGTATGATGTTCATTGTTCAAGGTATCATAAAGAGACAATGTTATAGACACACTGATTGCAATTTAATTTTGATAACAAATATTTATTAAAAAATTAACAGGCTACACTCTCAAACATATTAGTGTAACATTTGATGATAATAGAACAGTTTTGTGAATGCCATAGGCAACATAACTAATGTAGTATTGTATTGTACGGTAATTATTAACTAGATTACAAGTCGACTGGCACAGCAGTGTGAAAATTTAGCAATCCAAGCACATGTTATGTTGACTCCAGAGGATTCTTGCTTGCAGCCTAGCTTATCTACAAAGTTATCGTTTGTACAGCAAGACTACACAAAATAATATAAATTAACAATTTATGACAGCAAAGTTTCAGTGTAAGGTGCAAGAGAGCACAAACTATGATGTCTCGCAATATGATCTAAATACAACCAGGAGATACCAAACCCAAAATGTGTAATATCCAAGTTCCGTCTTGAATGGCACCCATGATTATGAGGTAATCTTGAATTCTGTATCCCAGTGATGTACTATACCCTATACCCCTGGAACAAATTATGAAGACCATTAATGTACACGTTTCTGAAAATCCTCAACAATAGTGGTTAGCAGTTGTATAGTACATGTCCCTTAATTGATGTGTGATTGAGTGATGCATTGGATGGAAAAACTATAAAAAGAAGAAATAAACAGTTTTATTTAGAAGTTAACTGGAAGCACAAAAATGTGCAACAACAACTAAAGCAACAGACCTGGTTTGAGGGTATCTCTTGGTGTATGCAAGCAATACAAATACCACATGATGCCCTGTATAGTTCACATTGACTTTATGCAAATGCTGGGATTGAGTTCTATTAAATAATAAATAGTCCTTGATCATTATTCATTAAGACATTCCTTATCTATCCTCACACGACATGTAGGCCTATGGATGTATGCATGGATGTACTGACCTTGTGCAGGTTTGCTAGGGATGCACATAATAATCAATACATTCAATAACATATTATCAATGAAAATATGTATTATCGAATTGCATGTTTAATGAAGAAGAAAAATTAATCCAAATAAGTGTTGTGCCAAAAATGTTCAGCATTTTCCATAAGGTTTTTTGAGAAAAATTTATTTCATTTCTGTTAATCTGTGCAAAGATTCAACTACGTATCTATCTACGTCGGTTGGCGTAATAGGCTATAAAAAAATTGCTTCTATTCATGCAGTGTGCATATGAAGTAGGCATAGGCCTGATTATACATTTTTCTATGCCATGTGCAGTACAGGGGTACGGAGTTTTTAGAAGGCAGCACGCCTAGGTTCGCTATTGCCACTGAATGTACAGAGCAAGAAATAAATATCTAGGCCTATCTATCTAAATATTATGTACCTACAAGTGGAATTAACATTACAAATATATATTTGACTCCTCCAAAGAGCAGAAGCTATGTAGTGTGGCCAGTATCCTTGCAATGAAATAAGAATTGAAAAGCCGCCTATCAAATTGTGCCGCCATCCGCAGCCACGAATGTCAAAAGCCGGCCCTGCCAAGCACGCACACCAAATGGGGCAAATAACACTGGGGCACAGCAGTTTACCTTTGTATTACAGCTGCATTTTGATCTCAAGGGTGGAAGGGGAAATCACAGGTTAATTCCAGAGTGTCTTGACAAAGCGGGCATTTAATTTTGGTCACAAAATACTTAACGTTTAAATGTGGCACCCCTTCTACTAGGCTAGGCCTATAGCTAACTACCCGTAATTTAGACATACTTCCAGTTTTACAAAAATTGTATCTTGTTATGAAGGTTTACATATACTCTGCACTCACATGATGAAATCCCATAACTGTGATTTTTCATCCAGACAAAGATAATTTAAAGCCCCATTCTTCAAAATTATTTTAAAAAACTACAGATTAGACCTAAATACAATCCAAAGTAGTTCTAATGGATTGATTATTTAGATATACCTATGCTTACATGGAGCCATAGGCCTAGTAGGCCTACTGCACTAGGCCTATTTTTTATGCTGATACAACATTAGAACTTAATAGCAGCTTGTATATCTTCCCGTTTATGTGTTCCATCGCAGAATGGCCGATTGGACGTTTGTTTACAGTTGCACAACCAGTATTCCTTATTTTCTGTAACCTCAAATCGTACTGGGCGCTGGGTAATTTTCAAGTATGGGCTTTTGTGTGTGCCATCACAAAGTGGCTAAAACAAGAGATTAGGTACACATTAGGTTCCACTTTAAGTGAAAGTGGCCAATTATAAAAGACTGTATTTGAGAGATTAAGAGAATAAGAAACATTGTCAACATCATTCATAGGGCCTAGGCCTACATGAAGTTTTTGAGAAGCATTGTAGTAAGACCAGATGGGACCGAATACGGAATGAGGATTGCATTTTGTTGTTTAACCATGTTTTCTATTGTGTGATATGTAATTGTGATGAAAGGAATAAAACTTGATTTGATTTGATTAAAGTGGTTCGGACATGTCAAAAGGATGGAAAGAGCAAGATTGCCAAGAAGGATGATGGAATTGGAAATTCCAGGTAGGAGACCAAGGGGCAGACCACGACAACAATGGCAGAATAGTGCGAGAAAAGATGTGGAACAGCAAGGGGGAGACTGGAGTGTCGTGGAAGGACAGAAGAAGATGGAGAGGCCTATCTTCAATGCCGACCCAACGCAGAGTTGGACGTGGCAACTTGCAACAGATGATGATGATTCAGAATTCAGACATATGAAAGTGGAATGCAAAAAAAAACACAAATTTATGCCTAAACCCACTTTAATTTTTTTTAATAATAATCTAATAATACATGCCTACCACTGTAGGCCTAGAACTACTGATACTGTACCTGATTTTTACTTCGGCCACAAAGGCACCAGGCATATTTCTTGCCCTTCTCACATCTCATTTTGAAAGGTTTTTTATCATATATTTGTCCACATTCACCCTGCTTTGAAGCACTATGGACTTCCGTAAGAGGATTCTTTGGAACTTCTCCACTCTTTGCGCTGTCCTTTGAATAAAAACAAGCTAGCTGAAATAAAAATAAACTTGTCTTCAATGCATAGTAAGTTAGGTCTGCATTCCCACTGACAATACTAAGTGATCATGCTGCTGTTGCCCCATGCTTCTAGCTACAAAGGCCCAGGACCTATTTTTTTAAACACATACAAAATGTGTTATGCCTATAGGTTGCTAGTGAAGGGCATTTCCATATTCACAATTAGTGTCCACCAACCATAGGCAGGGCCTACCTTGAACCTTGCAACTCTGACTACAGGGTCACTTCGTCGAAGCATACTGAGGTACCGGTAACCTAGGACATACACAAGTTGGCTTCGAAGATTTTTAAATTTAAAAATGGGGATGAGAGTCCTAAGTCTAGCCAAAGGGGGTGATGGGAGGTAATGGCAAGCATATAATTTACCTAGAACTACCCCCCCCCCCTCACCACCACGCTGTATGTAAAAATTATTGTTATAATAAAGTGAGAGAGAAGAGGGAAGCATTGGCCAAGCTTCACTGAAATTCAAGCTTCACTGAGATTCATGAGTGAGAGTGAGATGAAGGACATATGGGCTGAAGGGACAAAACAAATGGGATATGGAAAAAAGGCAAGAATTAAGAAGGGAAGTAAGCAAGAAAAGGGATTTCAAGAGGAATAAGAATATGAAGGATGTGGATGTTAAGAAGGAAGGAAGGATGTATAAACCTACCACCGACTACCAGTCATTAGTAGGAGAAGACAAACCATAACCAACCATAACCATACTCCATTCATAGTGAGAAAAGTTGCCACGACTGCTTCTCGCAAGTGACTTAAAGTTTGGCACACACGAAGAAGTGGCAATACGAAGACATTGTTCCGTGTGAATGTCTGTTAAGCACGACCTATTCTTGTTTATGATCAAGTTCATAGCAGAATACTAAAAACAAAACAGAAATCATAAGTCCACGCACTATTAAAAGTCCTGTTTTTATTGTCCACTTTACGTTTTTTCACTCCCGAGTTCATCTTGCACACAAACTAATCCTTCCAATAATTCACAGAACTATTTAAAAATGTAATCAATGTACAAAGTCACACACAACTTCTCACACAACCCATACTTTGACACAACTGTCTTCTTTATTTCTTTGCGAATTAGCACATACATGCACAACCTTCCGAAAGTACAGTAAACTCACTACTAAGGAGTTGAGGACCAACCCTTTGAAATTCTTTACAAGCCATGCTGCCACAGTGACGTGAATGACCTGAGGGGGAGGTAGTGGGGTAGGTTTGTCATTTACTGTTATTCTCTATAGAAAAGAATTGCTCTACTCCCGGGACAGGATGGGTCTTGAGCAAAACAATATGCGTCAAGAAGGCATTGACCGTACAGGTAGGCCTACAGTAAGCACCAAAATAGTATCGAGATTTCACAAAATGTTAAATCAAATCAAAGTTTCCACAGTACATAAATAAGAGTGCGGGTCACACCAGAGAACGGCGCAGGCCGGATGTGGCCCGCGGGCCGCCTGTTGGGAAGGCCTGGCCTAGCCTATGCAGTGAGAAGCGTGAATATTTAACAGGGGAGCATAGATGCAAATGTTGGTTTTGGGTTGGGGTTATTGTTGTTATTCGATGTCTCCCACAGTGAACCATGATTGGTTGGTGGCAGGTTCCTTTACTTCGAATCTTATCCTTATATAGGCCTCTACCTCTCTTCTCTTTAGTTCTTATTCCCTTCATTTTCTTCTTTTTAAAACCTCTTTTCACTCCCCAGTCCGTCCCCATTACTGTTCAGCTTCATCTTCCTCGACAGGATCACCGTTTCTGTTTGGTAGTTGCTTCAGCCTGTTTCTGAATCGTTGGACTGTCTTTTCCCCTACTACCCCTTCAGTTAGCCTGTTCCACTCAACCACCGTCCCGGCTAGGAAGGAGAACTTCCCTACATCAGTTTTCCATGTACATGTACTTGTACATTTGTGGGAAAGGGACTAAGCACAGAGGGTTGGGGCCCTGGGGGGCCAAGCTCTGTAACAATTGGGGCGCAGGCGAAAATTTTGAAAATCAAGGTTTTAGAATGCGTTTGGTATGTTATAGAGGACTCAATCACCTAGAGAATGCGCTAGTGTCGCGGGGGCGTAGCACCGTCATGGCCGCCGAGTGAGGATACCTTTGTAAACACTCATATGATCCTACACAAGCACAGTGTAAATATATAAGGTTTTGGGGAATAGAATAGGTATCATGTGGCTCATTATGAATTAAAAATCTAGTATTTATTTATTTAAAAGTATTTCTAGTATTTATATAGATGTTATATCAGCATTTATAATTAGAATACCTACGGATATAATCTGTCGGCGCCTGTGCACGTAGACATTGATGTAAACCGCTTATTTTTGTGGCCGTAGTATTATTCCAGAGTACAACGTTACAGAGTCCAACCTACTTTGAAATAATATCAATATAATTACTAAATTTATTAATATCAAAGCAAATATTTAGTTATGTTCTATAATCTATAATAGGCCTAATATGGAATTAATGCAATATTAGAGTAGAAACACAGCGTTTCAATTCAAGCAACAACAATAAAGCCACTCAAGCTTTGTGAGGAGTGAAGACAATAAAGCAGTAAACAATAAACATTATGCGTTCCTAAATTATTAGAATGCAAAACAAAAATTACTGGACAAAACACCAATATAAAAGAACATTGTGAATACCAGTCAACATGGTCTTGTGCTTAATTTTCTCGGATCATGGTAGCCCAGGTATTAAAATGCTATACTTAAATTTTTTAAACCTTATTCACCCACTCTTGAGGGGATTTGATTGTTTTTATTGTGATTACGAAAATACCAATATAATACTATAAACAAAACAGGAATTGAACCCATGGTCTCCCTCTGGCCGGGCGCGGACTTTTATAACTGGGAGTGGTGATTTAATAAGAATTTGATATTCTCTATATTATAATATAAAAATGCACCAATAATTCAGCAACAAATATACTACCGCGGTCTCGGTGGTCTTTTGGGAGGCATGGTTCGATCCCCGGCCAAGGTTGGGTTTTGTAAATCTGGACTTAGCCCATTTATTGTGATATAATCTAGGGCTACTGATTGTTTTAAGGCAAAAATGAATTAGTCTTATCAACTAAGTATGAATTTAATATATTAATATGAAGACCACTCTTTATTAAGATATCACTGAATTACCTAAGTGAGAGGGAATGTGTTTTGTTTCCGTATTTCTTGTAGATTCCTTACAACGAAATAACGAATCAGTGCATGTGTTCAGTCACTTATCTTTCATAAATGGCTTCAGCAAATATACACTCTAATGCCAATGGGTAGGTGGATTGTGGACAGATAATATTCAACGTATGAAATGTGTACTAACAAAATAACAGAAGGTATAGTTGGTTAACCAGTCGGCGTTTGATTACGTTTTCAGTGTCTCCAATGCATTTTTTCACGGAATGAATTATGTTTTCTGTTAAAATATGATGTTGAAGACTAGATTCCATGTAGGTGCTGTTTGTTGTGTGCGCGATAGAACATCACAATACTTATCTCAATTAGTTAATTTCTTACGCGCAAGTGTAGATTCTATCCTCACTAGCGCGTTTCCAGCGTTCGCCGCCAGAGTGGACATGAGAAGATGGAGCGCTCTATAGAAAAAAGTAGTGGTCTGAACGCAATACCAAAATAATGTAGTTTTTGAAGTCGAAACTTAAATTTAGTTCTCCCTTGAAATTGGATTTTTGCACCCATATCTGAATCAGAATATTATAGCCTAATGAAGCATCCAACTTGTAGGCCTACCCGCAGTCCATAGACAAATAGCTACAGGGCCTATAAACTTAGTGATGATTCACACTAGGATAAGTTTTAGGTTAATCAATTTTCACATCAGAAAGAACCAAAAATGAGGCCGAAACACCTACTGCAGTGTAGTAGTAGTAGTAGTTTCTTCTTCTCGCAGTTGATCACTTCTGACCGGTGGCGAGGTTTTTTCTCCTTGCTCCCTTCACTATATTATCCTTTAATCACCCTCTTTACCTTTCGGGGTTCCCTCCACCTTTGTCTTAGGCCTAATAATATTCGAGAACGCTAGAAGTTTCTCCGCCCCTACCTACCTGCTCTTCAGTGAGCCCGTTCCACTCAACGACTGATTTTCCCAAGAACGAGTAGGCCTATTTACCCAAGTCTGTATTCCATACCCTTCTCTCGTATTTCCATAAATGATCACGCCTACCCACGTAGTTGGCTTTAGCCAAATGTCCATGAAGCTCACTCCATCCCTCATGGACCCTAGATACTTTGTACATTTTTTTTGAGCGTATCTATTCTACGCCGGTCTTCAGTATCTCCCACCCCAAGTCCTCAACCATTTTGGTGACGCTCTCATATGTCCTCACATTATTGCCCTGTGCATTTACATGATCTGCCCAGATCTTCCTCTTGTTCAATACCTTCCTGGCTGCCTTTCTTTGTACCTTTTCTAGACCTTTTTTTTCCAGTTCTTTGTACGGATCCCACACTGAAGAGGCATATTCCATACAAGGCCTTACCAGTGATTTGTACACTTGTATTTTTAGATCCCTCCCGGCCCCCTTTAATGACCTCATTACAAAGTTTAAGTTCCGTATGCTTTTTTTTAATTACGGTATACCTTCTATGTGTTCTCCCCAGTCAAGGGTACTGTGGAACCATAGGCCAAGATATTTGATTAATTTAACTTTTTCCAGTTTCTTCCCCATTAGATCGTACTGAATGTTCCCTCCTGTGATTTTTGCTTTTCTAGTGAATCTCACCCATTTGCATTTACTGTTGTTTAGACTCATCTCATTTATGATAACCCAAGACTCAAGTCTA
The DNA here is from genome assembly GCA_024449915.1 of Sweltsa coloradensis. NCBI lineage: Eukaryota > Metazoa > Arthropoda > Insecta > Plecoptera > Chloroperlidae > Sweltsa > Sweltsa coloradensis. The sequence goes on along the minus strand of JAMZAV010000025.1, from coordinate 568,430 downwards.
CTCAAATCCTCTTGTAGAAGGCCAACCCCTAAGTCTCCCTTTATTTCCCTGTAGGCTATATAACACAGTCGTCAGCAAATAGTCTAACTTTCGCTTTCATGGCCTTGGCTAGGTCATTTATATTGGGTAAGGGAACTAGTTCTGGATCGGGTTAAGCAATATTACAATTTTGAGTATCAGAATTTTTTTTTTGTTATTCCCACATACTATATATTCTTATTGATTAACTTTCCGACAATGTTTGCAAAAGAAAAAATTTAAAAAAGTTTACGAAGGTACTAAAATGAGCCAATTAAAAAAAGTAGTGCTTTGATCCAGAACTGATACCCGGGTATCAGTTGTGGATCATCAGCCTAAAACTTTTCAAATTGATATCAGGGGTTCTTTGATATGTTTCATAAGTAGGCCTAGTGATGCAGCCGCACCTGACAAATTGATTCTGGACGCCCGGTATCAGCATTGATCCACAATCAGTCCCCGGATTAGTTGTGGATCAAATTGTAATTGTGAATTATTTGCAGCAATTATGCTACCACAATTTTTTTTTTCAATACAAATTTAAAGACAAAGACAAGAGCTAACACCTGGGTATAAATTTTATAACCAAATATTCTAAACACATTTATATCAAATTCAAAATTTTGAAAAAATATTTAAAAAATTAGGCCTAAGCTAGACCAAAACTTTTTTTTTTTTTTTGATTTGCATCTGTAACGACAACTCTAAAATAAGTGCCTAAATTACTTCTAACTAGGTTTTTAAACACTATTAGGCTTACTATAATTATGTCCTATTCATTTAACATGGTGTTACGATCTACAAAATGGACAAAAACCTCTTACTTGTAGACACCCGCAAGGGTGCTTTGAGTAGTTGTACAGTAAACCTATTATAGTCAATTCTTAGCAAAACTAATAATAAAAATTCTGACAAAGTTTGAAAGCTGTGCTAATAACTGATGAAATATTACAATGATAAATGCATGTGTATATCAATTGCGTCTGTTGCAAACGGCAACCATTTTGATAGCATTGTTGACTAGGCCTATTTCTACTAAAGTTGACAAATGACTCAACCTGGTGATGACAGTGTGCAATTCCAATGCTCCTTGGATCAATTCATCAGAAAAATATACTGACAGTGCATCTATTACATGTAGAACTTACACAAGCCCAAAGATTCTGATCCACAACTCAACCCCGATCCAGAACTAGTTCCCTTACCCTATATTGTAAACAATACTGGTCCTAAGACGCTCCCCTGGGGGACCCCAGAGGTAACATAAACATTACCAGACATGGCATCACCCACCCTCACTTTCTGTGTTCTGTTTGATAGAAAGTCCCTTATCCAATTTACCACCTTTCCGTCATCAACTAGATCAATAATGTGTGAGGAGACATCTCCATAGCCTACGTTTGGTAGGCTACTGCTACTACTATGTTGTTACTGTAGAGAAAGGAACAGCTGTAGGCATAGTAGGGGAAGGTTCGGAGACAGAATCCTAGCTGTCTCAGCTTGTGCACAACAATGGAAATAGAGTAAGCACATCCTCGCAAAATGGTAGGCCTACCGGGTTTATTTTTGTTTTGCCCACGTAGGCCTACGTTTGAAACCATTTCTCATTAATAAAATCGTAGGCCTGCTTAGAATATCATTTTTACTAGGCCTAATTATTTTTTGGGAAGGGGTAGGGCAGGCCTAGACATTGTGTCAATGACTAGGCCTAGGCCTACACCCGGATACCGGTACTTCTTCGGCTAGGGGGGGTCCAAATTTTATACAATGAAACGGAAAGGATTTCGGGTGCGCTCTTATAAAAACTATCCTAGAACTAGCGCGGCAGGTAACTAGAAAGGTCGACCAACCTAACGTAAGTCGTTTTGTAATGGAAAGGATTTTGGGTGCGTGTGTCTTCGTTGAAAAAAACAAGTGTTGAAAAGTTGGACCCCCCCAACCGAAGAAGTTTCCCTACACCAACGCTTTGCCACTGCATAGGCCGGTCTCTGCCTATGTGAAGGAAGACAGGTAGGGCCTAGGCATACCCTAAAGGATGTCGCCAAAGAAAAGAGAAGGCATGTTAGGGCTAGGCCTACGCCTAGGCCTAGGCTATGTAATGCATGCAAGGAAGAAAGTACCTAAATGATGGGGTTAGGGAAGAGTGGAAGATGAGTAAGAAGTAAACAAAACAAACCTTGCCACCGATATGAAAGAGCAACAGCTAGACAGTAAGCCTAGGGCCTAGCTTGGCTTTGAGTGTACAAAGGGATGTTTAATACACTAAGGCCTAGGCTAGGCATACGACTAATCTTTGGGCATACAATAAAAAACAATAACATGCTGTACAGCCTAGCCCCTAGTAGGCCCTACCCCTAGGCCTGGACCTAGCCATACCCTACCTGAGTTGGAGAAAGTCGTATTTTATTCTTTGTGTAAAGTAGTGGTGAAACTAAACACTGCTTCTTAAAAAGGTGGGTTAGTACAAAACCTCCAAACACCCGCATTGTAGGCCTAAAAACTATAAACAATAATGTGGTCACAAACGATCCACAGAACAAAACAAACAAAATTGTCACCTTGTCAGCTGGTCCGCATTGGTAGGTAGGCTTACCAACACTGACAACTTTTCAAAAATATCGATATCTTTTGCAATCACAAATGAGTTCAATATGTGTAGCATAAGCGAACCTTAACAATGATAAATTATGCAGCAAAAGACAGAAACGCTGGTTAATTTCAGTTTCAGGTATTAAATGCGAAATGCCTTGATAAAATGAACAGTAACGTAAGTTGTGAAGTTGGCAGTGAATATGCGGCAATTTAAAAAAAACTAGAAAAAAATGGAGACAACATTAATTTAGCAATTTGTTTAGATTTTGGTAACGTATTGAGTTTGATGTTGTGATTTTAATTTTAATAACTATAGCGAAATACTGTCTACTTTACATGACAATAAAAACAGATAAAACATCGTTTACAAACTTTTGACGTTGGCGTGTGCTGCATAAACATCGAAACACGTAGGTATACCAATGTTGACAAAATGTATTTAAACCCAATGATAACTAAATCGATGATGTGATTATGATATTACTTGAAAATAAGAATTCTATAACAAAACTAAATGATAATAGGTACAATAAGGAGAAAAACATTATTTGCAGAACGATAGTTATCACATGATTTTGTGCCGTCTTGTTGGGTACAAAGGCGTTCAATTAAACCGCATGACGCTGCCAACGTTAAAATATTATAATACTTTGATTCGAAGAACGGTCTTTTTGTGCCATCTATTAGGTGTTCTTGCATTTATGTAGAGACAAAATTAGTTTATATAGTGTACTGATGAATAAAATAATTAGTGGTGTTACTTTCAGAGACGATTTCTGAAGCGTACGTTCGGTATTAGTTTTGTATTGGTTGTCTCCATGCATTGTCGACGCGACGGTGCTGCTACTGCTAGGTTGACCACTGTGAACTACGGAGAAATAGGCCTGTAGGCCTATTGTTTTCTCACAATACCTGTGATTTTTGTGAATTTCGTAAACCGAATTAAGATTTTACTCATTTTCTGTGATTTACAGAACCGTTTGCATAGCTTAGGCCGTACTCGCATTCTTCAAGAACTTAAGGTAGGCCCAGATCAGCAAATAATTGAACCGGTAGGTCCTAGGTCTAGCCCTAGGAAGGTGAAGTTTGTGAGTTAACCTAAAACTTGATGGGTCCTGGTTGAACGTTAATGGTGCGTTGAGGCCTAGGGCCTACCTACTGTTCAGCTGACGATCAGCACAGTTACCCAACAATAACTCTGTTACTGTGTTACAATGTTTCCAAGGAGAGGCATTTGATAACATGCCTATTGTCGGCAGCCCGATACATGGTAAAGCCAGGTTGCACAACATGGAAATAAGTTCCTAGGCCTAGGGCCTAGGCCTAGGCTATGCCCTAGCTATTCCAGGGATAGGGCTGGGGTAGGCTAGGCCTACCTAGACCCTAGCCCTAAATCCAAAGCCAATAGGCCCCAAGGGCCTAGACCTAGAGTACACCTGCCCCAGCTTTAAAGGTTTTTGCTTGCCCATTCTAAGTGTAAATGTCCTATAGCTTAGACCTAGCTGACGGTCCACACTCACGTGTAGGCCTAGGCCTACTTATGATAACATCAACAATTATTAAATATCTCTAAGAAATGTTGGCAACCTCCAGTAGGATCTATCAGTAGGCATAGCTAGGCCTAGCCGTAGATTGTTTAATCACCAATCACACATCTGCGCGAACAATCTTTGCTGTTAAAGCGCCCTAGGCCTATAACTACTAATAATACCAATCACACCAATAGGCCTAGGTGCCACAACTGTTTATTTCTTTTATTGCTTGTGTATCGAAGCTAGCAATGAAGGAAGTGCAATCCAATTTGGGTAGTATCTATGTTGATCTTCTGTTGCACGCACACGCTCAAGCATTTCGCCTCATTTACGATTTTTGACAACTTCAAAGCCAACTTGGAAGTTGGGATGTGTTAAAATAAAATATTTAACTTGGCGATTGCAGACATGGGTAAATGTCAAATTCATTGTTCAACACAGCCCAACTTTCAAGTTGGCTAGTTGGCTGTGACATTGCCAAAGTTAACTCCAATCGTAGGCCTATTGAACTATGACAGTCGTTTTGACTTTTGAGTAGGGCCTATTGACAACACTAGCAATGTTCCCCTTCAATGAAAAGCAAGACATACCTGGCCCTATTGTTAGGTTAGCATTGTTGCATCTTCTGCTGTTTATTTTTTACTCTTTAACCTACCTCTAATCTTTTTTTTTTATAATTATGGAGATAATCGGCCTTAACTCTGGTAGGGGCCAGGTGGCCTTACCATATACTAGGAAACGCTCAGTTGGACGCGTTGATAAGCGAGCACGTGCTATAGCTAGACCCACATTGCACATTTTTTTAAATTTTAAAATTTGCGACCTTCGCTGTCAACGGGGCCATGTTTCCAATATTATTTATTATTTTCAAGGTATTTGGGTAAACCCGTGGGTAAACCTTTACTTTGTGGATAAAATCCACCGCCATCTAGAGTAGGGCCTACCTTGACATAATTTCTTTGGGAAAACTATTTTAACTCTTTGGAAACAAATAATACACTGCTTCCTTGATAGTATTTTAATTACTTCTAGGTGGCAGTGCATAGAGACCAGAATTCTCGTGCGACTTTTTGTTGCCATGGTAACGTTACCCTACCTAGATTTCTTAAAACTATTGTCGAAGCAGTCGATCTAAATTTACCAACATTGAGTAGGCCCTATATTCTGCGATCTCACACAAGCGTTTGATTGTGTTGACCATACAATACCACTAGCCAAACTAGGGTACTATGACATGTACGTGGGAATGTTCTAAAGCTTTTAACCTCTTATTTGACTGAACTGAAGGGCAACAGACTTAAAGACTAGATATGATCTGACTATGACAAAATAATTTGCGGCATTCCACAAGGATCAATCTTTGGCCCACTATTTTTTATTATCTTTGTTAACGATCTAGGCTTCCTGATCACATTGCTAGAGGATGCTGAGCTTTTTGCAGATAACTTCACAACAAGTATTACCACTAGGCCTACTGAGTGAGACATAATTTTGGTTGGAGAAGGGTTGACAGGTTGGGAAAGCATAGAGAACATAAAGCTCAGCCTGAAAGTCTGGGGGCGACAAACTTTTCACCTGCTGATGGCAACTGCAACCCCAGCCCTTCAGGCTGAGCTTTGTGTTCTCTATGATTTCCCAACCTGTCAACCCTTCTCCAACCAAAATTATGTCTCACTCAGTAGACCTAGTGGTAGGCCTAATACTTGTTGTGAAGTTATCTGCAAAAAGCTCGGCATCCTCTAGCAATGTGATCAGGTAAATCGTTAACAAAGATAATAAAAAATAGTGGGCCAAGGATTGATCCTTCATCTGTCAACCCTTCTCCAATCTAAACTAAACTAGCTAGTTAGGCCCTAGCCTTTTCCAAACTAATTGTAACATGAGTGAGACATAACAACTTTAGCAAGCAGATAAAAGACTTGTGATGAGACAGCCCTTACTGCCTTTTCACCGCCCAATTTTTTAAATTTAATATCTCATAAATACATCGCCTACTGGATTTTTTTCAGTAATCCTCGTAACTTTATTTATTTTGAAAGTATTGTAATAGCAAACTTTGCTTGTTTAAATTCGTCTTAATTAATAAATAGTTTCTATCAAGAAACATATTTATTAATCACCCTATAGTCAATAATTGAGTAATTAATTAGATCGCGCGGCAATCAGTTGTCTTTGTTGACCGCTTCATGGCAGCACCATACAGTATGTCCGGCAACAAACTCTGTTTGGATTAACCTTGAACTCGGTTCATTGCAAACAATTTTAAAAAAACTATAATGCCATTAGTTTTGTAATAATTTAATTAGTCTAATCATACTATTAGATCTCTTTATTAATTGTGCCTGTGGATAAATTTTATTGTGAAGTAGAAACTAATTCTTCACTTTCTGGACGAGAGGAACAGCATCCCATTAGAATAGCATTGTCAACGGGGGGGGGGGGGGGGTAAGCTCACTCGGGGGGGAAGCCATCTAGCTTTTTACCGCGATTTTGCAGGAAGACTTTTAGAAGCAAGCTTCGACAGAAGAAGTGAACGAGAACTAAGAGACTGAGGTTGGGCCTAAGTGGTCCCAAACATTTTTGCGATGAAGTGCAGTTTGGGATGGTTTAGCGAGGCAGGAATACTGCCACGGAAATAGATTAAGTGACGTGTGTATTTCGAAGTATCGATATCAGAAATCCGTGGGAGGATTTAATAGAAATCAGCCGATTTAGAATCTGTTTTGAAAGTACGTTTCGAAATAGCTAGAGAGAGAGGTAATTTGGAGACCACGAGGAGTCCACCAAGTACAGAACGTAGCTACGTGCGATATTTACGGGTGTAGGGAAGTGAGAGTCTACGTGACTACGAGTAGTAAAGAGCGTCCAAGCGAATTAGAGTGAATCTAGAGTGATTCCGAGACCACGAGGAGATAGGACCTAGCGACGGAGATTAGCCGGTTCATCCGTACGAGAACGTATTCGACGAGGGTGCAAAGGCACAGTGACTACGAAAACAGAGTGCTAGGGCACTACGCCGATTTTTGTGAGTTGTTGGGACTTGTTAGTTTTGGCGCAAAGTAAGCGTGGGTGTTCGAGTGAGATTCGAGGACAGTTTGTTACGAGAACTTATTCGACGAGGGTGCAAAGGCACAGTGACCACGAAATCAGAGTGCCAGGGCACTACGACGATTTCCGTGAATTTTGGGACTTGTTAGACTTGCGCGAGACGTGGGTTTCAGTAAGGAGTGACTGCACGAGGTCGGTGCGACGCATATACGAGGGCTCACGCGTAGCCGAGGATCTAGAGAGCCAATAGAGAACGCTTCTGTGCGAAAAAGTAAGAGAAATAGTTTGGCGACACGCGGGACGACGATTCTTGGACAGTAGAGATTAGCTTCCTTGTGAGATTAGGCGAGCCGTGTTACTCAATATCGGGAACGAGGTCAATGTGCGCGCAATCCGAGTGGACACTAGAGAACTGTATGAGTATCATTTTGAACTTTCCGGCAACGAGACGAACAAAGAGAAGGCAAGCGGGTTGTTCACGAGAAGGCAACGCTTTTGATTTGGAGATTGGTAGCACCTTCGTGTTAGAGGGCCACACGTTTGGTATATCAAGGGAACATCTTCAATACGGACTGAGTCAGGCATACGAACCGCAGAGATTTCGCCCTATCCCAAATTCCAGTGTCGGACGTTGGCGAATCTGGTCGTACCTTGGCGTTAGTTGGGTCATTGCTGTTCCTCCACCAACAATGAGTAGGCCTATTAATGTTGATCATTGATTGACAACCATTATCTTTATTATACTATGTAAATTGTTGTATCTCATTAATTCATCACACTGTGGTTTAAAAATACCACTAACCTAGAAAGTTAGGCCTGATCAGAGATAGGTAGGATATTCATGTGTAGGACTAACTGCCTGTTCATTATGCAATATATCTGATAATGAACGCTTTATAATTAGCATTGTTTACAGTAGTTATCAAAACCTGAACCTCCCTATCATTTACTGTTTACTATTAAAAATATTTTATCTTTTCCCTTGTAGTCAAGTCATAACTATAAATTTAATAAAAACAAAAGCTCTTCAAGATATTCTTTCAGTAAACTTACCACAGGTGACCCTAATATTATTATTATTATTTAATAATAATAATTTGAGATTGTTTAGATTGACTTTCTTCAATAGCCACTGTATTTTGACTACATGTTAAAATCATCTGAACCAATTTTCAACTAACCAAAGGTGTATTTAAACAATAGTGATAATTAGTGTTTAATTTATTAATATTCCAGGATAAACTTTTCACCGTTCTCCGACTGCAGACTAGACCGTGGGCATTTATAGTTCGGTCATAGAACTTTTGTACTTTTATTTTTGAAAAGCTACCTAGATTCTTTTTTTGATTTTCTTGGTGCGCAGTTCAAATACTTAAAAATAATTTTAATTTTAAAATCTATAGAGTACGTTTCTTTATAGCTAGACTTCTAGGCTGCCAAATCCACCAAATGGTTTACGGTTTTTAAACTTGCTCTCTTTTAAATTTGGTATAAGTTGTTAAAAATATATTGACTAATAAGCCTAGCGAAAATATGTGTTCTCGTCGTGTGGTTGAAATGACTTATTTTGGTCTCGGTCGGGAGATACGGTGGCCAGTCAAAGTTCAAAGATGGGTTATTTTCCTATGCCGTGTGATCCGGATTCTGTCCCGTGCATGCTACTTACGTTCTCTATTGTGGGATGGTAGGCTTCTAAAGTGTATGCCCAAAGATAGGTGTAAGTAGGTATAGTAGGGTTGTAGGCAGGCTAGTGAATGGTCGTTAGTGGCTAGGACAAAGTCACATTGGAACACACCCCAAGTAGGTAGGCCTACCGGTTAACTGTTAAGTATCAAGAAGTTGTTATGACTTATAGGTAGCCCTATCAAGCGCCTATCGGATACATAGGCCTGCTGAATTTACACTTTTTTAATAAAGCTTTTCTTGCAGGTCTCGCAGAAACTTAGGCCTAGGCCTATAATGGTAAGTGAAAAACGATCTCTAAGACGGAGTCGTAGCAGGGAAAGGCTAGACCGAGAGAAAGTTCGACGTCTTCGTGAAAGGGACCGCATCAGAGAACGTGACCGTATCAGAGAACGCGACCGGGAAAGAGAGCGTGAACGTGAGAAAGACCTAGGTCGGGAGAGGGACCGTGAGCGGGAGAGACATGAACGAGTCAAACCTAGAGACACTGTTGCACATGCACATGATGATCGAGAAAAGAATAAAGAGAAGAAGGAACAATCAAATTATGATAAAGATAAGGCATTTCGACCTAAAGAGGCTAAAACTTCTACATCGGTGAATGTATTAGTAGAAGAGAAACCACTCGTAAAGGAAGAAGTGAAAGTAGAGGTGGAAGAAAAAAAAGAGCCATTGTCACTGGAAGAATTGCTGGCAAAGAAAGAGGCAGACGAAGCTGCCCGAAGTAAGGTAAATACACTTGCTTCATTGTGTTACAGTGCTTGTTAGTGTTCTGCTTGTTTTGTTTGTATTTTGCCTAGGTGCAAAGAGTGAATATATCAGTTCAAACTTTAAATTGATAATTGAACATTTCAAAACGTAAGTAGTAGTAGTAGTAGTAGTAGTAGTAGTAGTAGTAGTAGTAGTAGTAGTAGTAGTAGTAGTAGTAGTAGTAGTAGTAGTAGTAGTAGTAGTAGTAGTAGTAGTAGTAGTAGTAGTAGGCGGCCTAGTTACTAGTTTTTAACCTTTTAAGTGCTGAGTATATTTTTGCAATGTTCATACCCCTGGGCTGAGTTATTTTCAACAAAAAGCACTTTTCGGAAAAAAAAATCAGAAAAAAACAAAATTCTCTCTCACGCGACTTTAGACTAACCCCAAAACCACCCCCGACCCAAAACACCCCCCCCCCCCACACAAAAAAACATGCCCCCCAAAAAACACAGATATAGTGGTCCTTTGGTTCTCAAAATCATGTAAAATATTTGGAAAACCATTATTTTCGTTCCCATGATTGTAAAACAACCCCAAAACAACCGCCTCATAAAAAACATCCCCTTCCCCGCTAAAACAACCCCCCCCCCCAAAAAAAAACTTTTTATAGGCTATGTAATTTTATTAATTTTATTTTAAATTCCTTTTAATTTTTGTATTTTAGTCATTGTTGTAGGCCATGGACATGATTGAGTGTGTAATGTGCTGTGCCCGAGATCTGTGCCCGAGTTATCTCGGGCGTAGCACTGTTGGCTCGCCGCCTCAGCTTGAGTTAACTCGGGCGTAGCATAGATAAGGTTAAGGGCACACAACACTAAAGTTATTACTAGTGCCCGAACATACATAAGAATAGCATAAGAACATAAGAATGGATATTGGTTATTGAATTTGGCCTACATGTTTAGCCAATACTGTCAATTATTGATGTGGAAGAAGTACCAAATATGGACGGGTGATTTGGTCACATTTAAGGGATGTGTTTTTCGTTTTTATCCTTTTTTCTTTTCATCTAATAGGGCCTAGATTAGCCTACCTACATCTAATATATACGTCTATGGTCTACTACACATCAGTCTAATAATGGTAGGCCCTATAGGGCCTAATAATATAATTGCCAAGACAAATAGTGTTCCTTCTAACTATGACTAATATAATATTAGGCCTAGGCCTATGTTTAAAAATATGCTTATATTCTCGATTAGGGTAACGAATATTAATTCAATTTTCGAATATTCGCACAGTATCTCCTAAAATCTCCTAAAATCAGTATCCTGGCCTACTAGGGTTACTAGTGTTGGTCTACTTAGAGATGGCAACCCACTTTGATACAGGCCCCTATGATCTGCCGCTGCCGGTACACTAACTAAACTTACTAGGCCGCTTCGCGAACGCTTTTTTTAGTCGCGTTGATGGATGAGCTTTTTTGTAAGTTTTTAGTTTGCGTAGGACCACTTTTTCTTTGCAAGTGCTTTTTGAATGCATTGTAGGTGATTGTTGTCAAGTTTCTATTGTTACTTGTTAATTGTTAACCTAAAATAACTAATATTAAAACCTTTATTGTAGGTATGGATTCTGGTTAACTTTTTCAACTTTTTCTTTCAAAAAGCAATTCATCACCATTACCTTAATGTCCATGTAAAATATGAACGTTGTAGCCCCACCCGTTTGGTCAGAATCAGCCCAAATGTTACGAAAATATCGCACTAAAAATCGGAAAAAATCGTAAAGTACGATATTCAAGAGAAATATTTCTTCGATTGTACCCAAAATCATGGCAGGTCTAAGTTCAGAGATTTCGAAGGTCCCCTGCAATTTTCATCAAGATCGCATATGCCGTTTGCCCAGTAGAGTGCGAACAAACAGTCAGAAAAAAAGAAAAAAAACATTGGAGCAAAATTTTTTGAGGGGTCAGTGAAATTGAAGTCTTTGCTTTGCTCATCCAATTACCAGCTTAGCATTGGGTAGGCATACTATTTTTTTACCAAGCAATATAGGCCTAGCAGGGTGTTTTTGATTTAAATCATGGATTTAAATCAATGCATTTTTTCATCATTTTGGGCAACAAACACAAGAGTTCTATCTGATTTAGGCAAAGTTTTTATTAAAATAATTTTTGAATTATATTTTCTGAAACGCTTGTGAAAGAAATTACATAACATACATAACAACAACGTTGATAAATTTGTTTAAAGAAGTTTATTTAAAAACGTGTTTAAATGGCTTTAGAGTTGTATTTTTTTATTTTTTTTACCATACAGTTTTGTATTGGGCCTACTATCATCACGTTGCAAGACTGTTATAATGATTCATTTGAATAAAATGTAACCCTTTTCAAGAATCAAGGGGGGATCGGCTATACCACCACCCCCCCCTGGATCTGCCACTAATTACTAATCAGCTATGTGGCAGTTGTGTTTTTTGGTGTAGGTCCTAGAACCATAATATCAGTATATTTTTAGTAGTGTGCACACACATTGACAGCCAAGAGTGTACATATGCTATGCTCTCTACTACTTTTCCTGGTCCTAAACACTAGGCCTAAATCATTACAATTTTAAGTAAATTAAGTGAAAGTAATTATCCCATGACAATCTTTGTAATCTACCTCCTCCTAACAAAGTGTTTAAATTTGTTATTTCAGCCCAAGTTTTTAACTAAAGAGGAGCGTGCACAAGAAGCTTTGAAGAAACGGCAGCTTGCTGTTGATGAATTGCGTAAAAAGCAAGAAGAGGATCGAAAAAAGCATGCAGAGTTTGGGCGGGAAGTAGTCCGACAGGATCGTACCAGACATGATGGTGAACGTGATAGAGATACACACAGAGATAATTATAGGTAGCGACTTAACGGCCAATAGGCTTTTTATTATTATTATTTTTGTTATTATTATTATTATTATTATTATTATTATTATTATTATTATTATTATTATTATTATTATAACAATCTCCATTTACCAACTTCAAACAACGTGTCTTCTTCTTCTTCTTTTCATATGCCCTCAATTAACATCATTTGTTTTCTAGTTATCCAGTAGAGATAGGACTCCTGTTCACTCCGATCCATGCCATTTGGCATTTTGTCCCATTCAACCTTGATATACTAGGCTATGTACATTCAAAAAGATGTTTCCTGTCCTGTTTGCCAGCTCCACATATCCGACAGACACTAATTTAAAAAATTCACCAAGACCCAATTCATTAAGTACCCTAGTAGCTTTGATGATCTTTTAAGAGGTTATTTGACAATTAGGCCTAAATAGTGTTGACGGCATTTTGGTAACATTATATCTGGATACATTACAGTTGGGTTCACATGATTGTTCAAGTGTGTGAGTGCAATATGTTTTAGAGCCCAACTTCATCCATGATGAATGCATTAGCATAGCTTAGGCCCTACTCTGCATTCTTCAAGACCTTGAAGTGGGTAGGCCCAAGGCTGGAAATGATGGACACCTTCATTGGTCTAGTCACATCCAGGCGCGTAGGAAGGGGGGGGGGGATGGGGGGAGTTTCCAACGTGACCCCCCCACTTCAGAATCTTAGAAATTCAGTCTCGCCGTAAATACGCACGGAAACAAATTCTGAATAACGAATTTTCAATGAAAGTGATTTTTTTAATCCATTATACTTACTGATAATGACTTGTTTTGGCACGTCTGCAGTGTATTCTCCACTTCCCTTTCCCTTACCTTATACCTCCTTATAGTAATGATCAAAAATTTCGACAATCCTATTATTGTTCGACGTGATCAATGATAAGCCTATGCATATTCAATGGTTGTAGCATGCATGGTCTATCTCTTAACTATTCCAATTTTATTTAGAGTTTTATAGTTTTAACTGTACAAAAAATACATTAATTTGGTATTGCATTCAGCCCACGATTTTTTTCTAGAACGCACCAAACACACTCTAAAAACCTAATTTTCAAAATTTTCGCCTGCGGCGCTGTAGTTGGGGGGCAGAGCCCCCCAAACCCCCCGTACTTGGCAGCAGATTTGTTGTTCCCCCCCCCCCCACTCGAAAAGGAGTTCCTACGCGCCTGGTCACATCAACCACAGTAGGCTACAGTACTGAACAATTAGCCGTACCGTAAACAATATTGGTTGCTATTTCTGTTGAACCCAGTTTATGACAGCTAATTCCAAAGACCTTTTTTTAAATGGCGATAGCTTTTGCTTACAAGTATTAAACATGCTCCTAATTTCTTTCAGACGGCGAGATCGCGATCGAGACAGGGAGAGAGATCGAGATCGAGGTGAACGAGATCACCACAATAAGGTTCGAGATAAGGAAGCTGTAGACACTTCAACATTGCCAAAAGATAAGGAGAAGGAAGTGGAGGCTATCAAAGAGCGATATCTAGGCCTGGTGAAGAAAAAGCGGAGAGTTCGGAGGTTAAATGACAGAAAGTTTGTTTTCGACTGGGATGCCTCCGAAGATACTTCAGTTGACTACAATCCATTATACAAAGAAAGACATCAGGTAAGACTGTGATTGTGTCATTGTGTGACTACATAGTCATAGGCGTGCGCAGGGGGGGGGGGCCTCGGCCCCCCCATTAAGCTTAGCGTTCTGAAAATTCATTAAAAATAATTGATAAAAAATAAAGAAATAGCCTATATCTACCTACTTAGTTTTACAAAATCTTTACCTAGGCCTACCTTTTTCTCTCATCATCCGACTTTTTGCCTTTAAGTGTGAATAATAGCCATTCTTACTCTCAAATAGGTTTTGGTTTTAGGCCCTCCCCCAAAAAGTTAACCCCCCAAAAAAATTCGACTCCGGCGGCTATATGCTATGCCCCAGACCGCATCCCTCCTTCTCCACCCGATGGGGGAATGGCGATCCTGTGGCAGTGGCGGATGCGGGGCGGTGGAGCGATTGCGTCAAATGCACTCTAAAAACCTGGTTTTCAAAAAAAAACGGCTGCAGCGCGATATTTATGGGGGGCTCCCCCCATACCCCCCTTGTTTGGTCCCTTTCCCACGGATATACATGCAGGCGCGAATCACCTCCCCATGATTATGTTCTAGATCTGCCACTGTCCTGTGGTCCCCCCATTGGAAAATCTACGCACGCCTATGTACCTAGTACCTACTTGTGTGCAGGGATAAATCCTGGTCATAAATTGCGATTTCAATCAATATCTGCAGATTGCAAACGTTTCGATATCGAGCAGTACCCTGCCTAAAATTATCAGAAATTGCAAATAAATTGGTTATCTTTATTATCATTAATCTTTCAATCTGTTTTTCACTGTCTTCCAAAGACCATCTGATTTCAGCATTAAAAGTTGTTTACCTGCCCATTTTATTAACCATAACCGTCATGTCATGCCTAGTAAGGTAAATGTATGTCTAAATAAATGTTTAATTTTAACAAGGGGTTACTCTGAGTGATTCAGTTCTGCCCTTCTGTTATCAGAGCAGGATATGAAGACCGAGAGAACCTGTTGTACAGTGGTCAGATGGTGTAGGACTGTCGGTCTAGTTCTCCCACTAGACTATTTGACAAGCATTCAAACAAGGGTGTATTGTACTTTTCAGGTACAGTTCTTTGGCCGTGGTAATGTGGCTGGAATTGATATCAAAGCACAGAAACGAGATCAGTCCAAATTTTATGGTGAACTTTTGGAGAAGAGAAGAACAGAAGCAGAGAAAGAACAAGAAAAGTAAGTTACGGTATACCCTAACTAACCCAAATAAAAAGTGAACTGTTCTTTTTCTAATTACCCCCCACTATCATTATAATTCCCATTTATTTCCCAACAATGTTTTTTCAGTATTTTAAGTTCCCAACAGTTAGTAATTGTCGAGTATACTGTAGCTACCTTCTTATATGTTTATAAATCTGATACGCCAGCTGTGTATCTACTAACTTCAATGGTTTTACCACAGATAACAGACTACACTACGTGGTTTTACTTTAACTATAGGCCTAGATTGACAGATTCCAGACTTGACCGATTTCGACTCCTCAAAAATTAAAATTATTGTGTGCGATGCTAATTCTAATTCATATAGATCAGTCTGAGTAAGGCTAGTTACCAGAATAATGTTATTATTACCAATACCGGTACTAATAAATAATAATAATAAATAAATTAATTAGAATAGTTAAATTTACAATTAATTCAGTCGGGACTTGACTTGCTACAAACATATTTTAATTTTATTCTATGTTGTTTTTATTTGCCTTGTTTTTTAAGTCTTATTATTCTTCTTCTTATTATTAAGTTATTACACATGCAAGGCATCTGGGCCTAGTTTTAACTAACTTAAAGTAACATTCAATCAATATTCAATTCTTAGTTTTGTCTTAGATGGTTACCAAGTACAAAGACATGGTACGGTACAACCAATACAAGGGATTTCCGGTATAAGGATAACAATTACTGAGCGATTCCAATTCCCAATTGTTGGGATAATTTTGAGTGATTCCTATTCCTAACGATTCTTAAAGAATCGGTGGAAAGTTTGTAATTTTACACTACCCAGTACCCATACCATACCCCAAAGCCCAAACTCATAGCCTAGTTGAGTTTGCAGTATAATAGTCTACTTCTTGAGACATCATGTATCTAAAATAAGGTATAGCAATTTGAGAAAAGATGTACCCAGTATCCCGATAACGTACTTCGTAACGCATCGCTACGTAAAGGCGGAGGACCCGGGTCGATCCCCAGTCGGGACACATCCTTTAGACCAGGCCCATTGCTCTTTCTTCCCCCCTGTTCTTACGGCACAGCAGGCTTACGGCCTACGCTGAAAGTTTCTTATTTATTTGTTTCATATTTAGTCCCTATATAAATGATATAATATATAATAAACTTACAGACTGTATACTAGGCCTACAAATTACTACTAACAATTGAAATATTAAAGAAAACGTTGCATTAATTTCCAGATTACGTTTAAAGAAAGTTAAGAAGAAGGAAGAGAAGCAGAAATGGGATGATCGTCACTGGTCCGAGAAGGCCAACACCGAGATGACTGAGAGGGATTGGCGTATCTTCCGGGAGGATTACAACATTACCATTAAGGGAGGTCGTATCCCTAATCCGATCAGAAACTGGAAGGAATCTGAGTTCCCTAAAGAAATCCTGGAAATTGTTGAAAAAGTGGGTTATCTGGAGCCCACTCCCATTCAAAGACAAGCAATTCCCATTGGGTATGTTGACAATTTACACACAACTGGTACATTAACTTATTTGGTCATGTTATTCTGATGTTTTGTTTTATACAGTAGGCCTATATTAACATTCTATAGGCCTAAGTGACCAATGCAGTACTAGCTAATGCCACAAAAGTAGAATTTAAAATGATGAATAATGTAAAAAATTGTGATTAGTAGTACCTACAACGGGTTGCCAGTGTTGGTAGGCCATATTTAAAATTATAGTTTAAAATCTGCCACACTTACTCTGACAACCTCATCAAATGTTATGACAATAGGTAAGTTAAGTTGCTTCGCATATGAAAGTGTGGCTTGTTCGTTTGCTTCAGTGTAACACTCTAGCATACACTAGGTCTGCGAATAAACTAACCTAATGTGTAGGAGCGTCAAATGACATCATTTATTGCCACCCTTCTGAAATATTCATTTTTTAAGATTTATAGCACAAGGCTTGATTTAAAAAAAAAGTCCCCAAAATTGCAAGTTCAACTCGAACCGCATGTACCAACATTTCTTCACTTGTTGATTAATAATAAGCCTGAAATAATATTTGTGAAAATTAACCAGATCTCAAATCATGAAAATCCATTGGTTTTATATTACCGTTGGGTATTTAGGATCTACTGATATCTTGAATCATTTTTAGTTAGGCCCCTACTATAGTGTATAGATCAAGCCCTTCATTTACCTAATACTAGGGCTGTGCGAATAGTGATTTTTCAGTTCGAATCGAATATCGAATATTCAAATGCAAAAAGTTCGAATATCGAATATCGAATAACGAATAATTTTTTCTTCCGAATAGTTTCGAATAATGATTAAAATGACAGCATTTTTTCATTAAGTTGAGTTTTATTAATAAGTGTTTGATATTTACACGAAATCAACGTCAAGATTTGTATGTAGGCCTACCTAAGGCTTGCTATCTTTACAAGAGAAAACATATCCACGTACGAGGGGTGATGTTGCAGCAAAATAAAATCATAGATGGCCTCAAGATGAATATAGGGGCTTTATATTTTTAACCTAGGCCTAGGTCCTACTGAAAATCAAGACAAGTGTGACTTAATAACATGCCTAGGCCTAGACCCTTGCCTAGCCTAGGCTTAAACCTAGGGCCTAGCCTTTGTGTATCCAATTCCTTTGGCTTAGGCCTAGGCCTAGGCCTACCACCACTAATCAAGACAAATCTGACTTGATAACAAGCCCTAGGTACCTAGGCCCTAGACTGGTCCTAATCACAAAGATAAGTGATAGGCCCTAGGCCTAGCCTAAGCCTAGGCTCACTAATTTCAGTGAAACCGAGGCCTAGCTGCTAGTCTTGGCTAGAGCTTTCTAAACCCAAAGCCTAGGGCTAGGCCTAGGCCTAGAATAATCAACAGAACATATTTTATACAGGGGCTAAGCCTAGGCCTAGCCCTAGGCCCAAGGTAGCTAGTATGTCAAAAGATCAACAAGTCCCAAATGGGGTTTGAACTTGAAGGCAAATGCCTTGCAAACGCGTCGTCATCTTCCACAACTTAATACAGCACAAGAACACCAAAATAATTAATTTAATCATTAAAAAATCGCAAAGACAACGAACACTCTTCAAAACAATCACAATGAATCAGTTCCAAAGACAGGTTATGAAGGTTTTGATGCCATAATGTTGCCATCACAAAATTTTTCATTAGTCGACGCTAGCGCGATCTATCGGCGAAAACGTAAACTTCTTGTACTTGTACCAAAGTCGAGCTCTGGCGGCGAAAATTCAAACTCCTTGCACTTTTAGCGGGCTTTTAAACAGTTACCGCGAGACTCGCAATGAAGCCAAAATAGTTCGAATTTCGAATAGTTACTATTCGAATTTCGAATCGAATATTGGAAAAAAATTATTCGCGAATATTATTCGAAATTCGAATATTCGCACAGCCCTATCTAATACCCTACTGTGAAATTTAGGAACTGAACACTTTACCTAATACCCTACTGTGAAATTTAGGAACTGAACACTATCAGACCTGAATATGAGTGATCTTGTAAATACTCTGTGTCTAACTTCAGGGAATAATGGTCGACAGTTGACACTCACACAATGTGGTTGTAGGTTGCAGAATCGTGACATCATCGGTGTTGCTGAAACTGGGTCCGGCAAGACGCTTGCTTTCCTCATTCCTTTGCTGATGTGGATCCAGTCTCTACCTAAGATTGAGAGAGTCGAAGATGCTGATCAGGTTAGTGTTACTATTGGGATCTCATATCGCTACTCTTTATTCCAGCGTCATTTAGTTGGGTCAAGTGGAGTTTCCAACATTGATCTTGGGCATTACAGAATCAGCTCAAGCTGATGCTTTAATTTACTGCAATAATGCTTTGTTATTTATTTGACATTCACATAGGCCTATTGCTTTCAGCTGCTCCTGCTTTCAGCGGAGAACTGCAGAAAATTTTTAATTGTTTAGTCCCACTATATTGACCCATTCAACCTTGACCCATTCACCCCTTCAACCTTGTTAGCCTACTCGTACGTACCCCTATAAATAACTCTGTATGTTTGTTATTTTCTTGCCTGAACCTGAATACCCCCCCTCCCTCCGATAAAACAAAAACTCGATCACATTTTTCTCAAAACAAGGTATTGTGTGTGTGTGCCCTTACCTCAGCTATCGCCTCAGTTGCACATTGTTAGAAAATAGAAATTGTTTGATATAAAATTGCAATTATGCTGTCATTAAATTGTTACGTAGGCCCTTTTAGATTAAATACATTTTAAGTTGTAGACCTACTAAGTAACTGCATTTTAATTTAATGTATCTTTATTCTTTAGGCTAACATAACACAGTAGATTAGGCAGTTGGACAACCCTCTTCAAGTCTAACATGTATTATTCCTAACATTCTACTCAAAATAACATTGACAAATAAATAACACTTAATGAATTATGTTTCCAGGGTCCTTACTCAATAATCCTGGCTCCAACCCGTGAGTTGGCTCAACAGATTGAAGAGGAGACCAATAAGTTTGGTAACCCACTGGGGATTCGAACCGTAGTTGTAGTGGGTGGTTTGTCCAGGGAAGAACAAGGTTTCCGGTTACGCCTGGGGTGCGAGGTAAACTTATTTCTTCTTATTTTTCTCAACGACTTTATTCAACACAATATTAGTAGGGTACTATTGATTTCAAATTCAATATACCCTAGGTGGAGGCCTATATTTTGTTTTCTTAATATTTGCATCCATACAATTCACACGATTACAAAATCTATAGAAATATAAGTGCGAGAATCAAGATAAATATAAAATCATAAATAATAGTGTGCATTGCACCTGTCTTGTAAATAGTTAGTACTACCACTGCGGGCTGCGGTAATTGAGACTTGCATTTGTTTTAGATTGTGATAGCCACACCTGGTCGATTAATCGACGTCCTAGAAAACAGGTACTTGGTGCTGAATCAGTGTACCTATATTGTCCTGGATGAAGCAGATCGTATGATAGACATGGGCTTTGAACCAGGTACTGTACCGGTGATTAAAATATTAGATTTAGTGAGGCCTACATTAATTTAACATTTTTATTTGGTAGGCGGACGCTTATTTTAAACGATTACTCAAACTAATTTCCAATTGATATTGCGTCCTTCCTCCTTACCAATTGATCAAATTGAAAATTCTCTATTTTAAAGATTTTGATCAATAATTGATAGTTCTTGTTTTTGCATTATTTCCATTATGTAATAAAGCCCTAAAAATCTGATTGTGTAAGACTTGTTACCTATTATATACGGTATAAAAATAAAAATGCAAAATTATACTGAAAATAATGAGCCTTCTATCAATCTGTCATGAACGTGTTTTAAACTTCCAACATAGGCCCCTACCTTAATATCTAATTCTCATCCTAAACAAGTGGTGTAATACTAATACGAGTAATATTTGTTTGCAGATGTCCAAAAGATTCTTGACTTCATGCCTGTCACAAACTTAAAACCAGATACAGAGGATGCAGAAGATGAAAAAATACTTTTAGCCAATTACAACTCCAAGAAGAAGTATAGACAGGTTAGTTTCATGCATATTTCAGAAAATAAATGCTGGACATCTTCAGGTAGGTCTATTATAGGCCCTACATCGGAATATTTTAAAATTAATTTCAAGTTTGTGTTTGGACTTTAGAGGGATCTTCTCGTGATTAGTGAGTGATTACTGGTGATAACTAAGGCTGGGCAAGGAAATCGATATTTCGATAGATATCGATGAGTCGATTTTTTCGATATCGATATTTGATTAAATATCGAAATATCGAAACAAAAAATGTAAAAAAAATATTAAAAATTAAGTTATGATTTCTAGGGGTGTGCGAACCTTGAATTTTTTTTCGAACCGAACCTCGAACCGAACCTCTAGGAATATTTTTTAATTAAAAATAAATAAAAATAAAACCTAATCAACAATTAGTAAATTACTAGGCTTGGCCTTGGGGCCTAGCCTAGCGTACTCTTAATTTTTACACAAGCCCTAGGCCTAGGCCCTTCAAGTCTACAATCTAGGCTACAGGCCTAGGCCTTTGTGTAGGCCTAGGGCCTTTCATGGCTGCCTGGCCTTAGGCCTAGGCGTGTAACTAAGGCATTAGCTGCGTTCTAACGGCAAATCTTTAAGCTTTAAGCGAGCGTTCTTTTATTGAGTCTCCGGAAAATTTCACTGGTATATGGTTTGTGGGTGGTTTTTTTGTTTAGTTGTTTGAGTCTTTTGTTCTTGATCGGTTTTCTGTGTATGATCCTCTATGGGATACGTTCGAACGGAAGGCTCGATCGAGTTGTAAATTTTCACCATGAATGCTGTGTTCTCGATTGAATGCATTAGTTTTGTGGCAATTCGTTCAAAAAGTTCAAAAGTTTAATTATAGTTTTCAAGTTTTTTTTCAACTTAACCGCGACAAATCTGAAGCCAATCATTTAGAATGTCCGTCCGGTCACGAATTTGTTAATAGTTTGATCGATAAGTAGTGTAGTGGAAATTATCAATACAAAAGTAACGTTGCATGGCAAGAAAAGCACGGCGAGTTTCTAATGCAAAACTTGCACACTTAGAAGTATCAAATCTTCGAATGAATCTAATTTTGTCGAACTAAGAGTTAAATTAGTTTTCCAAAGTCAGAACTGTTAGCATGGCGGTGGATTTTAAGTTTAAGTTTAACCTGGGTTAACCCAATAACCTTGGCAAAATTATAATACTTTGAAACGCAACTGTCGTAAATTTTCTAAATTTAAACCACTTGCAATGTGGGTGCTAAGCACGTGCCGCCGTTATCAACCGGCCAACTGAGCGTTTCCTAGTATTATCCAATGACCAAAACTTCATAGCTTTTAACTGATCTTCTTTTGTGTTGATAAAGCTTTCTACATCATTTATTACGATAACAATAACAGGATTTGGATGCGAGGATCGGAGACGTGAATAGGCCTAGGCTAGCTAGGAAGCCTAGGCCTGGACACGGCGTCGAAAATAAACATCCTTTATTGGTTTGCTTGCGTCTATATCACTAATATTTCCGATCAACTATCCTGAAGAAAGAATGTGGAGAATATTCCATTTGATCACTTTTTTACGTCTTTTAAACTCGTAGTTTGCGTGGTTTGACATTTTTTATGTTCCTTCCATCTTAACTTGCATTTCACTGACTTTGAAGGTCAAATTCACCATCGCCGAGCGTCGCGATTGGAGGAAACTAGTTTGCCATAGAGAGCGCTGGAGAGCATACGCGTGGTGCGCTCTATCGGCCATCGCTGGAACTTGTACTATAGGGCGCGGGATATTCAAACTTGCTGAAATAGCATTTTCACTACTTTCACGGAGAGGTTCGAGTTCGGTTCGAAATTCGAACCGAATTTTGTCGAACTCGAACCTTCACTAAAGTTTGAGTTCGGTTCGAAATTCGAACTGGTTCGCACACCCCTAATGATTTCTTATGTTCCACGTTTCAATTGCCTGTGAAAAACTATTATAACTTTAAAACTTTTGTTCTCATCACCTTTCATCTCCTCCCCTTACCACTCTTCGCTACACTTGTCAGTCCCCCCTTCACCCGCTGCGCGTGCATAACCAGCCGGCCGGCCGTGTTGCAACTCGAGCAAGCCCTCCTCTCTTCCCCTCCCGCCAGATCAGTTGCTAGGCCTTCGCCTGTGACACGTGTTCTCTGAGTTGGCGGGCTGCCACATTCACAGCAGTTGAGGCAATCTGTTTATCGTTCGTTATCTTTAGGGCTGTGCGAGCCTAGAATTTTTAAGTCGAGCCGAGCCGAGCCGAGTATTAAAAAAAAGCTTGATTTTCGAGCCGAGCCGAGCTTTTTCAAAAAAAAAATTTAAAAAAATAAATACCTAAATTAAATAAAATTTTAAATGGTTAGGCTACATATTTTCTAGGGATGTCATCGGGTATCCGGTTCTAGAAATTACCCGGAGCCGATTATAAGATCAGGGTATTTTTCGCGACCATTTTTAGGCTAATTCACGAGTTTATTATTTTACGCGCTACGTCGATGCGATCTTTCCCGCGGAGCCTGCCCGCTGCCTGCAGAGTCAATAAAGATGACCCGGGGAAACTTCTTTGTCGACTCTGCTAAAGAGTAACTCGAGTTGACAACAGAGCGCGTTGTAAGCCAACACGTGACACCTGCGCGAACTACGTGCGCGTTCGGTCGATCCAACCAACTCAACTCAACTCACAATCGACGAAGAACAAAGATGGTCGGTGTGGAAGTAAAGAATTATTGCAATGTGATCATGTTTCTACGATCACGACGCATTGGATTGTTATTCCTTGGCTTATCTCCTTTCTTTCCTAGGCTTATTTTGCGACGAAAGCTTCAGCGCGGGCGATAGTGTGATAGGTTTTCCCACATGAGAGAGAGAGAGAGACACGTTTGCATTCTAGGCCTAGGGCTAGGCCTATCGCATTCTACTGCCTCGAGTCGACTGATGATCGCTGGCTCAGGCTGCCGCATTCTTCCTCAAAAGTCTTTGTTGACAAGAATGTCTGTTGAGTGTTGATGAAAATGTGCGCGTGTACTGCGTGTTTTTGTAGGCTCGGCTCGAATAAATTGAGCATACAACCAAGCTCGGCTCGAATAAATCGAGCCTAAAATCAAGCTCGGCTCGGCGCGAGCTCAAAACTGAAGCTCGAAAAAGCTCGAGAAATCGAGTACTCGCACAGCCCTAGTTATTTTTGAAGTGTGAAGTGTTCGGTGGACCGTGGGAGCGTGTATTTAGCGTTGCCGGACACGTAATAAACAGCACGCGAGCAAGCTTGACAAGCAATCATCTCAAGGACTTCAAGTTGTGGTAAGTTCTGTTTTTATTTATGAGTTTTCACTTTTTAGTTATTTGAGTGATTGTTTCATGTTTTACAAGACCCGACTGTATGCTTTTGACTAGACACTCGACTCCACTCTGACCGATCCACGCAGCGCCTGCGCAAGTGGCCAATCACCGCGCCGCCTTTCACAGTGACATCACCCGTGAGCCCGGGACCTTGCACTTATCACGATGTTGAGTGTTCTTGAAGCCAAAGAAGGAAGGAAAACTTTTTCTACATACTTAGTCCTTCATTATTAATAACAAAAATACCCTTCATTATAAGTTTAATAAGTTAATAACCACCCAAGTATAATTAATCAATAAATACAATGGTTTAGAAAATACTTTGTTTTTCATTTCACTGCAAACTGCTAAGGGGAGGGGATATTAAAATACGTGTATTGCTTTTGATATATCGATATCGAAATTTTTGTGTAATATCGATAATTGAACTTTATGTCATAGCCCAGCCTTAGTGATAACCAAAATTGGTTTTGTGAATTGATGCTTTGAGGCTGGTTTATTGTATGGTAAGGAATGATTCATTGTGATTAGTTGATTGATTGATTGATTCTATCAATCTTCCACAATACACTGTTAAACGATATTGTAGAATTTGGAAAGTTCAGCAAATAACATCCTCTACAATCTACTTAACTTTACCATTATACCTAGAGCTTAACTCTTGCAAAACCACAACATTTTGAAGGTTAGACAAAAACTAAAAGTACCCTAAATACATTTTGTAATTTTGATATCAATGGTTGTAGTCTTTCTACAACAGACAAGGTAAATGCTTCTTTAAAACAATGACATCCCTTTGGTTATGTTGATGGAATGCTTAGGTATTGGCTGGATTACTATTGAGTGTTGAGAGGATCCAACAGCTTACCTTCTAGGCGTGATGTCTATCAAATTTGTCAGCTTCCTTCACACCTTGAAGGTAAGCAGACGAATCCTAGCCTTAAATTGGATTACTTTGCTTGCCATCTTTGTTTCCTAAAATTGTTTGAAGTTCTGTTTTTGTTCTATTTTCCCAACAAATCTTCATAAGTTAAGTTTACCGTTGAACATACTTTATTAATGCAAGTATAGGCCTCGAGTAGGCCTATATTTAAAATTATGTATCAAGTATAAGAAGTTGGATGCGGCCATTTGTGAAGCCATCAAATAACACTTATTGTGTTTCAGACTGTGATGTTCACCGCAACAATGCCCGCGGCGGTTGAACGCTTGGCTCGCACGTATCTCCGGCGGCCAGCTGTTGTCTACATCGGCTCTGCCGGCAAGCCAACAGAGCGCACGGAACAGATCATCTACATACTGACCGAGCAAGATAAGCGCAAGAGGCTGATGGAGATCCTTGGAAGAGGACTTACACCTCCAGTCATTATCTTCGTCAACCAGAAGAAGGGAGCTGATGTCCTTGCTCGAGGCCTTGAAAAACTGGGGGTAACTGACTTTATCTTGATTTTATTCCACATTACTAGGCTTAGAGACAATGATTTATAAGCATTAACAATTTCCTATCCGCACATACCTAGTTCACCTGAAGAGGGGCTAATTGCACCCTATAACAGGTTTCCCACGATACAAAATTTAAATAAGCATTAACGATATTCCGATTCGTGTTAAAAGCAGATTTGAAAAAAAATTATGTTGACGTTTCATAAGATTTGGATGGGTTTAAAAGTGATTTTTATTTTTGCAAATTAAAGCAATAAATTGTGTTTTTACCATAAAATACCTAAATTTGCAATAAAGGCCTACAGTAGTAGCAATTTTTATGATAAAATTCATCATTGTGAATAATAAACTATGCTTAGTCAGAAGTCATTACTTCAACTCCAAGGGACTGAAATACTAATTTGTTGTCAAGATTAGTTTGGTACTCTAATGAAATGATGGATGTTATCTATCATGTATACAAGCCTAACTGTGATACGGTGATACATACCTCACAATTCTGATTGTTGTTCATATAGCAAGAAAATTTTGTTAAGAAGTTTTGCTGCATAGGCCCCAACAGTCAAGAAGGGTTCCTTTCCTACAATAAACGATTTTCAAAATCACCAGCACCATCTATATTATGATGGGCAAAGCCGAACCGTTATGTGAGAATTGCATAATTGCCACATAACCGAACATTAAAACAACAAACAGCATGCTTGACCGCTTTTCTCTTATTTTTCCTCGCGGTTTGCAATATACATAGATGGTGCTAGTGATTTAAAAAATCATCTTATTGGGGCCTATAATAGAGTTTATACCAGAAAAGTAAAACCTATCAAAAGATGGTCAAATAAGCTCTAAAACCAATTTTTTCTGTTATTATAACACAAATCAAATTAAATTTATGAACCCTACTTAACTTCATAAATATATGTCAAAAGAGTCAAGTCAAAACAGATTAAATCCATGAAAACACGGTGGACCTTTTCCACAAAATGACTGTGTTTTACTTTAAGAAAAAGTGTATAGTGTGAGCAGTAGGACCTACATATGCTTATTGCTTAGTAGTTTGTAGTATTTAGATTGTAACAATCTTCAATGATGATGGATTGATTCTAAAATATAATACGCCCTACTACACCATGTTTAAGTAATAATGAAAATGTATGTAGTAAATACTAAATAGTAAATATGTTTGGTATTGTTCTGTTACAGTACAGTGCATGCACACTTCATGGTGGCAAAGGACAGGAACAGCGAGAATATGCGCTTGCTAGTCTCAAGACAGGGGCCAAGGATATTCTCGTTGCAACCAATGTGGCAGGTCGTGGTATTGATATCAAAGACGTCTCCATGGTCATTAATTACGACATGGCAAAAAGCATTGAAGGTAAGATTTGATACCGTTTAGGCCTAATACTCATTCCAATCCAACTTGTAAGGAATACATTGCATGCTTATTCAGCGACATGTACAGGCTTTATAGAGGTAGACAAATGCGTAGGTATACTTTCTTACACCTTACATCATCCTTGGTTGTTTGCACGTACATGTGCACTATGTAAATGTTTGGTAAGCTAAAAAAAAAATAGTTGTGTTATTTCGATGTTGCTTTAACCCAGCTTTGTAGGGTGGGTGTGGGTAAAAGTGAGACACTCAAAATCTTTGTAAAAGTGAGACAGGCTTGTATTTTTAGTATAGAACCCCCCCAAAAATGTTTCTATGCGTGTATTGCCGTGCAAAACACTTGTCTCTCACGTTTTAGTGTCTATGACGCGGCGGGTAGTTGCGACAGGGGTAACATCGAAGAGAATAACACCGATTACGAAATTATGCATATCTGTCTGTGATCTCGAGGTTGCTCAAGATCAAGCCTCGAGTCTCTTCTGATGCACGCTTCCCGCTTCCGCGCCCTACTTCCGTATCAGTTCATTTATTATGCTCGCGCCCACAAAATGTTATTTATCTCCAAACAAACACCCAATAGGCAATACCATTCATTAGGGATGCTGCCTAACGATATGAAAATCCATTATCGATATCGAAAAAATGGCCATCGATATCGATATATATTGATATTTTCCCTCCAATATAGTTTCCATGACAGTTCCCCCAACTTGTGCGTCTTCCCATCGCCATGCCCATTGAATGACACATGCCAGTTCGAACCGTGCCATGCTTAGCCGCACCGGGCCGCGACCGTGCCTTGCCGAGTGCACTCTAGGCAGCAGACGACGCTATGTCGACTGGATACTGCAGAATTACTCGACGCCGAAGCTACACAAAACCACATTTTTTCATTTTTTACGTGTTTTTAACGCAATTTTGGTACTTTGAAATTTTCATAAAATATTGCGATGTAGAAAAAAATATCGATATTGAAATTAATTGTGTGTATCGATATAGTATATCGATATCGATGGGCAACCTTACCATTCATGCTGTCATGTAATAATTATGAGACACTTGGGAATGTTGTAAATGAACGAAACAATCAGTTAAACTAACAAAACAAGCTAAAATCAAACTTCACAGAGCCAAGAATTCCGAGAAGTACGTCCTTCACAAAGACAAGCATTGTGTACGCCATAATCACAGCGACCGGCCACGCACAGGAGGGGGAGGGCTAATGACGCTGTGTATTGCCTATCCCTTTCTTTTAAAATTTTGGCGAATTTTGGTACGGACACTTTTTGGAAACGGTTTTCGGTTCGGTTGAGAAAAAAAATCATTTTTTCGGTTCAAACCGTTTCGATGCCCTGCTTTTAACTTTTGTTTGCCAAAGCTGCCAATTAATTTTGCATTTAAGATTTTAAATAAATAATTAAATCTGTCTCTTGTTTTTAAACTTAAATCATAGAATATTTGCTCATGTGGTGCACAAATTGAGTAAACAATAAACACTTCATTGCAAAGATATGTACAGCCGGGGACATTACTATATCAAGGGGTCTAGAAGATACCTCTTTCACCGACATCGTGTGGACAACTCTCTGTGCACGTGATTTGTATCACCTTGTAATTGCATTTTCGATCGATGGAAGTTCCCTAGGCTAATTGAAGTTATTAATATTATTTAGGGGGCTTTGAAAGACTCTTGGTCAACAAAATAGCAGTCAGTATCTAGAAGTTAGATTGAAGAAAAATTCCATTTTATAAAAACTAGGGTTGCCGTCGATAATCGAAATATCGATCGATTATCGATATCAGTAATATGATATGATATGCGATTCAAGTATTTTGATATGATATGATATGATTATCGATTTAAATAGTGACATCGATGTTTTCGCGGTTTACCATGCTTAAAAATGCCGCGCTGTCGTATCAACGCGCCGATTGGTTGTCGGAGTAGCCAATCGCTGCTCAAGTATAATGCCACGCCCACCGCCGCCAGTGCGCATGCGCTCGCAGCGCGATACAAGGCGATACGAAAACATCGCCCGGCCCGATTGCGATTTGCGATGTATTCAGTACGGCTCGACGTGTTGTGGCGTGAACTTCTCTAGCGTCAGTCTGCCCAATTATATTGAATTCGTGATGTTTCTTCCGTCCCAAACCCAAAGAAGATATTTGCCATTACTTCTGACGCTGCCTAACAAGATGAGTCAAGTGTGGCAGTTTTTTATTATTCAAAGGAACGACGACGAGGAGGTTGGGAGGAGATAAGGCTGTGAGCTCGAATGTCGATGAGATCTCGCCACTATCTCTCGCTCGCTAGATGCGCGTACTGTTGGAACACGTAAACAGTGACACCCGATGCAAGTCAAGACGTATTAAAATATAGGCTGTGTAATTGAAATTCAGCCCTCAATTTTATTTTAAACATTCTAATCCTTAATGATCTCTTGTATTAGTGTTACAATTTGCGTTTTTTCTGCTTCCTAGGCTCAATTTGGAATTTGATATGATAATCGATTTGGGTCTATGATATCGATATATTTCGATATGATAATCGATTCGATGCCTCCGATTATCGATCACGATTTTCACATCGAACGGCAACCCTAATAAAACAAATTGGTTAGCAACCGCTGTTTGACAGCTTAGATAGAATTAATTGAAATAAATTAGAAACTATGCAAAGGTAAGAACTAAGGCCAAGTCTTAATTCTATGCCTTGCCTTAGGTATCGATATCTAATGCTCTCTGTAGGTTCCATATTATATTTTTTCTAGGCTTGATAGTTCCTCTGGTGAATAGTGAATTTTCATTCATGCGTTAGCATCCACGTTTTTTATTTACGTTGACCGTTGCAGTTCACAGGGCGATACAAATCGAGTGTACAGAGAGTTGATCACGCGATGCCGGCAAAAGAGGTATCTTCCAGACCTCTTGATTTAATTATGTCCATGGCTGTACAACAAATATGAACTCGAACAGTAAAGACGTTGGCATCGTATCATATACTAAATTTTCTCTTAACAATAAAAATGAA
This sequence comes from Sweltsa coloradensis, assembly GCA_024449915.1. Taxonomy (NCBI): domain Eukaryota; kingdom Metazoa; phylum Arthropoda; class Insecta; order Plecoptera; family Chloroperlidae; genus Sweltsa; species Sweltsa coloradensis. Next base: position 538,404 of record JAMZAV010000025.1, on the reverse strand, counting down.
CTTTGTTGTTTCAGAATATACCCATCGTATTGGCCGTACTGGTCGTGCTGGTAAGACTGGTGTGGCGGTTTCCTTCTGCACGAAAGATGATTCTGATATCTTCTACGACTTGAAGCACACGATTCTATCATCTCCAGTATCGACGTGTCCACCCGAGCTACTCAATCATCCCGACGCACAACACAAACCAGGCACAGTTGTCACAAAGAAGAGGCGTGAGGAGAAAATATTTGCTTAATCATTTTCCACTACATACAGTAGAATAGAACCTCAATATTTCAAAATCAAAGAAGACATTTGTACTACAGTCAAGCTTCGTTGGGATGTTTCTGAAGGGTCAAGCAAAAGTAGACAACATACGTTTAAAAAACGAAAAAAGTTATCATTCTATGTGCATAGTGGAAGAATTAAAAATGTAGGTAACACCCATAACTAGACGTGAAAACTCCTCAGTAAATGTCTTAGCGAAGTTTCACGTAGCACGTGCCAGCATGGCCTTTTGGCTCTTATGTAGGCCCAGGCCAGGCATTGCGCTCTCCACACACATGTATAACATGCATACGCAATATCGGCAGATAACAGTGTTAAATAAAAGAGTTTAGTTAGTTCTTTTCATAGTTGGTATATATTTTTATTTTTTTGATATTATTTTATTTTGAAGCTTTTTTATTTTAGACTGGTTATGTAGAAAGAATGCCAATTGGCTGGAGTATATTGGTGTGAGATAGGATCCAACAGCTTACGTTACCTTACCTGACAGAACAAGGCCTTGTGTCGAAACGTCGCATGTTTTTCTGTGTTTTGTATATTATTTATGTTACTATTGTTCAAGAAATTCAGCAGCCACCATCACTTTTCGAAGGTAAGCTATTGGATCCTATCTCACACCAATTTATTTTAGTCTGTTGGTAAGGCACTTATACTTCCCTAATGTCGTCATGTATGTACAATATACCGTATTGTTCCGAATATAGCGCGATGTTTTTTACCGAAAATACAATCTCAAAAACAGCACTCGCGTTATTTCCGCGCGCTTGCATTTGAAATAGCGCCTGAACATAGGCCACGCCTCTATACAACTCTCGCGCATTGTCTGCTGCGCTTCGCCCCGCCCACCCACTCGATGCCACTGAACTTGGCCGAACCTTGGGCGAAACTGTCTGCTAGTCGTCAGAATCCTTGGCCGTGATCACATCGTGACCTAGCTTGACCAACATAGATTTTGTTCGTTGGGGTTGTCTATCTACGTTGCTAAGAGTCTACGTAACGTAATAATGAGTGATGAAGGAGAAGATGAAATGGCTCAAGATGAACAAATGAAGACTGCTGATCGCGTGGAAAAGAAAGGTTCCTCTGCCTTACAAATCAGCAAGGGATTGCGAAGGAGCTAGGCCTAGGTCTACGACATAAACATTGAAGACCAGGAATCAGACTGGTGAACTGTGGTTGACATGTGAGCTTGTGCTTGGCCCTACCCTGTTAAAAACCATAGGCCTAGGCCCTAACATTGTTCAAAATGTTTTGTTGTAAGTGTTTCATGTACATTTTAATTTTCTTTGATTTTTTTTCTTTTTTCTTGAAATGATTCTGAAAAATTGGGGGTCGTGTTATATTCGAGGTCGTGCTATATTCGGAACAATACGGTACATCTTGACAATAAATACGTATTAATAACAGAAAACATTGGTCAAAAGAATGAGGTAGACTCCTATTAACCTTTTCTTTCTCGATTTGGTTGATTGGGAAACACTCCCGTGGGTGTAATTGTTTTTATTTACTACAATTCAGAAATTAAAAAAGTCCGCCCCAACCGGGAATCGAACCACGGATCTCCCACATTCCAGGTGGACGTCTTAACCACTAGACCATCAGGACGGGTACATTTTAATCTCTGAATTGTAGTTGCTTTATACATCTGAATTAAACCTGCCATAAAGTTTGAATTGTCCAATTTTTCAATTTACAATTTCAATACATACATTTTTATTAAACATTTATGGAAGGGTATGCGGTTTTGAAGGCCACACAACTTCTTATCCCAGAACAGGCCTTCCCTAAATAATGTTGACATTGTGTACCTGTTTTGTATATACCGTACTATATTAAATATTTTTATAACTATTCAGTGGCGTGGCAAACTACTAAGAGTGATCGGCGCCTACAATATTTGAACTATACCCACCCCCTACTTTCGTGGGCAACAAGGGGGTCTGGGGGTTTAGCCCCGCAGGGAATTTTTTCAATTTTGGTGATCCTAGAATGAATTTGGTGCGTTTTACCAGCAATTAATTTGATTTTATAGATGTTGTTAGCCTCATTTTTATGTAATTAAATTTTAATGAATGATTTTTTTTGAACTCATAAAACCAACAGTTTGCCATTCTTTTTTGTCTTCCCCAGTCTAGCCCCGCGGGGAAATTTTTCAATTTTGGTGATCCAAGAATGGATTTGGTGCGTTTTACCAGCAATTAATATGATTTTATAGATGTTGATAGCCTCATTTTTATGTAATGAAATTTTAATGAAATGGCTGAAAATATTATGTTATTTTGTTGAACTCATAAAGCCAATGGTTTGTAATTCATTTTTATTTTCTCCGATTAGCCCCGCAGGGAATTTTTTTAATTTTGGTGATCCTAGAATGGATTTGGTGCGTTCACCAGCAATTAATCTGATTTTATAGATGTTGAAAGCCTCATTTTTATGTAATGAAATGGCTGAAAATATTATGTTATTTTGTTGAACTCATAAAGCCAACGGTTTGTAATTCTTTTTTATCTTCCCCGATTAGCCCAGCAGGGAATTTTTTTAATTTTGGTGATCCTAGAATGGATTTGGTGCGTTTTACCGGCAATTAATATGATTTATTAGACGAGTGAGCGAAGCGAATGAGGATTACTATTCAAGATAAACGCTGTGCGTGTGTATGCTTGTGTGTACTATAAAATCAGTCGAATCGCTGAACAGATTGCGCTTATGTTTTAATTTTTGAACTCATAAAGCCAACGGTGTTAATCCTCTTCGCCTCCTCTCAGCGGCATAGCCAGAATTTGAAAGTAAATGCACACTGTGAAAGTAATCAATGAAGAATTGAGTACCTACAAGAGGAATCCGGGGGCCTTCCCATTTAAAAAAAAATGTATGTCCTAGATCGTTAGATATTCTTTGCGTTTTGGAAATCAATTTTGTTATTTTTTTTGTTTTCTCCGGCAGAGCCATTATTTGGGATTTAGGAAAACTACTTAAACGCATAATAATGAAAACTAGGGGCTACGTGAGCTTGGCCCGGGAAAATGTATATTCAAGGTAATTTGGTACAAATATGTGCGTTTTGAAGAAACACTTTGTTAACAATATTTGAAGAGAAAAGATATGATTTTATTCTTTTACGGACAAACTTGCTGTCTCGATCTCATTGAAATCGATGCTCTTTTATCTAGAAATTGTACTGGAAATACTTCAATTCAAATAGGCCCAAGAGTGTTCTTCTTATTGCATTTTTAATTCAAAAATTCCCCAAATCAATCTATTCAATCAAATAAGCTATAATATAACGAACGTGTCTATTCATTTAGCAGAATTGTTTAATTGCTACCTACCTGTTATTAGTTGATCCAACATGCATGTTGTCTGCACTTTTACTAAATCATGATTCATGACAAACTTTTACAACAGTCTTGTAGAACTCTAAGGTAAGTAAGAGCTGTAGCCATACAATTCAGTAGGTGTGATTTTAACAATTAAAATAGTCATATTATAAAGTATATAAAATATTATGTTTCATTAAAAAGTAATGGATGGGTGGGTCCCTGCAGGACCACCCACCCACCCCTTTTGGTATCGGTGCCTGGGCTCCGATTTGGTATGTTCGCCACGCCACTGTAACTATTAACTAGCAAGTTTCAAGCAGCTGCCCACCTCGTTTAAGGTAAGCTGTTGGTCTCCTTTCTTCTTTCCCCAATCACACACTCTAAATAATGTAAGTTTATTGTACATCATCAGCATCATTACCTATCTGTTTTATTATCAGTGTGGTAACAGACTGTTACCAACCACGTGGGAACTCTGCGTTGGGTCGGTATTGAATATAGGCCTCTCCATCTCCTTCTCTCCTCCTCGCTGTTCTACATCTTTCCTAACACTATTCTGCCATTGTTTTCATGGTCTGCCCCTTGGTCTCCTACCTGGAATTTCCAATTCCATCATTCTTCTCGACAATCTCGCTCTTTACATCCTTTTGACATGTCTTTACCACTTTAATCTTATCTCTCCAATTTGCTCCATTAAATTCCTGAACACCTACTTGGTCTCGAATATCCTCATTCCGTATTCAGTTTGATCCGGTCTTGCCCACACATTTGACAAAATCAAAGTCCAAAGTCTACATATTGTTTTGAATTTATTTATTTACAGTTTTTTAAATTGATAAAATAAATCCCGGCTTAATGGAACAGGATGTAGAATGATGATGTATGTGTAGACAATAGACATTCTTGCAGGCAGCACTCGCAAAGGATTCAGACTAGCGCCACCAGCCAGACCAGCGGAAATATATTCTTCAACCAATGTGTTATTCTAATGCTTTTGTCACTTTGTGTTATATGCCTCAACATATCACACATATCACTTTGAATTTATAGTGCCAGTTTTTGTTTACCAGAAAATTTCCATTCAAATTCCAATTTGCATTTATTTTTTATTTTTTACAAACACAAGAAACTTGTTATTTATTATTTTGCATTGTTCTTCGCAAGTGGCTAAGGGAAGGGTGATATTGTTTGCAGTCTAAGCATTTCCAATGCTATTTCAGCATGTTTGAATCTCGCGCACTGCTAATTCTCGAAGATCGACACAGTTGCAACAATAGCAGACAGAGCGTGCCGTCACGTGGTGTGGCTCAACTAAACTTGTTTCAAATCATCATGAAGTTCTGTGAATATGACCTTGATCATCTGTGTTTTAGTTTAGTTTATCCTTCATTTGGATTAAGGGCGCGTCAACCGCCCTGCTGAGTCTACAACAATTGTCAATGTTTTATAATGGTCTTAAACCAATCAAGGTGTTCCACAGTATCCTGTGTTGTGTGCCCTTAATTTATATTACTAACTACCCTACTCGCTTCTATCCAATCCTGTCATTGAATGCAAGCCAAAATAAAATTAATATCCAAGCTGTCAAAACACTTTTTTTAACTAGACTAGTACAATTTATGACATAAAAAGTACTTTAATGTGTTTAATGGAATATTTTTCTCAATTATATTTCTTTCTTCAGGATTGTTGATCGGAAATATTAGTGACATAGACACTAAGGATGTTTGTTTTTGGCGCACTGTATTCATCCATCCCGGTTCCCCAACCCAAGTTAGGCCTTCTCCTAGCCTAGAGGTACCGTAATTGTTTATCTTCATAAGTTTGAAAGGTGTTTAATCCAGAGGTTAAGAAAATTCGGAATTAGATCATAAAATTCACCGTATACCACCATAGCACACATAGTAGGCCGAGCGTATAGGCGAAGGAGGTGATGTTCAGGCCCAGGCGTAGCTACATGTATACTAACTTGGCCTTAAGTCAAGCAATAACACATTTTGAAACACTTTATTTTTACATATACATTTTTATTATTGGCCGGGCTGTTCTGTCGTGGTATCGGTATCTGTTTTAGTGTCTAAATTTCAAAGACCATGGTTTCTCCTTCATCAGGATTTGATATATTTTTTTTTTAAATTCTTCAATGGTTCTTCTCAAAAACACTACACGTATTATATTTGGTACCGTATTTTATTTGGGTCAATACGATATGTCTGCTATTCTCGTGACTAAAAAATGTTTTGGTATGCACCTTCTTTGGCCTGCTCGCATAGGCATAGTAAAAAATCTTGACACCCCATCAACAAACGGGTTCAAGATCATTGCTGGTTGTTGGTACATACTTAAGGGGGATCCATGGACCCAATTAAAATTTTTCTAAATATTACGAGATAAAATAGGAAGAGAAAGACTCAGGTGGTATGGACATGTAAGAAGAATGAAGCAAGACAGAATCCCAAGACGAGAATTCGAACGTACATGTGGGGGAGTACGAAGAGTTAGCCGGCCAAGAGATAGATGGCGGGACCAAATAACGCGAAGCATCGAAGAAAGAGGGAAAACATGGGATAGGGTTAATGAAGAAAGACTCTGGGAGGACAGGAAGAAGTGGAGAGAATTATTAGAAATGCCGGTTATGGAAGAAAACGAGGAAGAAGATGAGGGGTGCTGAGCCTGGCTAGCAAGCACTAGAAGATAGCCCGAGAAACTGGTGACTCGTCACCCCCCGACCCGACAAATGTTGGAAAAGGGTGTTTGATATATATATATATTAGTTTAACGAAACATCGGACATAGTTTATCAATTATGATCATCTGAGATTGCCAAAACTATTTTTGATTTATTTTTCGGTTGAGCGGTACGCCCAATATAGACGATTATAGTGACATTTTTTACGTATACACGGCACAGCTTTCTGCTCATAATTTTTGTGTTAGAAGGCTAATTTTAGTTTCTATTTGTAACACATACTCCTGGCTATAAACTGTATATGTTGGAATTTGTTTCTTGTTAATATCTTGCACGGTACGATTTTTTACTTCCGCCGGTACTAACACTAACTTTGTACCGGCGGAAGTAAAAAATCGTACCGTGCAAGATATTAACAAGAAACAAATTCCAACATATACAGTTTATAGCCAGGAGTATGTGTTACAAATAGAAACTAAAATTAGCCTTCTAACACAAAAATTATGAGCAGAAAGCTGTGCCGTGTATACGTCAAAAATTTCACTACAATCGTCTATATTGGACGTACCGCTCAACCGAAAAATAAATCAAAAATAGTTTTGGCAATGTCAGATGATCATAATTGATAAACTGTCCGATGTTTCGTAAAACTAATATTTAGGAAAATTTTAATTGGGTCCATGGATCCCCCTCAAGTCTCGAGCGTGGCTAATGCACTGGATTGATTTGATGTCCATGGACCATTTATGCTTTTATGGCCAGTCTAAACCAATAGTTTTTTTTATTATTGTTAACAAAGTGGAGGCTAAAATCTTGAACCCTTTTAATTTATATATTATTAAATACCGTTTTACAGGAATTGTTTTTCGTTATTTTATTGTAGCCTACGTACGCTTCGACAGCGCAGTGCAGTATTGTAATTTTGGTTCTTTAGAAATTTCCAGTTTTAATGGAATATGCTGAACTTCAAATTACCATAACTGTTTTTTGAAAAATTGAGGTTCTATACTGTACATCTTTAATTTTACCATTTTATGATTTTCTATACTTTTTCAGCCTTTGTGATTTTGTTTTGTAAAATTATTACTATTTGAAGTAGGTACTGTAAAAGTAGGAATGAGTAGGCCCACTATTCCTGAGTTTGGAACCTTTGGAAGTTTTAACTTGTTTATGTATAAACTTTCAACCTAAATTGACATATTTTGCAAAGCTGTGAGTAAAAGCCTAATAATTATGTTTTTCAAATAGTATGTCGTGAAGGAGAATTTGAATTTTGAATAAAACTTATACTTTGTTCAGTTCAGCATGAAAAAATCACCTTGTTATTTTGTATTTCATCTTCTAAGGTAATTGAAGGCTTATCATGCTGTATTTACTTGCTTCATGATTGCAAGCTGATATTTTTTTACACTTAACTATGTATTTTTGTTCAAAAACGGTTGCAAGCTCCGTCAAGGTTAACTTTGCTGTTTTTTACCAATGCTGGTTGCCAAGATGAAAGTGAAGGGAGGGAAGTGGGGGAGTTGGCTTGCTTATGACATTCTCGTGTTGTCATATTTACGTCGTTGTGTCTGTTAGATCTTGCTTTCTCTCTCTGATGCCGCCACCTACCTGTTGATTGTCTATTTACTTCTTTCATGTGGTAGGGACAAATACTTGACTTAATGCCATGTCCAGAGGCGGCTCGTGTATAGGTGCACAGGTGCACACGCACCCCCAAATATCTGCGCAAACTAAATTCCAAATTTAAGGTTCAAAGCCAATCTCGTAATATTCCCAATAAATCGTTGGATTGTTTGTATGGATATTTTGGCCGGCCCAGAGCAAGGCATATTCGGCAGGAGTCATTCTGCAGTAAGTGCTGCCACCGGAGGGAGACTCACTCTCCGAATGTGCGAACAGTTTTACATCGTTTCCTACGGTCGGACGGCAGAACGTGCCCGCAGGTCATCCATTGTATTTTCAATGTCTGATATAGCTCGGGAGATCGCACATGCGAATGGGTCAAAACTCAAAACCAGTTACTTCCATTCAAATGCCTTGGTATTTTGCTCGCAGCATTCATTTAACCCCACACTCCGTTCAGTAGCCAGTGAAAGTTATTCGCGAAAGGGTTGGTGAAGTGAGATTAACTGGAGTTTTCAAGTGAGCGAACAGTGTTAAAATTATTACCGTGCCGTGAAGTGAAATTATAATATGACTTTGGTAATAAGCGATCTAAAAATAAACAGTTTTTTAAAACGACCATTGCACGAAGCACAAGGCTTTGAGGCGCATGTTGGAGGAGATGAAGGGACATTATTCGGGTATGTAATATTTTAATCAAGATTCAAGCATATAATAATTAATTTTTTGGATGGTTTTCCATAATTAACAATTACACACAGGGGAGTTTTTCCTGACCAATAATTTCGAAAAATATACTCTAAAGTCGTTTTCCGGGTACTTCAGAACATAAATGTCTGAAAAAAAATTTGCCTCCGGCGGCTGGGGCTGCGCCCCAGACCTCTTTGTTTCCCGCAGAATAAGACTCCAAAATTGTGTGCACCCCCACAATAATAACTCACGAGCCGCCCCTGGCCATGTCTATCCCATTACATGAGCCTAGTTTCTGAATTGAAGAAAAATATGTCCGTTTTGTTACCTAATGTATTTGTTAAAAAAGGGGTCAACTTGCAATCGAGTAAATTCAGTTAAGGCCTACTGTTCTTCCTGATTTTTTCACTATTTTTCTTTTTATAATTTACAACTGTGTTCTTTTAAGATTGGATCAATCCTCAATTACCATATGTTGTTATCATTAAAGTAAAGGAAATAGGTATTTAAAATTCTAAATTCCATTTGTCAAAGGGTGTGCGAGTACTCTATTTCTCAAGCTTTTTTTGGAACTCGATGCTGAGCCAAGCCTTACAAATTGTCAAAAGCACATTTTGCACATTTTGTTTCATTTCACAGCACTCATGTTCATCAACAGTATTCTGAAACACATACAAACATTTAACAGCAGACTCAAATATTCAGTGATTTTGAAGCCTGCGTGAAGTGAGTGCAAATGTTGACGTTATGGAAGGGGAAGACAATAAGTCTCAATCCTAGACATTTTGAAAATGCTCAGCTCGGCTCAGAGATCGGGCTTTTGTTAAATACTGGGCTTAGCTTGCACACCACTACATCAGTCATTCATATAGGCCCAGTCTTAGATTTGTCTTAAGATAAAAAATTTCTTGATCACTACCATTTCTAATTATTTTTAAAAAAATTTGTTCTTGGGAAAAATGTCATCACAAACATACAAATATAGCATTCAGGTACAATTAAATGCAGAGAAATACTAAGTGTAGAACTTCATGCATTGTGATTTTTTACGGATGTCCAGTCTGTAAACTAAACATGCTTAGAAAGGTAATTATTAATTAATTACATAACATTGCCGTGTACATACACTGGGATTAATAGTTGTAATAATTAAATGAGTGTAGATGAAAAAATCTGTCTTGAACCATTACTGACTGTTTTTGTTACCCATTTATTGCTTGCTTCTTCTCTTAGTGGGTGTTGGTAGCTTCACCTTAATTTAACATGGACATATTTGGTGGCACTTCCAGCTTAGAATAGAGTCAACAAAGAAGGGTGCCCAAGGAACTTCTGTCAACTTCCTTGATGCAAGTAGTCTAGTAGCCAATCAAACTCCACCATCTAGACCCATGCTGTGCTCTCACAAGGACAATCAAAGTTAAGTAAAACAAAACAAGTGATGCCGTCTGCTCATCGGTGGAGTAGCATGCCACTACTTATGAGCTGTCGCCTGCTTTTCCCGGTAGTAGATTGTACTAGTGAAGCTATCCTAGTTACTAGTTGTAGTTAATATTTTAGTTGTTCCTATATTAGGTGTGAGATAGGAATAGGATACAACAGCTTACCTCCTAATATACTCTAGGCAATTGGCATTCTACCAACATAACTTTAGTTGTAACCCCTTATCTGTTCATGCCGTATATATACGTCCATGCTAAATGGCGTCCGTACTGTGCATGCCGTAAATGTACGCGCCGCAACACTTCCCACTTCGTGTGTCTGTGTAGGCCTATGCCGTATATATATACGCGTATTATCGCCAGCAGCAGAAGTCTTCATTCTAGAGATTTTTGTTCTGTTATGTTGGTGGTAGATATTTTTCTAGGCGGTACCCTAAGGGAAATAGGAGCATGCTTCATCTGCATGTGCTGTTGCATAGTGGTGTCGGGTAAGGGTTGTTTATTATCCAGAACATGCCAGTTATTTTAGATTCAGATATAGTTTGGCAGGTGAATGAATTATCTAATTAATTATAGTGATGATACAAAAAAAATATTGAGAGACCTACTTGCAAAAAAAGCAAAGTAATGATAGTTTTAACTCAAGTATAAATAAGGGTATTATTTTACCTTAAAATTAATAGGCCTATAGGCCTACATGGGAAGAACAACTTCTGAAAATAAATTCCACAGTTAAGGGTTAAAGTGTGTTAGTATCTACAGGCAATAGGGATGTCCTTACCTGGATATTTTTGAACCTGCACGCAGTAGCCTACCCAAGCTATCTGGGTAGTATATTATCTAGTTATTTCATCAGGAACATTAGTAAGGACACAGTGCTAGACATAAAAGAGAAATGTCAGCAGAGCAATCAAAGGCCTGATTGTCGTATGATGGCAAAGGCCATGCACTAGCTGCTGCCACGAAGGGGTTGAATGGAAGGAAATGGCTCGTACACTTTGACGCCTGCATTGAAATACAATGTTGATAAGATTATTTCATCTTGAACTAACAAAATAACAGGTAATGAAAAGTTGGAACTGTGGCCACGTACATTGGACGGATAATGGGTACGCCTGCTAGAGGTCTGCACAGGCCGGGCTTGGGCCTTGTTGCATTTTAAGCCAGGCCCGGGCCTGCTTTTCACTGAACGAGACTGGCTTTTTTCGGGGTTTATAAAATGTAATTTGAAATCGGTATTTGCGATTGCGATTATAGAAATGTTCTTCGACCAAAATTTCAAAACGCTTTGTTTCTCGTAATAGTAGGCCTACAGCCTGAACTTCCTGTCACAATATTCTCATTTTTTTTCAACAAAATAAGTTTTACTTTTAGCCATGGCTTGGGACTTGGTTCCGACGGGAATGTTTATTGTAACAACAAAACATCTGTTCTGGTACGTGAAATCGTGATGTATCACGTCTTGCCAGACATCGGGAGGCGGGAGCAGCCTTTATGAATGGATGGACGATTGGGGCGGCTTGGAATTGGATCAGTGATTGCATGGTAACTGCATGTCATTATTTTAAACCCACGTCAAATTACTTCTGCTTTCTTGTCACTGTCACTGAAGCTGAAGTTCTGAACTAGGGCTTGTCGATGGTAATAACATAGTAATAAATTATTTTGGTTTTGCTATCCGTGTATTTGTTGTTTACACAGCAGTGATAGACCTGAAATCGAGAGTCGGCGCCTTGGCGGTATTTCTTTCCCTTGTTCCTTCCGTGGTCATTGTACATGAATACAATAGTTATGAAATAGGGAAGGAGCTCTTCAACAAGTGTGCATATGCCCTATGGAAACTAGTTAGTAGTTTACTAGTTTATTTTGACCTATTCTCCTTTTCATCCCCACCGTGACGTTCATTCATACATCCCATGGTAAAAACTAAAAAAATCCACATGCTGTTGCTTTGAGTTTAACCTCTAAACGGGTTGTAACGGGCCTACTTATACTTATGGGGGGGCCCAGGCTTTGATAAGCTAGTTTAATACGGGCCCGGGCCGGGCTTCTAGAAGTAGGCCTGTGCAGACCTCTTAACACCTGCATTGAAATACAATGTTGATAAGATTATTTCATCTTGAACTAACAAAATAACAGGTAATGAAAAGTTGGAACTGAACCCACGCACATTGGACGGATAATGGGTACCCGTTGGCAGTTGACATCCCTAGTTCATGCCTCATGGTTTAACATGCTTTCAAAAATTGTGACAACACAATTCTCTGAAACAGTAGCTATATAATAATGGAACACTTGCAATAAAAAAAATACAAAGCAGCTGATACCAAGAGTTTAAAATTTAATTGGACAAGGCTATAGGTATACAGTAACTATTAGGCTAAGTACTACATCTTGCCAGTATTGAACAGATAGCCTAGGCTTGGACAGTGAGAAACGTGAAATCTTGAATCTCAATAGGCCTATGTATAGTCTTCTTAAGTCTAAACATAGGCCTACTTATGGTTTGAGAGGAATGACAGGCCAAAATGAGGCATTGTCTTTCTGTATCCGTCGTTCAAAAGTAAGTTTCATTGACGTTTCCATCGCAATAATCTTGGGTGCATCTTTTCCATAGAGAAGATTCATTTCCTTAATCCGCTGCTTACCAATATGCTGAGGAGGCAATGAACTTTCATAGTCGAGTTGCTGTTGCTCTTCTTTTATTTTCAATCTCTCACTTTCACGCTGATTACTCAATTCTATCTTATGCTTCATACTTTGTTCGAGAAATGCCAACATTTCCTCATCAACTTCAAACTCTAAGGAATTGTCTGTGTCTTCACTTTTCTGCACTGCAGTCAACATAGAACTTACTGGTTCTTTTACTTTTACTTTATTCGACTCTTTAAGACCGCAACTTGGATCGTGTGCAAACATCTGGTTTTGCAATTGCTGTGAAAGTCTGGTTGACTCGCATTGGCTTGTACTAGGCCTAGCTTGGTTTGTTGACATAGGCATATGCATGTATCTCTTGTTAGTTTGCTGGTCCATCGATTCGTTAGACCTGTAATCGAGTTCTTGTGTAAGTCTAAATGGTTCACATCGTTGTGTATTTGGCTGGCACAAATGTGCTTTACCTTCGATGCAGTTACGCAGTATGGCGTTTTCATGTTCTAAAGCGATAACACGAGATTTCCAATAAGCAATCTGGTTATTATTTTGCCATTCAAATGCTCGACTATAGCTGTCCCAGAACTGACTAAATTGTGCAGGCCTAGCATTGTCAAAAGTCAAACGAGAAGCCTCTTCTTGTGGGCTAGGCCTAGGCCTACTAGTAGGCCTATCCCTTGCTGTATCACTGCTGTTACAGGTCTTCCAATGCCGAGGCCTATGTCTACGTCGCCTTCGCCTACTACTATGTTTTTTAGGACGTTTATAAGGTGAAATTATATTTTCCTGACCGTTTATGACTGAAGAGTACTGTGGTGGATTAGCCTCAGATGAGTCCATATTTCAGAGATCTTGTCTGATGAACAATGTTGAATGTTTACTTACTTCGAATGTTGAGTGATGACAGTCAGCTATCAATTGTCAAGATCAGTCAGTGTCGCCAACGTAGATATTTTACACTCGCCATGCTGTGTTGTTTTTGTATTTACGATCGGTGGTATCATTGATTAAAGAAGGCTATCGCCCAAGATGTTTCACGCTTATGGGAAAACGAATATAGTCCCCACTCTTACCCCCACTCCAAGATCCCCTTCCGTCTCGGACCCCGCGCCTACAAGCTCTTTTAGTTCCTATTCCAGGCGACAGATGGCGCTGCGGCATATTTTTGACGTGAAGTTGTCGCGCGGCTAGCGCAATCCGACGTTGGAATAGGGAACTAGCTAGTCTACTTCTCTCTCTCTTTTTCAATCTCTCTGTCTCTGTCTAGCTTCGGCGAAATACGGCACCTGCAGCCACGGCGGTGTGGGGTGGGGCAGTAGGGGTAGAGTAGAGTGAAGAATGAAGATGGGAGCCATGAAGATTAGCTAGTTTCAAGGACAACTACTATGAGACAAGTACCGACAGCCCGCTATCATTACACAAAGCCACTATAACATCCAATTCCATTTCTCCAACACAATAAAAGGATATCTTATTGTAAAATGCAAATCTACAGACGGCTCCTTCATAAGCTGGTGCGGCGTTATTGTGAGTCATTGATTAATGCTGTGGGAGCTCAAGATTTATTTATTTATTTATTTAACGTCTATCCTATTCAGTTATAAAAACTGATTTACAAAGGAGGACAACTAAATAAATCTAATTACATAGATGCAGACACAACAATGAACTACATTTAAGTAAATATTTGAAATAGTAATATTACAACAATGCATTAAATATTCAACAAATTTGATAACAAATAAAAAGGATATTAAATGCAATTTATGAATGAATCGAATATATAAAAAAGGGGGTGGGGAATGAAAAGAAAAGAAAAAAGAAAAGAAAAGAAAAGAAAAAGGAAAAAAAAAGCCTCATCGTATTTGCAACATTACGGACTTTTAAAATAAATATAAAAAATCCTCTTCATAATAATTATGCTACTTTACTCAAACAATCTGATGTGTATTATCATACAACTAGTAAAAGAATAGCCTGCAAGTGCAAATAACAAGCCACAAACAGCAAATTATTGAGAAATTACACATCTACACTGGTGCATACCTGCCAACTTGTACGATTTGGTTGTACAATGTACTATTCACCATCGAAATTGTAAGAAGTCTTCAGTTTTTGCATATGCGTAACAGTTTTTAGGCTAATTCACCAGTTTATTTTACGCGCTACTTCGATGCAATCTATCATTGATTAAAGAAGGCTATGGCGATAGCCTTCTTTAATCAATTAGTCTATCTATCTATTTTATAATGTCCTTTGTTCACGCCGCCGACTTGTGTCAGTGAGTGTGCCTCCCCCCCCCCCCCCCCTTCCTGCCGTACCACCGCGGATCTTCCAGAATCCAAGTTTATACCACGTAAATAATTACCCTAACATCTCTAATGTTTTCAATCTGCTTGAAGTCAAAAGCTATCACCGTCATCGTGATCTTGACTATATGCAATATGTACGTATTTTGTGAAAATAAATAATAATAATAAGGGACTGTGACAAGATATACAGCAGATGCAGCGAACAATTACGTCTGGGATATTACGAATCATGAGCGCGTTTCTTCGCACTTCATTAGACACCCCACACGACTTTTTTTGTGTTACTAGCCGGATAACCCGTGGGTAATGGGGGACGGGTACCGGGTCGTAAAAAAGGTCGGGTTTTTACTGGTAACAAACAATATTTTGATTACCATTGTTACCAAATTGGTAATATTCTATCCCAACTAATGATGACATGAACATCTAAATTACCTAAAACCCACCAAGTTGAATCTAAGGTAAAAAAAAATTGGATTGGCATACTGTTGCTATTCAAGTAAAATTACTTAGAATGACCCTAATTAACTTATAGTTAGCTTGTATTGTAAATAGCACAGAGTGGTGAACACGTTTCAACAATATTGTAATGTAATGCACTAAAAAATAATTATGGATAATTATATATAGGCCACTAATATTTCTAATAATAGTATTCTCAATTCTGGATAATATGTATGGGAGCATAACCACGCACTCACACATTTCCTGTATTGTAATAGCACAGAGCGGTGAACACGTTTGATGAGGGCGAAGCATCACTCCCACCCCCCCAAAGCCTCTTAGCCATGGGTCTGCTGCCAGTGACTCTGCAGGTCTTGCCCGGGTCAGCTGGGGCCAAGCCCTTTTTAGCGTTACCTCTGCAATAGAAAGTGAGGCCGGGGGATGGGAAGTGAATGGTCAAGGTCGGACTCCCGTGCAAGTGATAAAAATTCATTGATTTGATACCGATGTGATTCACGTTTTACGACAAGTCTACAAAATAAAAATTAAAAAAAATATATTTAACTATCCCGTTTTTGTGATGATTTATTTTGAAATTATATATGATAAAAATGCCTAGTAGTAGTAAAAATATTATCAAGTAGTACTCTTTTTTTACTTTTATAACGTGAAAATGCTTGCATCGACGAGGGCCCCCGTCCAAAAGTAAAGAAACAAAATATGTGTTCCAGTCGCGTCCCCCTATCATTCAGTCAACTTTTCAGTTTTCAGCCATTTTTCCCCACTAATTAATAATCTTCACGAGTCACGACTGCATGAATAGGAAGGATTAGGAATACTGTTAATGATGCTAGATGCGGGGATGCTACTGCTAGAGTATAGCTAAATAAGCTTTCAACAATGTCAATGTGTAGTACCTACCTTAACTTTTTACATATACACTACACTGACACAACGTACGTACGTGTAATTTTATAACAAAACAAAACGTTTGTGGATTGAAAATAATTATTTAATTTTAGCTCCAATATATCTCGATTTCATCAATCGAGAAACACTCCCTGGTTGTAGACTTATAATTAATTTTATATCGAAATCAATATAGAAGAAATAAACTCCATCTCGTCATCTTTTCATCGGGAGACCCTGGTTCGACACCCGGTTGAGATGGATTTTCTAATTTCTAGATTGTTTTTCCATACACTCTAGTAGTGTTGTGTTGATTGTTCTGCTGCTATAAACCTTTCAGTACAGCTGTCTCCAGACAACATTAATAATATATCTGTCACAAAACTCCAAACTCCTTCTGTGACTCTTAACCGTTATAAGAACATCGCAATGCCCTCCACGTTACCTAGCACCGTGGGTGATCCTGTGTGAAACTTGATGTGAGCACAGCCAATATTTAAAATTGTTTTTGTTTGCCTTCATGTGCGCACATACAACTCTAGAGCTAAACAGCCGACCGCCCGTCTGCAATCATTTTTTAAGATTTTTGCACCGTTCTCGAGATATCACAAAAAAAAAAACTGTAATTTAGCGTGGTTTTAATATTCGTGGGGGTATACCACAAAAACAGACGTTCATGCGCACCGAGTTAATATAAAAATTAAAATTCATTATAAACTTGCAAACATGATTAATTTTATGGGGAATTACCATCTTTAAAAATATTGAACTAATAACTGTAAAATAACTGTGTTGTCATTTCAATAGAGTAAGCAATGCTTTCTTTATTCCCCTCAGTGCACGCCACTGCGAAGACGTGGGTTCGAATCTAACATAATGCAAATTGTCCTTTCATCCTAATCTTATCTCCCCCACGTTCGTTTCACTGCGACCTGGCACGGCGGTCGGCATAAAAACCAGTTGTACGGGAGGTGTACAGCCAGTCTGACTGATGTTATTGACAGAAGTAGATAATTTAAATTTTACAGGGCTTCTAAAAAATTAGCCTTTTGTTAAATGCAAGTCTGTATAAGTGCAGTGAGGGCCTATGTAAAGTAAAGCCGACAGGTTCGATTCCCGGTGACCCGGGAGGGGGACACGTTTCGAATGTTATGGTGCATCCATTATAATTAATAATTACTAATTTCCATATTTGTTTTATTTAACATAGCTGATGTTTGTAGCACATTGCATGTTACACCGACGGGAGTGTATCCCTACTGATGAAATTATGAAGTAAGAACCATTGTACAATATCGCACAAATGCCCTTGTATACAATGAATAATAATTTCGTTTGATTGGTTTGAATGAATGAATTGAGCTATAGTAAACTCAACGCTGTTATTGATCAGTGTAAAAACCCCGTGATACGTGTTTATTAGCAGCAAAAACAAAAGGTCCTTTTAAGGACAACAATTGTTTATTTAATGACTTGCTGTTTATTATTTTAAATCAGTAAGTTTTTTTATGTTGTTATATCAAACTAGACGCCAATTCATTGTGAGCAAGTCCGACATCAGAACAAAAATAAAAATAAAATTAATAATAATAAATGTTAGTACTCTATATCTGTGATGATAGTGATTAGTGATTACTTAAATTCATGGCGTCAATGTGTTTATAGAGTACAACATAATAACATAACGAGTTTTATTTCAACTCCGAATAGGGATTTGCAATTATTCCACTTTTACTTTTAGTGCCAATATAGAAACAAAAAAAGTCGTTCTTTACTATTTAAAATTAGTTAAACAGTACCGTACTGTGTTTTCTTTTTATGCATCACTTTAATTGAAATCTAACGAGTCCCCAAACCTTCTAAATGGTGTGTGCGTTTTATTTATTTGTTTATTTATCATTCAATTATAATTATTTAAACATTAGGAATATCAGGAGCATAGCAATTTCATTCGGTCATAACTCTCGTAATTTTCATCATAAAAAACGAAATTTAAAAAACAGTATTTACTTAATTAACAATTTGTCATCACAATAAACAAATTTCATTAAAATTACCGAAAAATAAACATTTTTTCTAGTTGATATTTTATTGCCGTGACGTTTTGATCAAAAGGTAAGATAACGCGTCGCGAGCCGGCCGTCCCGGGCACACGACACTAAGTGGAATAGTGCCGTGCCGGACAATTATAATAGACCGGGAGATAAGAGGTATTAGCAATGGTATTTGGTGGTAAGAAAAATTAGCGCCATAATTTCTAGTGCCAACTGGGGCTGAAACGATTAGCAATATTGCAATAAAAAATCATCATCGATATATTTGTGGATAAAACGGGGATAACCGTCCATTATAAAAGAAATCAATATTATTGTTCAACTATTTGCAAAGTTATTAATATTAATAATTGAAATACGGCACAATGTTTTGTTTCAGTTATTAGTGCGGTGTATGTTCATCAGCACGAATAATAATAGTTAACTATGCCCACTCCTTTTGCAATGTATATTTTCTATATTTCAGATTTTTATGTACTGTAATGATGCTCTGGGGGTGATTTCGAGTATGACACCGAGAGGAAAACGATTATTGATGTATACATGAAAATTTTAAATAAAAACAATTGATTCATTTCTCACGTATAAGGCTCATTTATAAGAATGAGATTACGGGTTTTTGTATCCTTGCCCGGTATTTCAATGTCCAGTTAAAGAGGCAAGTGAATTGAACTGCTAGGTAAGTTTTATGATTATCTATGGCAACCACCGATACGTATCAGAAGCTTTGAAATTATTTTATTGGGAGGCTAACTGACTAAAGGCTAAATTTAACTGGACACTTCCCTCCCCCTATTGTTGTCTTATTTTCATAAGACGTTTGTTAGACATTGGATACATTGGCTTGACCAGAAAGATGGGACAAATCGTTATATGGGCCTCTCTTATTGTGTTATGAAACACCTAGAATTTCTGAAAACGATCCTGAAGGCCTCGACGAAGTTTTCGAATTCGAAAAGTAGGCCCCACTGTTCGACAGTTCGTCGAGGGGTATACTCGATTGGGGTTTGAAGAAGTGACTCTCAAATCTCGATTGCGACCGAGAATCAATCATATTTTCAGGCATTTATTTTAATTTTTTTTACTGCGCTTTCTTTTTTGTGCTGATTTTGTATGTGGGCAAAAATGGAAAATACGAACACACCTTCGAAAATCGAAATACCAAAGTATGATTATTTTGGTTTTGATGGTGTGAAGGTGCTCTTCACAAGTTTTAAAATGAAACCTATCGAATGCACTGGGGGTAAAATCGTAAAATAAAAAACTCATTAAAACAAATCCAGAACGAGCACTTTTTATCTTATCTGGTTTTTGGGAAACAACCTTGGGGTGGGGTACTGCGAAAGCGCTAAAAAAACGGTTCCCCTCCCCCCGACTCCATGTTTTTCGAGAAGGTAGTGAGCCCCGGGCTGAGACAGAGCGTAGTAAAGAGAGAGAGACGTAGTTCCCTAACCCCAACATCGGAGCGTGACCCGCGCGACAACTTCACGTAAAAAATATCCCGCAGCCCCTCTGTCGCCGGGAAATAGGAACTACCGCATTTGTGGGCCCCGGGGCCCAAAAGGAAGGGGGATCTTGGGAGGGGGGAAAGAGTGGGGATATATCTTTTTAACATGGAGAAAAACATCTTGTATTTTTTTAAGATTAACATCTTTCGCTGGTGTGATTTCGAATTTCTTCATGCTTTAAGAATCTATATTCGGAGTATTTTTATTTCTTGTTACATAGTGTGAATTCAATAATAATTGGGGAAACAAAGATTCCTTCCTGTGTAATGAAGCATAAATGACAACTGGCCGTACAATCACAAGCGAGGTCATGCGAAGAAAAAAACTACTTGCAGTGCAGCGCAGCCAACATAACCTCGTAATGGAGGCGTCCGCCCCAAGGCTTTCATTTAGGTAATTATCTTTGTGTATCCAATAATTATACTGATATGACCAATCTTTTTACGTTAATATCACATCAAACTCTACTTTGCACACTATTGTACAATCTAAAACTGTTTTAGGCATCTGAGGGTTGTTTTAAATGCTGGTTTCGAAGCCATCATGCGCCTAGGCCTAGTGAGCATGCCATTTGGGTCAACCCAACAGCTCCTTGTTCGAAAGGATGGGCCCAATGATATTTATGGAATGGTAGGGGCCCTAGGCCGGTACTCTTTCGTTTGGTGTTGGCCAACTTTTTAACACTGTTTTTTTTTCTTTAAAAAACGAAAAAAACCACAAAGATTTGGCTTTTTTTTTAAATTTGAGTTGTGGGGCCTAGGCCTATATAATTAAAAAATGCACTCGCAAGTTTCATTTCATGCTGTGTTCTTTTAGGCCTATAACAAAAGTAAGTTACGTACAGAGGCGGACTGGCAGGTACGGAACTACGGAATCCCGTACGGCCCCCCCCCCCCCGGTGGGGGCCCCTAGGGGACCCTAACCCAACCCTAACCTTTAAAGTTTTTAAAATGAAAAATATTTTTTGTCTTAAAATTCAAGGGTTTAAACGAACATCACATTTATTCAATATTCATATTAAACGTAGGCCAAAGGTAAGAAAAATGTAAATGTTGGATGTACCTTGGTGCCTACCGAGGCCTATCTTATTTGCCATCGTTGTGGTACCTTTATTTTTTTCGTTACTAATGGCAAGTAAGGTTTGGGGAATAGTCAATATAACCCCTGGGAAGGGGGGAAAAAGGGGGCCCCAAAAAAAAAAAAAAAAAAAACAAAAAAAAAAAAAAAAAAAAAAAAAAGTTTTGGGGCCCCCAAAAACGAAAAAAAAAAAAAAGTTTTTTTAAATGAAAAACACTTTATAAATTTCAAAATTAAAAGCAATTTAAGAAACATAAAATTTTTAAAAATTTCATTTTTTTTTTCGTTTTTCAACCGCAAAAAAAAAAAAAAAAAAAAACCAAAAGCAGCAATTTTTAATGAGTTGTGCTGAGGGGTGATGGAGAGGGGGTGGAGGGTCGCCATCAATTTTTTTTATAGCCATATAATTTTTTTTTAAGGAAAAACCCGTTTTTGGGGGCAATGTATGACCCTCTTCAGGTGTTTTGACAGGTTTCGGATAGTAGGCCCATAATGCCACTCTAGCCTAGGGGCGGGAGAAAGGGTTTCCGGGGGGGGTTTGTCATTTCCTTTGTCATGTTCGTGTATCATTTCGTTGTTTAATGGGGGGGTGTCCCAAAAGGGAAAAGGAAAAGCATCGAGACGCCGCAGCTCGCCTCTAAATGTCAGGGTTATTATACTCCCTACTTGCTAAATGATTTTTGCGAGGGGGATTACCTCTTCCCCGCCCTTTTTTTGACTAGAGAGCCATATTTGGCTTAGTGGAAGTACATAAAAATAATGTTTGCCTTTTTTATATATCTGTTAAAATGTATCAGGATATTATTTGTATCATCTTATTTTTGTTTATCCTTGTTGTTAATTCACAAATCCCAAAAATTTCCCAAATATTTTGCTAAAAAAACCAAAAGCGATGAAATTTTTTTGGGGGCCTTTTAAATCTCGACTTAGAACTATCACTTTTTGACCAAACCCAAAAAATTTTTCTCATGAAAATGCAATTTTACGATTTTTTCGAATTTAAACATTTCTTCGATTTCAACACCCACAGCTTTATCCGTTGTAATGGGTTTTTTTTTAAAAAACCCTTTATTTTATGAATTAATATTTCGTTGAAAATTTAAGTGCAATCAAAAAATATTTTGTAATGAAATTGCAATTTTTCCTTTTTTCTTTTTTTTTAAACACCTCCCCCCTTACAACACCTACATTCTTTCCGATTCTAATCATTTTTTTAAAAATTAATTTTTATGAATTAAAATATTTATTGTGAAATTTAGCGCAAACAAAAATTATTTCTCATAAAAAACGCAATTTTCGCTTTTTTTTCGTTTAAAAAAAAATTTTCGCTCAACCACAACGCCCTGAAAAAACGTTTTTCGAAGCATCCCATTTATTATTTTTAAAATAATTATTATATTATTTTTATTTTTATTTTTTGTTTTATTAAAATTAGGTTTTTTTTGCTAAGCCCGCTTTAAGGGCATAGTTTTTTTGATTCATAGCTTGTCGAAAAAATTTTTTCCCCCCACTGGGGTTCTGGGTTTGACCCCAGCGGGGCAAACTTTTTCGACAACTCTATGATAAAAAATTATTATTATTTTTATTTTTATTTTTATTATTTTTATTTTTATTGCTGTAGGAACTTATGTTATTACTTTTGTTACCGGTAGCCCTACACGTAAAAATATATGGATGTGTAACAGCTGATTTTCCAAAGAAACGCATTTTTGATAACGCTACAAAGTGTTTTTTATTCACTTCTAAGTTTTTCCATACCTCTCATTTACATAAAATGATATTAAAACTCTGCATGTAATTATGTTGGGAAAATTAGACGATAAGAATTTATATTTTCATTCACCGCCGTAACCAGGGGCTGGTAACCCGGGTAAAAATCTGGAGTAGACCATGTTGAATTGCTAATAGAATAATAGTCCAGACACCACTACTTTTTTGACTAAAACTCGTTAAAATACTCCAATCTGTAGGAATCGAAAAAATTACTGGCGCTGCAGTGCGCTCCGGACCCGCATTACCTTGGGGGATGGGACCTCCCACCATTATTTTATTTATTTATTTTATACAAGGTCAGACTTTACCCAAACATACTAAGGGCGTCCCCCCAGAATCCTCTATAAAGTAATTTTACTAACATATTAATTAGAGTCGAATAATATAACTATTTACATTATATTCAACGGTTTTTGGGACATTGTACCGCGTTAATAAGATTGTAATGTAACCCACCACAAGAACTGATGAATACGTTTTTCTATACATTAACTTTATTAATCTCGTCAGGACTCGGGACGTTAGTGTTTCAATTCCATTTGGCGGTTTTGTTTTGAGTATCGACTGCACAATAATTACATTATTTTATTTTGGTTTCTAAAACGCACCAAACGCACTCTTAAAACCTGATTTTAAAAAATTTCGCCTGCGGCGCTATTGCCCCCTAAACCCCCCACACATGTCCCACGAAAGTATAAATTATAATTTTACACCCCCTAACAAATTTCCTGCGGACGCCCTTGATTCATACATACCTGGTAATTTTTATAGCCTAGGTGTACTTACGGCCCTGTTCTCATTGAATGTGATACTGTTTTCAAATTCGAATTGCGATATTATTTGAGGTATGACCACAATATTTAATGACTAGGTCACTTCATCTATCCGTTCAAAATATACCTCAGATTGCTTTAAAAGCCGTCTTGAGACTAAAATGATGCGAAAAAAAATTTGCCTCCGGCGGCTGGGGCTTCGCCCCAAACCCCTTTGGGGCCCCCGAAAGTACTTTCCATACAAGGCCCCTACCCCTCCAGTCCGCCTCTGGTTACGTATGTATGTATGTATGTATGTATGTATGTATGTATGTATGTATGTAAGTACGTGCGTACGTACGTACGTACGTATGTATGTATGTATGTATGTAATGTATGTATGTATGTATTGTCTTCTCTGCTGTTGACTACGGTAGTAGTCTGTGGCAGGTTCTTCCCTCATCTCCTATTTCTCATTTTCACCTTCTTCTCCCTTTTTCATCCGTTTTCACCTTCTTCCTCTCATCCATAAATTTCCCTGATATAGGCCTACCATACTCAGCAAGGCCTCTTCTTACTTCCGTCTCCATGACGCTCAATTCTCCCGCAATCCCTCTCGCCCCTAGTCTGGATTCACCTTTGGCAGCAGCTTTATAGATTTCTTGAAACTAGCCAACTTTTTTTCCCCCACTATCCCCTCACAAAGGCTATTCCATTCCACCACCGTTCTAGCAAGGAAGGAGTTCTTTCCCACATCCGTAGCCCATGTAGCCTACCTCTCTCATAGTCATACTTCCATGAGCGGTCCCCTCTTGCTATATAGAGCCTTCCTTAGATGCCCATTCATCTCTCCCCATCCCTCATGTGCCCTAAACACCCTGTACATCTTACCCAGCCTGTCCATTCTTCTCCTATCCTCAAGTACAAGTTCAAGTATACAAGTAGCGATGAGTGACGCGCGCGAGTAACTCGATCGTCTGACAGGGGCTTTATGTATAACCTGTGGAAATTACTAATTTAACTAACATACTAGCTATATTGTACATTTTCAGATCAGTAAATATCAATAAATCGTTCATAAATACTATTTCTATAGGCTATTTATTTCATATTTACAGTGGTTTTTCGTTGTTTTTAATTGAAAAAAAAAAAAACAGTGTTAAAAAGTTGGCCAACACCAACCGAAAGAGTGCCTCTAGGCCTAGGCTATGTTATCAGAGATTTTCCCTGTTAACTTCAAAATCAAACAAGCTTTGGCCTAAGATAGGTTTAGGTCTCACAGCGGTAATTATATAGCCCTAGGCCTACAGTAGTTTACAGTTTGCCGAGAAAAATGACTTAAAATTTTCTCACCTTCTTTATAGGTAGGTATTATTAATGATTCCTAATTCATTTTCAGTTAGCGCATTGTAAACTTTCAACCATAATTGATGTTATTCGTGTAATTACGTACGTAGGTAGTGTAGCCGCAATGTCAATGTTGTCCGCCATATTGGCAACAATAGTAATGACGTATATGAAGCTCTTATGCCGCCGTATACTAGTGACGTATATGAAGCTCATATGCCGCCGTGACGTCATACACTTTTTACCTTGAACTCGACCGCAATGTTTTGAAATTGTGCACGTTTATTCACTGGTGGTGGCTGGTTCCGCTTCATCATCATCATCATCATCGCCAACATTTTCTTCGTCAATGACGACACTCGCCGGGTTATATAAAATTCCTAATTCTTTAAAGAATGCACAAATGCGATCGGTATGTTGTGGGTGGGTTCGCTTCCACATAAATTCCCCCAAATAACTCACAAAATGTTCTTCCCTACATCCGTACCGTGGTATGTTGGCACGCACCTCCCTCCACGACCTAATTCAATATTTTGGGTGTGTGCGCCCGTCATTGGATCAACAAAATTTTCAGAGTGGTTGACACTTAAATGTTCAGTCTTCATTTTTCAGGCAGTAATACGATTTCCAACCATCCTAGATAATAGTTGTTCCTGGCGAAATCCATTCCTTAATTAGACCTAATAATGTATCTTTATCCCTTTCGGCAACGTGAACCATCAAACATCTTTTTGGAATCTCACTCAAATCGACCAAAAACCCATTGACCTTCAATGATTCGCCCTCGATTGTAGGCCTACTTACGCTTACTCATTTTCACTTCATCAATCTCTACAATTTTTCCAGGACCACCTAATGGCTCATTGTGCCTAAGGCATCACTCAACTAGGGTTGCCAACCGGCCGGTTTTTGCCCCACTTGGCCGGTTGCCAGTCAGTCCCTTCGACCGGCAATAGTGTTGCCGTTTTTTTTTACGTTTATAACCCATTATACTAAAAATATTACTAAATATACATAAAAAACTAAAATAAATATTTAAAAACCATCCTAATCATCGTTTCCCAAATCCCAAATCCCACTTAATTAGTAAACATTGCTCTTCTCCACTTCCCCTTGACCTAACCCGCCAACCCCCTCACCAGACAGCGAACAAGGCAGTAGGCTGGCCAAAGACTGCCACACTGCACTGCAGTCCACTGTCAATGCCGTTCATACGGGAAGTTTGTGCACGAATCCAACGATGAAATTGACTCCGCGAAAAAATAAAGTCCAACAAGACTCTCCTTCAAGCAGCAAGATCAACTGCTAAATACTCATTCACGATTAAGAAGTAAACTTGTTAATTGATCATAATTCCTTTAAATCTGTTAATGCTGTTTACGTAATATTAATTTACTGCTTTGAGAATCGTGATATGACAAAATTATTCGTGGTTTATTTGGAATTTATTATTCTTAGGCCTAAATTACTTATGAATAAAAATATGCCCATTGCCTACTCGAATTATGAATACTCGGCATATCAGCGGATGTAATATTATAATCTAGGCCTATTACCTCAGTGACTTTTTTATTTTTGGTGGTTTTCCAGTTTTGACTGCACAAAAACTACATTGTTTTGGTATATCATCCAGCTCACCACTTTAATCTAAAACGCACCAAATGCAATCTAAAAAGCTGAGTTTCAAAATTTTCGCCTGCGGCGCTATAGTTGGGGGGCTCCGCCCCCAAACCCCCCGTGCTTGGTCCCTTTCCCATGAATTTACATGGAAGGCCGGTTTTTCCCGTGGTCAGAGTTGGCAACCCTACACTCAACGCACAGTTCTCTACAATAGTTGCTCCAATCAACAACTGTATTTGTACTACATTTTAATTTATGTTGAATAAACTCTTACCTTGGCGGTTTCATAATTAACCAAAACATCGTTAACAAACAAATACTTTCCAGTCCCGAATTAGAGTTGGTGAACCGTGTATTTTTAAATAATGTTCATTTAAAGTTGCATTTTACATGCTTAACCTTCTTGTTTTTCCTAAGTAATAACTACGCTTTTAGAACAGAACCAATAAAACGCACTATTTAAATTACAATTGCCGTTACACTTGGGACATTTCAATTTTTCTAACAACACCCCGTGTTCACGTGAAAACCTAATTAGTTTTTCATTGTCTCTACACATAACAATGAAATCACACAGAGTGACCTGACAACCGTCACCTATTTATTTAAGCATCATTCACAACAAGTTCTAAGGCGTAAGGCGCAAGGCATAAGGCGTAATATATTGTATTGCCGAGTATGTGTTTCAATCAGAACGTTCACATCACGTCCTAAGTCGCAAGGCGTATGGTTTATGTCGTAACGAATTGCCCAAAATCCAATTCTTACGACAGGTTTCTTACGACGAGCCAATCACGAACAAGGAAACTCCCTACTCCTGCTTATTTCATTCCACAGCTGGTTGTACGCGCATGCGCAATACGCAGGAGCAATGCAAAATTGCATGGTTGTTGTAAACGCCTAGCATTTCTTACGACTTACGCCTTACGCCTTAGACCTTGCGCCTTACGCCTTAGAACTAATTGTGAATGATGCTTTAAATACCATAGGCCTACCTATTTAAAACAGGTGAGAAATTTTGTCATTTTTGTCGGCAAACTCTGTAAACTATATAAATACCCTCAGAGCAATACTATTATGGACATTTGCTTTAAAATCGTAATTGGCTCCGCTTTGCATAGGGCTGTAGAGCTAGGCCTAGGCTACTTCTTTGGTTGGGACGGGACAACTTTGGAAAAATAGGTTAGGTGGAGGGGGGGGTGCTAAGCACGTAGCTATGTTTTACAATATTGTCATTAATATTAGGCCTATTATTATTCAGCATTGAAGACAGGCCTCTCCATCTTCTTCTGTCTTGCCACCACTCCTCTCCTTCCACCACATTCCAGTCTCCTTCTCGCTGTTCTACATCTTTTCATACACTATTCTGCCATTGTTGTTATGGTCTGCCCCTTGGTCTCCTACCTGGAATTTCCAATTCCATCATCCTCGCTCCTCGGTAATCTCGCTCCTTCCATCCTTCTGACATGTCCGAACCACTTTAATCTTCTCTCTCCTATTTGCTCTATAAATTTCTCACTCTTACTTGATCTTGGATATCCTCATTCCATATGCGGTCCCATGTAGTCTTACCTAGGCCTACAATGCTTCTCAAAAACTTCATATCGTCGGTGAAGTGGCAATAGGGCTACCGCGTAAGTGATTTTTTTTGACCAAATCCACTTTCTTTTTGTTTCGACATCGTGAATTCATTTGCCGCCGTTTAAATTCGTATTCGTTTGAAATGGACCAATAGTAAGGCTTAAAAGAGCTTATAATAAAACCGCGTATTGAGAAGGCTGTGGAAATACCGCGTATCTCACAGATTTAGTTCCAGCTTTGAACCATAGATGGTGTTAGTTAAGGGGGGCATGAACTTCTTTACCGACTGAAAGTTCACTGAAAGTCATGACCAAATTTTGTTGAGCCACGACAAGCAGCTAATTTGTATCTTACATACATCCAGACGGCGGTGGGCCTACCTATACCCGGTATATGTTTTGATTGTGATGGGATGGGATGTGATGTCATTTACTATAATATGTCAGTGAATGATGGATGCATATCTGAACTAGACTGCAAGATGCGTAATGTAATGCGGGCTTTGCAAACAACATGTTTTATACCGTTTCATGTAGGTCTATCACATTTCAGATACCAAGCCCCCTGAGGACCAACATTAAGTTCAAGACTAAACTGTAAACCCAGAAGCATTGCCATCACCTTCCGATTCTACCCTCAGGCGTTGTTAATCCACTGGAATCATCCGAGTAAGTTAAGCATAAAATTTCTCATAGTCTCTTAGTTTGTTCATTCCATTATCATGCATTCATGCTCATCTAAACAATTTACATTTAATGTAGATTGGAGAAGGGCTGACAGGTTGGGAAAGCATAGAGAACATAAAGCCTAGCCTGAAGGGCTGGGGGCGACAAAATTTCACCTGCTGATGACAACTGCAGCTAATTTAAAGTTGTTTGTTACCTTAATCCACGAGGCGTTTCGTCCTTCTGGGACTCTTCAGGCGAATGGTGGCCATTAAAAATCGGCTAACTACATACAAACATAACTAACACATAGCCAAACCTGTGGTAGGGCCACGCAAGAAGTAAATTCTGCCTGCATGTTGTCATCATCAACAAGGTTACTTCACACACCATTCATACTGAGCCACACCATCAGCACAACCAGTAAAGGGGCTTCCCTCACACTCTAGTGCTCGGGAGACAAAACATCCATGACCATGACTCACCTTGTATTCGAACCAGGACCCTTGGCAACAAGAGAATAGCTGCCCCTCCTGCTGTTGCCGGGCCAGGGTACCTCTTAATTTATTCTAAGAGAAAGATTTAGAGGTAGGAAGGGTGGAAAGTCACAAAACAGCACAACCAGTGAGGGGGCTTCCCTCCTAGACTCTGGTGCTTGGGCGACAAAAGAACCATGTCCTACCCTGGATTTGAACCAAGACCCGTGGCAACGAGAGAGGCTGCTCTACTAGTTGCGACCGGGATCCGAAAACAAAAGGAAACAATACTACAAGTTAAATTTAAGTGACACTGAGAGGCTTGTTTTGAGATCTAATGTTTAAATAAATTGGGTATAAAAGTGTAAACATATATAGTAGCCTAACATTTTTATGATAGCCTACTACAAAAGTTTGGAAAAGGCCAACTGGCTAGTACCTATAGTTTAGATTGGAGAAGGGTTGACAGGTTGGGAAAGCATAGAGAACATAAAGCCCAGCCTGAAGGGCTGGGGGCGACAAAACTTTTCACCTGCTGATGACAACTGCAGCTAATTTTAAGTTGTTTGTTACCTTAATCCACGACGCGTTTCGTCCTTCTTGCTGATGATGACAACATGCATGCAGAATTTACTTCTTGCGTGGCCCTACCACAAGTTTGGTTATGTGTTGTGAGTTTTGTTTGTATGTACTATGCTATGTAGTTAGCTGATTTCTATTTTTATGATACTATTTGCCATAAATGTGGCCACGCCAGACTAAATATAGTTAGTAGGGCCTAAATAAGTTGTACACCCAACACCATTCATGTATTCATTGTACTCATTGTGTTGCATTTCAGCAATGTGCGGAACCCACAATCCTAGGGGCCCTAGAACTTCCAGCAACATCCTATGTCGCAGCTCACGAGTCATTCTTCAGACATTGCCCAGAACATCGCTATATTCAGCCGACTACGCAGGCATTGAACTAGGTAACTATTGAATAGGTTGTGTGTAAGTCAGTTCATGGAACACTTGATTTATTCCTAATCCCTCGATCCTTCCTCATAAGAGGTTTTCCTGCATGTTTGGTACGGTGCTTGACTATTGACTTAACAATATCTTCTATTTGTGTCAATAATGCCCTCAAGTCTGTTCAAGGCACAATGTGATGATTTCTTTATTTCTCTTTTTCCGGGTTGTAGTTATTGTTGTTATACATGCTTGATTTTAAGATCATTGACCCTGACTTGAGTGCCCAGCTATGAATATGTAGGCCCTGCTTATTAAGGCACTCGAGGATTATTTATTTTAGATTGTAGCTTACATTCATTTCATTAAAATAAAAACCCAGATAGATTTACCTGACATTACATTTAAGTGACTTTTATTATGTGCTTAGTAAAGTGTAGTCACAACTCTAGAACGTTCAAAACTTTCTCACCTGTCAATCATTGCTTCTTACCTCAACCCAGAACAGACTATCCTGGACTATACTTTTTTAGCCTTAAATAAATAAATAAAATAAATAAATTTTATTTAGAGTCTACCCACTCAGTTATATAACTGATTTTCAGTGGGGGACTTTAAATCAAAGCGACCAAGCCAACCTTGCAGGCCCCGACGCAATCGACGAGTGAGCGATAACCAACCAAAGATCGATATTTTAATAGGAAAATATAGCAATCAGTGGTATGGACTTCTATTCCTTCTATTTCTAGCAATCTCTACAGAGATCTGACTCACTGTTGTCAGTAAGTGAAGTGATGATATCATTGTTGAGTTAGCTGTCATGAAGAAGCACCATCATGTTCATGCCTACATAGTATTCTAGCTCACTCACACCACAGTTTGTTCACCTTCATTGCAGGGCCTACATCGAATAATCAAAAACCGGTTTGAAACCAGTTACGCAGGAAACCGGTTACGCAGGAAACCGGTTATGTAGGAAACCTGTTTTCATTTCTTAATCCGTTTTTCCTAAAATTCAAAAATCACGTTTCTTTTTCAATTCAACGCGCTGTGTCACATTGTAGGCTGAAGGTTAATGTAAACATGCGCTTTCTCATATCTTTTGTGCTTGGCGGCGATTTTCTTTCGAATTATAATGTCCTTTGTTCATGCCGCCGACTTGTGGCAGTGTGTTGAGTATGCCCCCTCCTCCTTCCCCCATTCCTTCTATCTAACCACTCGCTATCTTCCAGAGATTATACTGCGTAAATAATTACCATAACGATTCTAATGTTTTCAATTTGCTAGAAGTCAAAAGCTAGGTAATAACTGAAATTAATCACATGGGAATAGAGGTACTGCAGTGGCTGGCCTTTCCTTATATTGTTTACTCTCCAGCATTCCGGCTCCAGCCCCCCTCCCCTCCCCCGCCCAGCGCCACGCATCATGACCTTGACTAGACTGTGACAAGATATAAATCAGATGCAAGGAATCGCGGGTGTTATCTTAATGGCTTGCCGCTGTTCCTCTTTTGTGATTATGAAATACTACTTCATCAACACGTCATTGTTAGAGGTACGTGTATTTCGCTACTGACGATAAAACCGAAATATGTGTAAATCATTCAATTTTAAAAAATGAGCATGAATTGATCAAATCTAGAACAGAAAATGCCAAAATTGAATCACCGCCAAACAGCGAAATATGTGTAAATTACACAATAACAGCGAAATTCACAAAAATCGTGTTTTTAACGACGAAAAGCACTAAAAATGGGAATTTTTGTTAAATTACGGTGTAATTCTCACTATTGTATGCAGTACAGTTCAATCAATAAAAGGTGTTATAAAATAACTATCAGAAAAAATTATGAATTTAGTCTTAGTAACTAAAACCAGTCTGTTTATTAGTACATTCAAACTTGTTGGAGAATAAACGACATCAAAAAAATTAAATTTTAAATTTAGATAAAACCCAAATAGAGCTTTAAACCAATAACACCGAAATCTCCAATTTTAAAAACGAAATTTACAACAAAATAAAACCACTTTCACGGACCTCTAGTCATTGTTTATGGGACAGCATTACGTCTGGGATATTACGATAATTGATGTGCGCTTGTCTTGAGAGCTGTTCAGTGCAGTGGCAGGGGGAATATACACACAAAATCTTCGGAGTGAAAAACGGCTTTTAACCGGTTTCCGATTTAACGGTTTAACGATTATCCGGTTCGTAAAAATACTATTTGGTGTAGGCCCTACTTCATTGTTGTAATTTCATGTATTAAATATGGATGTTAGAAAGCGTATATTTCATTAAACGTTAACACCCTGCTCACAAAAACGTGTACACGTTTTGTTTACATTACTAATCGACGATGTTACAACAACAAAATTCTCCCGAATCGTGGATTTGATGGAATTCCTAACCGCTCAAACGGGTTTTTTCGATCGTGAGCTATTACACAGTACAGGAGAAAGGGCATTTACACGATAAATGCCATATGCTCGGGTGTGTAGTGTACTGCGTTTCCAGCACAGTCAGCGCAGACTGCCACGCGCCCAAGCATAATGGCTTTTCTTTAGCGTGTAAATGCCCTTTCTCCCGTAATGTTTTGTAACGGAGCGCGTATGCGCAGCTAATTCTGTAAATGGGCTATTAAAAGTGATGTCAGAACCTAATAAATTTTGTCAACCTTGTCCGCAACATACCTAGTTCACCTGAAGAGGGGCATATTGCACCCTAACAGGTTTAATTCCCATGGTTATAATTTAATTTTTTAATTTTATCTGCTGGTGATTTATATCAGCAGTAAACACTTGAATTCAACCCTTGAGATCAAGAGATTGAAGGAAACATTGAACTGTCTAAATCAGTCTTTAGTACCATGCCACTTAATATGTAAAAATATTTTTTTTAAATCTTATTTCGAGTCTACCCACTTGTTCCCTTCATCATTATCTGTTGGTGTTTGTTGCCTACGCCTATGCCGTCATGAAAGTTTGCAAAATATGCTTATCTCAAATCCTCATTCTGTATTTGGTCCTACAGGTCTTACTACAATGCTTCTCAAAAACTTCACGTAGGTCTTTTACACTTTTTAAATTTAATATATGTTGCAAACATCAGGAAGGCTTGTTTGAACAACTACAGAGCCTATCTCTGTATGGCTTGTTTCTTACTCCTTGTTTCACTTTCAGGAGTACGAGAAACTCTTGCTTGGTCTTCAAGGAAACCTCAAGAACATTCATTAGCATCACCAGTTTAGAAGAATTGTGTGGACAGGTAGGCCAAAGTGTTATTAGTCTATACTGTACCACCATTGTTGTTCCCTTCTGTTACAAAAAAGCAATGTATTGTAGTACATAATTATATGAAAATCTACATTTACAAACTTTTAAGAAAAAATCCCACACCAGGCCTAGCAGTAAGTTACTAGCATTTTGTATTCTGAAGAATATCTCCCTTTTAATCTTTCCACTTGCCATTTCTTCACTTCCTAGATATCTAAAACTATCTACTACTAGATATTAAAAATAAATATTAATAATACATAGCTTAGGCCTAGGCCTATACCTTTCCAATTATCTTTTATTTTTATTTTATCGTTGTGCAACCCTAATAATAGTCACTGTGTTGCACATTTCAGGAATGGGAGGAAACCTAATTCGAGAAGCTTCCACAATCTACATAGTATGTCGCTGCTCACATGTGATTCTTCAACCTCAGCGTCTCAGACATCATCATATTCACCCTTCTACGCTCGTATCGCACAGTAATTGATGTTTGTAAGTCAGTTCTTGAAACAGTTGATTTATTCCTAATCCCTCTATCCTCCCTTTTAAGAGGTTTCTCCTGCATATTTGATACGGTGCTCGACTACTTGCTCAACTATTTCATTTCTTTACGTAATTTTATAAATTCTGTCAACTTTTTGTTTCTTGCAGTCCCTTAGTTATTTGACACGGCTGTTGTCAGTGAGTAAAATGATGATATCGTTAAGCTAGTGGTCATGAAGAAGCACCAGCATGTTCCCAGTATGTTTGCATTTTCCCAGCATGTTTGCATGTTCCCAGCATGTTTGCTAGCTCACACCACAGTTCACCTTACAGTCAAACTGTTTTCACGTTGAATTTTGGGTGGTCCGGTTCACATTCCATAAGAACAATGCTATTTATAGTTCCCTATTAGGTCCACCGGTTTGTACGTTGATCCGTTTATGACGCCATAATTTCGTGGTCCCGTGCTGTGTTTCACTGTTTTTACCACGTTTTCGAGGCTCCGTGACATCTTCAGCCAATCAACAACACTATATTCAGCCAGCCTTTTCTGAACTTGAAGTATTTATCTTGCTTGTTACCTGTATATAGGCCTATTACATTTATCCAAGTAAAACTGGCCTAGGCTTAGTGAAAATAAATAAACTTAAATGTTAAGACTGCGGCCCGATTTAAAAACCAAAATCGATAATAGTTTGATCAAGAAAGAGAAATTGTCAACCCTACTTTTAAACAGGCATTGGAACCCATTTAGTAGCTTAATAAGTGGCAAGTTCAATGTTTTCCAAAGCTTGCCAGCTCAAGGCTACTCTGAAGTAAACTGTGGAGTGAACCCTAGTGTCCCCTGGTAGTGGGTGTGGTGTATGTCTGTATCGTCCATGATACTTAATCGGCGCTGCTCTTATTGAATTCCCTTGACCCGAATAAAACAACATGGAAATAAAAATGGACTTGGATGGAGTTGGAGAATGGGACAAATAACTCGAGGTTAAACGTTGCTTAGTGAATGAGAAAAAAAAACGTTAAAAGCTGACTTGCAGTTCAATGAATGAATAGTAATAACTAGTAGATGGGCTACAATAAGCAACATACTCGCTCACTGAAACTTAATATATAGGCCTCCCGCGTACATAAAGCAAACACAACATTGTCTCTTTAGGGTTTCAACACCACTGCACATTTTGTCTTTGGTCTAGTCTTTGGAACGTTTTAATAATATGAATCAATAACTTTGTCCTTAAAGAGGGCTTTTGCTTAAAAACCTTTTATTCTAAATAATAGGTATTAGTATTAGGTAATATTAATAATAATAAGAAGAAGAATAATAATAATAATTTTTTTTTTCAATCAATTCAATTTATTGTCACAAAACACATAATATTGTCACATCTCAAAGAAACCCACAAAGCCCATTATACGGGCTCATCTGTGGAATAAACAACATCAAATAAATTAGAGAAAGGAATCATAAAAAAACATTAACAAATCACAAACGTTAAATAAACAAATTGAAGTAGATTAACCGTTCCTTAAAACAAAATAAAACACAACGTCAAGGCTATTTTAGTTACAAAAACATATCAGAAACCTGTCAGAAATATAGCTAATGGATGAGTACGAAACAATGTAAGAGCAAAACAGATTTAGGCAAGCACACTCAATTGAGATAAAAAATGTATTTTTTTATTTTTATTTCTTGCTTGGCTTCGGAAATTTTTGTAAAATCTAATAATTGATCAGGTAAGTCATTGAAAGACTCGGGGACTAAACACTCTAGGGCTAGGCGCCTTTGACCGTATTTATTGTTAAAGTAAAGTAAAGTAAAGTAAAGTTTTATTTGCCAGTCGATTCGTACAAGATACAAATATAGGCATCGTCATGTTTTGGTACTAAAAACTAAGCTAATGCTAAGTACTTAAGATGAGTTGATAAATATATGTATATATACAATATAGAAATATCCTTATGATTAGGTAAAAGTAGAGTGAGTAACAGAGTATTAAATCAATTAGTTAAAATAAAATATTAATATTATTATAAATAGGTAATAATAATAATATCATAAATTAATAAATTAATATAAAGAGTATTAATTAATTAATATGGTAGGCGTATGAATATTGATCGAAACTTCAAATTTTTGTTTTTCCTGACTACATCTCCCTTTGTTTCTCTGTACAAGAACTCCATGTGTCTAAAATAATTTTTAAAGTTAATATTTTAGTAACAGTTGGTACGTGAAAAAGCCGTCAACAGGAAGAAGGTTACAATACTAGAGGTGTCTCCCAAGTCGATAGTTTGACAATAGCGAGGTCTCATTTTGCTTAAAAGCTTTTTTTTAGTACTCAAATTTTATTTAAGTGGAAGTCAGTGGAATACCCCCATGCAAGTAGACCATAAGATATAATTGATTCTGCAATAATAATAATCTCAATCTCATTCATTATCCATTGCCGTTTCCTGCTTCTGGCAGGGTCAGCTTCGGTTTTGTGACAAAAATTTTCCACTTCTTTCTATCCCACAGTTGCTTCTTTTCCACATCTTCCCAGTTCTTGCCTCTTGCCTCAAAGTCTCCTGCTTTGGTATCCTATCCTCCCATCTCTTCCTTGGCCTTCCCCGTCTTCTTCTTTCTTCAATCCTTCTTTCATTCACTTTCTTTAACATCCATCATCCGTTTGGTTTTTCTGACAAAACATTTGCATTGAAATTCCTACCCTATGAATATGATGGTATTATTGACAGAAATTTTAAAAAGTGCCTCCACCAAGAGGACGTTCGAATCCCGTTTAAGGCATGTTTTTTTTGTAATCCTCCTTCATCGTCATCAATCACCACTCACCAGACATTGTCTCGAATAGCCTTAGTGCATTAATATGAGACGTTAAGCAACGGAAATCATCATCCACCGGGGAAACAGCCGAGGTTCCGGGTTCATTCCCCGGTGGAGGTACTTTTTAAATTTATGTCATAACAATAATAATAATAATAATAATAACAGTAACAATAATAATATATTACTATAATAATTAATAATAATACCGTCATAACAGCGTCATAGTCGCCAGTTATAAAACCAAGGTTAAACAAAATTATATATAAATTAAGTAAATTAAAGTATGATACATAAAATGTGCAGAATTACCTTCTTAAGTATTAAAAAAATCTGACCTCAAGTCCTTTTTCACAGAGCACATCACAAATAGTTGATAATTTCATTTGCAAAAATGTAGTTTCAAGCATTTTAAGAATCCAAATGCAAAATATTCCCTTAAAGTGGCTCATGCGAGTGTACCAGCGGACTCAAGAGTATAATATTATTATTCAGCTACAACTGATAAAATAGGGCCTACTTGGTATTTTTTAGGGGTGTGCGAATAGTGATTTTTGAGTTCGAATACGAATATCGAATAGTACACAGTAAAAAAGTCGAATATCGAAGTCGAATATCGAATAGTTGTCAAAACAGTGCGCACACATAAAAATAAACATTAAGTTGTTTTTAAGTTTTATTTATTATGGCTATTAATATTAATATTATTAATTAATAATAGGATCTTTGGTCCTAGGTCTACCCTAGGCTAGCCTTGGCAAAATTCAATGGCTAGCCCCTAGCACTAGGCCTAGGCAGGCTAGGGCCTATGCCTAGGTAGGCTAGGCCAGGCTAGGGCCTAGGCCTAGGTAGGGCCTAGGTCTAGGTAGGGCCTAGGTCTAGGTAGGCTCGGGGCCTAGGCCTTAGGCCTAGCATTGTGCAAAGCACAGGGAATTAAAAACGATGTTCGTTGTTCTGACCTGTGGGGTTTTTAATTTTTTTTGCAATGCATACATTCGGCTTCGTTCCCTTTTGGGTTGAAAAAGTACCAAATCGCACTTTTTTTGCCGGAGGCTAGGGCCTAGACTATGAAGCGGGTAGGGCTAGGCTAGGCCTAGGGCTATGTCCGTTTCGGGCTCAAGGCCCGCTTCTTCTTTGTAATCTGTAAGCACGAGAGCCCTATGCGGGTTTTTACATGAGCATTTACCCGAGAAAAGACCATGTTTAGAACTTTTTCGCAAGAAAGATGAGGTTTGCATCACGTTTTCGGAGTAATTTCTTACGTTCAACGACGCTTTGACAACGGTGATATCAGATGCTGTTGTTTGTCGAGGTTGGTACAGCTTGGTTTGGTTGG
Source organism: Sweltsa coloradensis (assembly GCA_024449915.1). NCBI lineage: Eukaryota > Metazoa > Arthropoda > Insecta > Plecoptera > Chloroperlidae > Sweltsa > Sweltsa coloradensis. The sequence goes on along the minus strand of JAMZAV010000025.1, from coordinate 500,323 downwards.
TACGACCGCTGAAACACGTTGCGCGGAGTTGACGATAGGGTGCGTCGATCGGTAATGTAGTTTCCTGCATACTAGCGGGAATTTCAAATCGAATACTTCGGGAATTCGAATACTTCGGAAATTCGAATAGTTACTATTCGAGTTTCGAATCGAATACGAATAGTAAATTATTCTCGAATACTTCGAAAATTTCGAATATTCGCACACCCCTAGTATTTTTTGTATCAGATAATGTTACCACTGTAATTTATTTTACTACTGTAAGTATTAATATATTTTTAATTGTTAAATTTTAGGAAAACATATTTATTTTCATCTCTTAATGGTACAGTTGCTAACTGACTAGTCAAGTATTGCCATTGCAATTGCCAACCTCGGAAATCGAAACGTTTCATCAAAGTAACACGTTAATCACTAAATTAGGCTAGTGGGCCTAAGGACGAAATAATGTTGTGTTCGTTAAACATTAATAATACAATATGATAGGCTTTCATGTAATTACAAACAATAAATATACGATATGTAATAGTTGGAAACTTCTTCTCGAGAGTTTGGTCAACCTGGTATTTGGCTCGGCAACATGGCACGGGTTGCCTTCCCATTCAGGAAAGCGCTATTCGTACCGGTCGCGACGTACGCAGCCTATTTTCTCCAAAGTTCTCTGTGTACTTTCGTTAGGTTAGTCGAACTTTCCACCTAGTTGTAGTACGCCGCGCTAGTTTTAGGATATAATCGATAAGAGCACATCCGAAATCCTTATCGTTAAAAACGTTAAACACTATAGAATAATAGCTGTGAAAAGTACGCATACGTCGCGCCCGGTACAGATAACGCTTCAGGAGACCGAGTGGATGCGTCGAGAGAACTGCCGCCTCGAAAGTGTTTCATACCAAAGTAAACAGTAATTGCGAACACATGCTATGTACAGACGTCAATTTCATTCAAGAAATATTGGCAGTAGGCTTTAAAAGTATTAAAAGTCTCCTAATTGCCATCACAAAACTTTTATGCTCGTTTTAAGTCCGCGTGTATATCTTCTGGGCTGCGAAAGTATCCCTCTGGACCAGCCCGACACTGTAAGTGCTGCTGGCCCAAAGGTTAGAGTACTCGCCTTCCACACGAAAGGTCGCCGGTTCGAGTCCCGATTGGGAAAACTTTTTTACTTTTTTTTACTCATCCCATCATTATTGTTCACTTGTTATCTATGACGGGTATGATTTTTATAACTTTTCATTGGAAATTACTCAAACACGAAGGCATTCTTCCCTCAACGTTTGGTTAGGGCTAGGCTATAAAGTCAATTCTCAACAATCTCAATTTCGCGGTCTATTTTCTCGTAAAAATATAACAATAATATAAAACGACCAGTGCGTGTAGGTATTATATTTTCATGCCGGTCAATGTTGTTCTCGGATTGCTCCGTGAGCATTTTCCTCCCGTGTCATCTCTCGCGGTGGCTAGGCGAACATACTGCTGTAGGCCTACCTCCCAGCCTCGGCGCCTTTGCTCGGCGCTACGTCACAGTGTGTGACGTCACGCAGCGTTGCCAAGTTTTTCAGGCGCTTCGACTTCTTTTAAAGTATGCAGTAACTTTGATCTACAATATCGCGAGAATTAATTCGGGAAGGTGATTGTTTCAAAAGCTTGTTGTTTAGAAGATGGAATAACAAAAATTTTAAGCCATTTTTAAATAATGTGTTGTATATTTTGGATGTTCTACGACATATTTAGTGAACGAAAGTGTGGTTTTTTGCTCACCTACCATGTTAGAAGATAGGAAATTCCATCTCATTAAAATGATGATTCCTCAAAATTTAATTCGGGAACATACTTTCTTCTATGGCAATTATTAAAAAGCACACTTTCAGGAATAACATATGTGAATTGTGGGCAGATCTGAAATAAGGTCAGTTATGATGGAGCCACTTTTAGAGTTTTTGAGTTATTCATTAAAGTTTTCTATTAAAAGGACATTATTTGAACCAAACACTGTTCTTAGATAATATATTGAACTATTGTTCTTAATAATCAAATTACCTGTTCTCCTACATACTAGTTTCTTATTTAGGCCTATGATTATATTTCTAACTATCTCTGTCCTTGTGCATACCATACTTATTAATGCAGTAGGTACACAACACATCCACACACAGCTTGTCGTGGAGCAACTGTAGAATCAACTACCAGACTAGAGGGCTGGTGGTACTCGATTGCTCGTCTTTGTTCCATGTTGTTTTCTCGGTGTCACCCACAGCCTTTTATATCCCCGCTATTGGATGGATCACAAAATAATGACAATACCATAGTTTATCTCCATTTACAATCACAACTTCAGTCTTCTTTGTGACTACAGTCAAGTGAATTGCTTGATTCTTCACATTTTTTATTGTTACACGTTGGATAAAGCAATATAATTAAAACAATTCACCAGCGTTAACTCTGGTTTTGAAAGTGTTGAAAGAACTGCCCAAGTGGGTAGAATGGCTGACTTAATATTGTACAATGTTTTCATTTCATCAACTATGGCACTTGCTGAACAACTGAACAAGTGAAAAGATCAAATGTTGGCTGCTTTATTTAGTAATCCATCCATGAACTTGTGAGTGATGTGCACAATCCTTTGTGCCTGAAACTTGATTACATAAACAGCATCATGTGTGAGTACTGTGTAGGGCCTAACTGTACAGTATCTTTAAAAGATTTTAGTTGAGATCTAACAATCTCGTACTAACATTGAGATGTTAGTCCCGTACGTAATATATTTTCCATATTATGGCGCTCAATCAAACTTTAAAATCAATACCTAATCATAGATCTAGGCCTACTGAGAAATTTTCTCAAAACGTGTTGCACTCACTTTATAACTAAAAAGTAAAAACTCAATACTTTCCTAGTAAGGTCAACTTATTTTCTCTAAGTCTACAACGTTTAAGTCACCACGTCATAGTTTTGTATTATCAATCGAACAATAAGTACGTATTCCAACCAACCAGTATTGTATTGTATTCAATGTCCAATGGGACTGGCAATGAAATTTAACTATTTAATATATACAAACAACCATGTAGTTTTGTTTTGCTGTTTATCCAACTTATATACAAGACTTTTATACAATAATAGACACTATTAGTGTGACGTCATTCCATCAAGGCCGCCCACGGCCACGCATAGCAACAGCCAGTTTGGACCCCAAACACGATTTCATTCCCATAAGAAACCAATGGTTGGGATTTTCAGCAAAGTCTCTCAAAGACATATTTAAACTTTAAGACTTAGTGTTTTTATAATCAAATTGTAGGTCAATATTATACAAAGGCTTGACATTTTTGTTTCAAGATTAGAGTACCGTATTTATTTACACGTAAATAAGCCGCACCCTAGTTTTCAAGGTGCCATTTTTGAAATACTCTTTGTCAACGCATATAAGCCGCAGCCCAAACTGTTGGAATAGATCAGGGCTGCCGTTTTAACGGATTTTATCCGTTTTTACGAATATTAAAGGTGCAAAACGGATAAACGGATTTTTAGTCTATTTACGGATATTTTGTTAATTACGTTTTCTATGCTTATTTTCGTATATTTGAATCTGCGCGGGCTAATTTCGATTGTAAACATTGAAGGCGGGGCGATAATCGATTCGAATTGAATTGATAGGAGGCGGAGCCGTGTCCCAAACGTAGTAGGAACTGCTTTTATGGAGAAACAGCCAAGCTGTTGCTTTTTGGGAGGATGAAAGTTAAATTGAACAGCCAAGAACAAACAATGGAGATTGCAACCTACAAAATTGTTTTCTTTTGTTTTTGTTTATAAAGTTTGGATTATGTGATCTTAAACGTGAAAAATGGAATTAGAATATGATTAAAATGTTATTTACTAGTTCTGCAATGTTAATTTAGAACACAACACATGGGCCTAGGCTAGGCCTAGGTCAAAATTGTGATGCAACATTCATAAGGCCCAGGCCCTAGGCCTAGAATTTATTAACCAGGTCAGAAAATATGATTTTTATGTTTAAAATGGATCTGTAAATAAATAACATTTTACATTATTATGCAATCTTAATTAAAGCAACCACGGGTGTTTCTGGCTCATTTATTCTCGTCTGTGCATAGGCCTAGGCCCTTGACAACTTTTAGGTTATGATGGTAACAAATATAAACATCACATTTAGCCATTTTCATAGTTTGATCAATGAAATTTCCGTTTTTAGACTTCTCACGGATATTTGCGGATATTTAACGTCCTCCAACAGGATTTGAAAAAATAGTGGCAGCCCTGGAATAGATGCATAAAATAGTGAAGAATAATGTGTTAGCAAATTCAAACAGAGGCAATACAATGTGTAGTTTTATCATTTTAATGGTTTGCCGCAATGTATTTCTCTTCCCCCTCTTGCAACCAAGCGCGATCAGTTAAAAGAGTGGTCTGCAGGGATGTCTTCCAGGAAGGCGGCTTCTAATCTTTTGTCAGCCAAAAAAGTGGCCTGTTCATTGTTTTATTTTTGTGTAACTCTGGCTAAGTAATTTGAAGTTTATATGCAGTGCGTTAGGCAACGTGACAATTACGAGTGAGCGCGGAAAGTCCACCCACCTACATGACAGCCTTACCTCCTTGACTGCCAGCGAGTTACTGAAGGCGAGACAAAAGCGAGGGAGAGACCGGTCGCCTGTGATTCGGAGGGGTACCGAGTGTGTGCACATCGCTAGGCTTTGCGTCAAATACCGCGCATATATCGTCCTGTAAAGTACTTCTAGTAGCCAGTGACATTGTATCGAACCCGAGAGACACAATGATGTGCGGACAATGCTGCGGTATGGCCTAGAGTATGGCGGAGCCCACGTAGCAACTTTTCGAAGCGCGCGCTGTTCAAATATACGCATATTGACGTAAAATTGATGATTATTTTCACGCACGGAGATAAGCCGCAGACGGTTTTTGAGGGGATCAAATTTGGAAAAACGTGCGTCTTACATGAGTGTAAATACGGTATGTTTTAAAGGGGTATTTATTTACCCGCTAAACTCAAAAAAAATATTTCATTCAGGCTAACTAGTTACAAATTTAGAAATCAACAGAAAAAATATTTTGTCCACCTTGACCCGGGAAAAAAATGTTGAACTTAGTATTTTTTTAGCTAGGTCCCATCGGCAAAAATCTCCCTTTAGAAATAACACGGGGACGATCTTTATGCCCCGTGACCTTGGAGGATTTTGATCCGAAAAAATACTGGCCATTATTAATGAACTCGACAGCCTTTTCTGTAAATCCTCTATATTTTGTTTTGTAATTTGGGCAAGTGGTTCGGTCAAAATATGCTGATTATCAAGAAGGGGTGTGATTTTGGAATGCATATTTTTGCATGTTTGAGTGTACATTTGTGCACAGTTTCAAGGCACGATGTAACAAAGGGCAATTTTAGATTGGTATGATGTTCTAGTATCGATGTGGAACAAAAAAGAAGCAAGTTAAAGCCGATTTAAGAAATTTTCCAAAACGCCAATTTTTGCAAATTTCATGATCAAAAAAAAATGTTTTTTTTTTTTTTTGTAAAATCACAATTTATAAGATATAATTTTTTTAACTGTCATTTGTTAGTAGTATTATGTGTATCATTATGTGGTACATTTTTTGGGGGTAATAGCTAATAGGTTACTGCTGGCACCAAAGTTTGTTTGGAGTCAATTTTGCTCATTGCTAAGGGCAACCAGTTGCGTGACGTCACCACTACTAGTGTCTATAAACATTTGTATTCAGGTTAATTAATATCTCAAACATTGTGCATCGTTTGGATATACTATTTAAAAAAATATTAGTAAAGAAAAATTGTATAACACAAATTGTCGAGTGCGTTAAATTACAACAATGTGGTGACCCAAGCTATGACGTCACATGCCGTAAGCGCAAGAAATACAGTAGTAAACGTAAAACTTTATTTTTCCTCAGTAGAATTCAGGTTTAGTACACGCAGGTACACATGTCAATATTAGGACTAGATAGGCAGTCCCAATAGCAATGGGTCTATCATGACTTTTGAATTTGGATTACCTTCTTATCAAAATCTTCATTACTTTTTATTTACATGTTCGTTGTTGACAATGCCATCGATTAAACTCAATTTTAGAAAACTTTTAGCAATTTCGTTTCACAAATAGAAATAGGTATGCTAACCGAATAACAGTCCTTTAGGTATTCCTTGTCGTGATGTATGTTTTTTTTGCCAAATCCTCACGAAGGTGTTCAGTTAACCCTAAATAATTGAAACTCGGTCAATTCAAAGTGGTGTTGGAAGTCCCTACAGAAGCTTTTGTACAGGGCTAGGATCTAATGTCATTTATCTCTATTAATAAAAACTGGGATTTGGGTCCCTTGGGGTTCAAATTGAAGGGAGACTACTGTATTTCGTTTATAGCATTGCATTTTACAAAATACTGTAGGCCTATATGATACATATATGTATTAAAAAAAAAAAAAAATTATACCAAGTTGGAAAACACAAGTCACAAGTAAAATCTTTAATTACCATAGATGATTGCTGTTTATGTCAATACTAGTTTTAAATCTCTCGCATAGTTATTCTAAGGTGGTGGTATAGTTATCCCTAATCATGGTCAATTGCAAATCACAGTCTGGCTTTCAAACACTTTCTGGTTACAATGATTGTATATTTACAGACTCCATGAATATTGCAAGTGGCCCTGGTTGTATGCGTTGTTCTCTAAGGCAGCTCTCTTGATTATGTATCATATGGACGACTGGCATACTTGCAATCAACAATAGGTCTGTTCAATTTGGCTTCAACAATAAACTCAGTGTAGGTACCGATAGGGCCTTTTGTATATAATATATTTTGTACAGAAGGCCCTATTTTATGGTAGTCAGTGTTTTTCAGGTCTTCTACTTGAAACTGGTTTTGTTTTTGGCAAATCTGATTATTAGGCACATAGAGTAGAGTGGACTTGAGTAGCAATTTGCGTTGCAATAATGTTGCTTGCAATTAGTAACTTCTTAATCAAGTATAATAATTTCAAAAGACAAAGTACATCAAATCAAATATAGAGATATCAAACAAAGGTGATTTTTTAAAATTTTAATGTTGCTGACATGATATTAAAATCATGATTGTCACTTTGAATCACTAGTTAAAAGGTCAATTTACAAAGTACATATATATATACTCGTAGGTTCATGCTTGCTTTTGTGCCTGAATGCTTCTTGGTCCATTGGGCTTCTCCCACTTTACAATGCAGAAGGTCCCAGGTTCAAATCCTGGTTCCAGCAAGTTTTAACTTAGTTAAGACTTCTAACCATGCATAATAATATTTGGGTACATAAGTACGTAAAAGGTTACTTTGGAGCCAACAATGAAGCACATAAGAAATCATACATAGTAATTATGTCCACACTGAAAATCAGTAGCTTGCATCTGATTGGGTCGGCTCTATGTACACATTTTGTTTGATTTATTTACTGACCTGGACTTAAGCATTGTTGTGATAATAGTTTACACACCAACATCTGTTGAAGGTTATTTCCCTGTTTTGCCAAAAAACAAACCGATTTTAAGATTAAGATTTTAATTTGAAAAGAGTGCGCATTCTTTCAAAGCAGTGTTGTGCAGTTTTTGTAACTGAATAGGATAAACGTTAAATAAACTCTAAAATATATTTGGAGGTTCCGATAATGAATTCAGCACGGAACCTAGTGCAGAGAACATATTCTTTTTAGAATTTGCTGTGACAACTAAAAACATTCTTTACCGCTTGACCCAAGACCGGCCATGATGGCATAGTTGGCCAAATGTGGGCATTTCAGAAGAAGATGGTCATGAATTAATACAGAAGCATGACCTTTTATTTTTGGGCTTAATTGAAATTTAAAGTAGACTCAGTGATAGAGTTGAGCCCCCTTTTACTCTCCTTTTGGCTAAAGTCTAAACTTATCACATTAATTTTAATGTTTGGTAATCTTAATGTTCCTTACTAATTAAAAAATAACGTAGCTTACTCTTTTAAAACGACAAATCAATGAAATGGTAAAATGTATACATCAATTAATGTTTCAAATATTATACATCGCTTACGGACACTGCTTTAAAGAATGATCTGTACTGTATTGCTATGCAACAATTCAATAAATTTAATTATCTGTAAGCCATATTGTTGTAGCCATCAACCAAATTATGGAGAACCTTGTTTGCTTTACAACTTACGTTTTAGAAATGAACAGACCTATTGTTTTGGCCGACAGTTGCGAGAACTTATACATTGCGACTCAGAAGAACCAGGCTTCTTAGGGTGGTAGACCCCTGCAGTTACAGTTTTTAGTGATATCTCAACAACGGTGGAAAATATCTAAAAACTGATTGCAACAGTAATGTGGGTTTTGTAAGAATTATATAATGCAAGAAAAAATATTCAAATATAATAAACGGTACAGTTTTTATTTTGATTATGCGTTTAATTAATTAAATGACTAACTAAAAACTTGCTTACCATAACATTAAAATCTTTTTTCATGCAGGCTATAGTTCTCTCAAAACCACATAACATAATGTTGGCAGGGGTCTGTCGCTTTAAATACGAGCAATAATTGAGCTCATTGGCAACCCTTAAACACTTTTCTGTGCTTGTTTGACCCTGGGGGGAGGGGGAGATCAGGGGCAGATACTAGGCTATTATTTTCAACTTGGGGGGGGGGGGGGGGGGGGGCGCCAGTCTGCAATAGTCGGTAGAAATCTCTTTGGCTTGGGTTCTTTAAATTTAGCTTTAGAACCTTTGTGAAAACCATTGTGAATATATTTTATTTTAAATATTGGTAGAACCTTTGTGAAAACCATTCTGAATTTATTTTATTTTAAATCTTGGAAGTTTTGTTAGCTGTGGTCTCAGTTACTTGTTAACATCACTTTTATAGAATGCACGTGGGGTGAAGCAAATTGAATTTAATGTAACGCAGTGTTGTTGCGTGCAATTAGTAACTTCTTAATCCTCCCCACTGAAAATCAGTTCTGTGACTGAGTGTGGAGTGGGTAGACTCAAAATACAAATTTATTTATTTAATCTAAATGCAATCCTAGTTTAATTTGTAAATCAATTCGTATATCTGAATGGGATAGACATGAAATAAATGAAAGAAGTTTCCAAAGAATTGAGGAAGTGTATGGTTTATTTTACAAGCACAGGAAGTATTTGAGGGTTTTCAACACTAAATAAAACTAGGAGCAATGATGGCCACTTAACCCCAGGAGATGACCTAGTGTATTTGTTCTCACAGCTGCATCGTCCTGCATAGTGGTGTTGGCTATTTTCACTCTTTTGCTCGTTTTGCTACACTCAAACAGTGTGTTATTTCCATTGCACTGACGGGGCTGATATGGAATCTCACGAGAGGTTGCCATTTTCTGATCATCTTAGTTGTGATTGAACCTTCGTACGTTTAATCACAACTAAATGTTTGGGAAGTGGGACCTCTTCGAGTTTCATCATCAGTCCTGTCTCTGCATTGGGGAGAACACTCTGTTTAAGTGAAAAGTTTCGATGCTAAACTTGGTAGCTCTGAAGTGCAAAAAAGACTTAGGTAGTATAAAAAGCGCTTTTTTGGCGCATTTTTTGTGTTTTTTGCCCATTTTTTGCTTGTTTTTCATGTTATTCGTTAATATTTATTGTATTTTATTTAATATTGTTAATAAATATATATTTTTCCAATGCAATTGTTAATTATTATTATTAATATTATTATTATTTTATTATTATTATTAATTATAATTATAATTTATTATTATTTAGCCTTGAAAAAAACAGCTAAGTCCATAAAGTAGGTCAACTGCTAAATTTAGCAGCTGACCTAGAAATATGGCCTTGAAAAAAATGGCTATGTCCATAAACTAGGTCAACTGCTAAACCTTGCAAGGTTAGCAGCCAACCTAGTAAATGGCCTTCAAAAAAACAGCTAAGTCCACTAATTGGGTCATGAAGGGTTAAGGATTATTGGAAGTGTTGGTCGCCGATCAAATGTTTTCCTTCAATGGACAGTCTAAATGAAAGTGTTTTTTTTCATCTTTGACAGGTCTATTGAAGGAAAACATTGACAAGTGTAAACATAGCAATAGGCACCCATGAGACCCAACATTCCAATTAGTGAAACATGAAGGGTGTTATGGAGATGACCCAAAGCTATGGAGCAAGGCTTGTCCAATAGCCTTGAAAAAGTAGACTATTCCATAAAAATTAGGTCATCTGCAAAAAATGAGAAAAGGAATAGTGCAACTGCTATAATCTAGAAAGGGAAGAGAGTTAATTGTGTGGCTAAGTACAAATCAAGGTAACACAAAACAGCATGAGTTCAAGAGCATATATTGAGAGCAACAGTGACATAAGTTACATTCAGAAAGTAGACTAATGTCCACGGCTTGAAAAAGCGAGTGTTAGGATTAGGCTGTAGAGTTCTCCCCCGTGAAACTGGTTTCCTATTCAAAGGGAGCTTTTGGTGAGTGGCCTTCGTAGCTGATGTCTTTGCATTTAGATCAGTCCAGTAATGTTGGATAACTTGTTGTAGTTGACCACAACCACAATAACCTGGAAATACAATGTCAAACACTCAACCATGAAGATTCAAGCTGCAAGTACATTCCTGACAAATAGAAATGGCCATACTCCCGTAAACATCGCGAAATGCAGCAATGTTCTTTTTGTAAGGAAATGTGGTTTAACTGAATCAAGTCAGCCAGCCGTGTAGTCACCTGTTTTGCAGCATTAATTCCTCCTGTACACAGACTTATAGAGACAGTTCACATAAAGCATGAGAATAAAGAGTTTTCAACAAAATCCCCATTTTGTTGAGCAAGATTTCAATTTTCACTGACCCCCCAAATAATTTAGCTCGGGTCTGTTTGGTTCGCTCTCTACCGGGCAAACGGCATATTCGATCTTGATGAAAATTTGAGGGGACCTTCGAAATCTCTGAACTTAGAGCTGTATTGTTTTTGGGTACAATCAAAGAAATATTTCTCATGAATATCGTACTTGAACGATTTTTTCCGATTTTTTGTGCAATATTTTCGTGCCATTTGGGCCAATTCTGACCAAACGGGTGGGGCTACAACGTTCATATTGTACATGGACATTAAGGTTATGGTGATGTAGTACCTTTTGAAAGAAAAAGTTGAAAAAGTTGAAAAAGTGAGCCAAAATTATAGAAATAAAGTTTTTAATATAAGTTTTTTTGATTTTTTGTGTGATATTTTCGTACCATTTGGGCCAATTCTGGCCAAACCATAGAGATACACTGTTAGTACCTAGAGTCCCTACTCCCATCCGCCGAGCATAGGCCTCCATCGGCAATTGAACGACAAAGATGTCCTCCGATGTGGCATTGGAGCGCGGAATAAACGGGTTGTAGTTTTTACGTACTAAACAGTATATTTTTGGCTTGATACTGATCTTTTTAATGTCGAATCATTAATTTTTTATAAAGATTGTATGTGTTTTTATTGTCTATGGGCACTGTAACAAAGATTACACTATGTGACAATAACTTCCCTCCCCCAGATCATAAAAATAGTAAATTCGAATACTATAAGAATAAAAAAACTCTCTGAAGAAATTAAAAAATCTTAACATATTATAATTCGTCAGATATAAATAATTCACAACATTTTATGTTGATCAATCTAGGAAAGTACAAATCCATATAGGGGGTACGAACCCCGGTCTTCCGATTGCGGTAGAGTGTTTACCCCTAAGCTACCGGGCGGGTTACCTTCTTAACATCTGGATTGTGGTGCTTTGGTCGTTGATTATTAAAATCTATTACCTAGGGGAGTTTTCCCGATAATGAATTGAGGAATAAAAAAGGGGTAAATTTTGCAAATGTTTTTGAGATATATGACAATACAAATCTCCACAATGGTATGTGTGGCCGGTTGGTCGGGTGGTGAGCTACTCTACTTCAAATGCAGAAGGTCCAGGGTTCTATTCTCGTTATAGAAACTTCTCATTAGGACTTTGGGGGGGGGGGGGGGGGGAGTTATTTTTCGCATAGTGTAATTTTTGCTACAGTGCCTATCATGAGTAATAACTATGAACAACCCATTACAATGTTTCATTCTTTCATAAATTATATGATTCAACATTAAAAAGATCAGTATCCAAGCCGATAAATATACTGTTCAGTACGTAAAAACTACAACAGTTTGAATTCCGCGCTGCTTGGTGCCACACTCTGAAGACATCTTGGCAAGTTCAAATTGCCTTGAATCCTGAATATGGTGGTGACTCTAGGTACTAATGGCATCTCTATGGACCAAACGGGTGGGGCTTCAACGTTCACATTATACATTGACATTAAGGTTATGGTGATTAAGTACCTTTTGAAAGAAAAAGTTGAAAAAGTTAGCCAGAATCCATAGAAATAAAGCTTTTAATATAAGTTTTTTACGGTAAATAATAACAAATTGACAAGTTTCAATAGAAACTTGACAACAATCACCTACAATGCGTAGGCAGCAAAACAAAGCACTTGCAAACGTAAAGATATCCCACGCAAACTAAAAACTTAAAAAAAGCTCATCCATCAACGCGGCGGGACTTGAGCGTTTTCCTAGTGTATCGAATGTTACTTGACTTTGGGTGTTACTCAACTCACATTAGATGAAGGCCCAATGGATTGCAAATTTTGCCATCAACACTAATAGACTTTCACTCATTTTGCAGCATTAATGTCCCCCCACCTCACCCCCAAACTATAACAAAATCCTGTAAACCTACAAAATGTTGATAATTAATTAAAAATACTACTTTTAAGTAGTTGCTAATGTTTTTAAAAGTGTTTGTGTACATCTGTTGTGAGTGTGTTTTGTGATAGAAAGTCAGCCTAACTGGGACTCAACACAGATCATCTGGCTAGGCTTCCTACTCTATTGTTGCTTGAGCTTGAGTGTTTAAACTTCAATTGTTATTTTCTAAAGTGTTCGTGCACCTCGGTTGTGTGTGTATTGTGTACTTGAAAGTCAGCCTGACTGGGAATCGAACCAAGATCATCTGGCTTGGCTTACTATTCTATTGTTGCTTGAGCTACTATAATGAATTGTTAAGACTATTTATTTGCTAATGTTTTTCAAAAGTGTTTGTGTACGTCTGTTGTGTGTGTTTGTGTACTTGAAAGTCAGCCAGTCTGGGACTCGAACCTAGATAATCTGGCTATGCTAACTATTCTATTGTTGCTCGAGCTACTATAATTAAGTGTTAAAACTTTATTTATTTAATTGTTTGTTTTTCGAAAGTGGTTGTGTACGTCTGTTGCGTGTGTTGTGTACTTGAAAGTCAGTCTGTCTGGGACTCGAACCCAGATCATCTGGCTATGCTTACTACTCTATTGTTGTGTCAGCTACTATTATGAAGTGTTAAAACTTTAATTAATAGTTAATTTTATAAGAAAGTGGTTGTGTTTGTCTGTTGTGTGTTGAGTACTTGAAAGTTGGTCTGTCTGGGACTTGAACCCAGATCACCTGGCCATGCCAACTACGCTTATGCTGCTTGAGCTACTATTTATGAAGTGTTAAAACTTTAATGAAGAGGAAAGTACTGCCAAATTAAAACACGCGAAATAACCTTTTTTAGTAAAACTCACTTAACGCTACACAAAACGAAAAGTGGTACTATCCCATGTGGTTTAGTTAAACAAATCTGGCATAAAACCAGTAGTGATTTAATCAAGGTTTAAATTTAAATTGATGTATACTGCAATTTAAAAACGCTACCGATTACAAATTTGAATAGTTTTTTCATGCAGGGTGTAGTCTAATGAAAAATACATGAGACCTAGTAGCCCTTTCTTAGATTTTTACGTTCGGTTCGAGAGATATTACTAAAAAAGGTTGTTTTGCGTGGTGTTAATATTGGTGTGATCTTGCTCTTAATTGTTAATTTTTGAATAGTGGTTGTGTATGCCATTGCGTATGTTGTGTATACCATACAAAAATGCAAAACTTGCAAAAAGGGCAAGCCGAAAACGAGGAGATACAAGTGGTTTCAACTGCATAAAGTGGTGAGATTCTAGAAGTGTGGCCAGCCCATTTTTATGTTTAAAATATGAATATATTTGTTCAATTATATAATTTAATTAATATATATCAATATCCTATTTTTATCTAACTTATATTTGAAATAAATATACATAACAAAAAATAACATAAAACTTAAATAAATTTATTGGGAACCCTTTACAGTAGAAAATCAAAATTAACAGAGTCATTCAAAATTAAAGCTTGGTCGATGAAACTTAACTTGGTTTTAGTTACGATTATCCCAAACATAACCATCCAATCCATGACCAAGCTTTTAATTTTGAATGGCGTCTGTTATTTTTGTATTTCTACATTTAAATGTTTAATAAATTTATTTAATGTTTATTATTTTTGTTAATCTATTTATTTCATAATTAGTTAGATAATAATATGGATATTATATATTATTAATTTATATATATAATAACAAAAAACATTTATTAACTTTAAACAAAATAATGGGCTTGGCCACACTTCAGATCTCACCATTTATGCAGTTGAACACTTTTTATCTTCCTCGTTTTTGGCTTGGCCCTTTTTTGCAAAATTTTTGCATTTTGTATGTATATCAATAATTTTTTTAGAACGTATCGGTACGGATGTTAGCATCCAAGTAGAGAAAATTACTTAATTTACAATGATTCAAATAAAATCTCACTCATTAATTAACCCGAGAGTAGTCGCGTGTGGTCTTTTAGACAGATTTTTTTTCAAAAATTGGTATTTGTACAGTATGCATGCGTGACTTGTCTAGTTTCGCTACCTTCCAAATAGATTTGTGAAGCCAAGTGTGCAAATACGCGATTCAGTGTTCTGCAGAACTTCACTAAGATAAGAGGCTGTTAGTTGCCTGGTCTTTTCGACCGTGCGCGACTATTAGGGAGGCAAAAATATGCAATACTCATCACTACGATGACAGTTTTTGGTTATTTTTACTACAATTCAGAATTAAAAAAGTCGCCCAACCGGAATCGCCACGGATTCCCAATTCCAGACGGGTCTTAACCACTAGACCATCAGACGGTACATTTTAACCTCTAATGTAGTTGCATTATACATCTGAATGGATGGAAAAGTCTGCACGAAAACTGTTGCCTTTGAACTGACCATCAAACATTACTTATTGTCATTTCCTCGCAGGTAGAGCGTAGGGTTTATTTCTCAATTTTGTTAATTATTGTAGGTTGATATTCTTCACATACAGTGGTTGCATAAATTACTGTCTTGGTTTACTTAATAATTTGAACTACAGGGTGTTTCAAAACATATTTTTTTTAGGTTTGCAACATTTTATGTTATAATGATTATTGATTGATTATTTATTGATATTGATTGATAATTGATTAATATAACCATGTTGCTGTCATATATATGATAAATTATCTTATATTGGTATCAAACGTCATCCTAACGTATTAGCCAGAAACAAATAGTGCGGTCTAAAGGACCCGGCGCCCACTACTAACGTTAACAAACAGGGGCGCGATACTCTCGGGTTAAAAGGTTTGAGCCATCCAGTATAAAATTATTTTTTTGCATTATCTAAACTTCGGGCATCTATCCAATTACCGTTTGTATGCACATGGCCAATGAGATAACTGACATCGGTGCAAATTTTGGCTTCTCTAACATTATCCATTGCTTAGCAAAACAAGAATTAAATAATTTGTTATTTTTGCATTATCTAAGTTTCCGGTCATCTAATCCAATTACCGTTTGTCAAGCACATGGCCACTGAGATGACTCGACATCGGTGCAAATTTTGGATTTTGGGGGGTATGAAAAGGTTGAAGAATTGATAAGATTGTTTTTTGTTGCTCAACGTCTATTATTGCAGTATTGCAAGGACAATCAGCCTTTTTAAAAAAAACATGCCTTATGTGGGATTCGAACCCGCGTCCTCCTAGTGACATACACTGCGGATCTAAGCCCTAATTGTATGAGCCACTGCGGACGGCATAGGTTGGAGAGGTAGTGGTGGGTGCTAGGGGTAGACACCAGCGGATTTGCAAATTTTGGCAACATTAGGTTTGAGAAGGTAGGAAGCAGTGATGAGCATGATAGAGGGAGCAAAGCCTGTACCAATCACTTTCCCGATATAAACCCAACATAACCTCAGACTCGCATGCGTGTTTTTGGCGACAATACACCCCCCCCCCCCCAAACAAAGATAATTTGGAAAGGTTTTGGTGGCCCTAGACGGAGGGACAGATCTATCATCACTCAAAAAGGAAAAAATCGCACCCGGCACAAACACCAAAAGCCATCAATGTACAAGGTTTATTTGTGTATCATTCTTCGACAATCTGTTAATTAATTATCATTGTTAGGTAGCATCGAGCAGGCTTTAGAGGAGGGTCAAGGGTCACTGGGAGAGGGGGGAAGGAATAATATTTTGGATGTGATATTGGCAAAGGAAAAATATGTTTTTATAGCAGAGTAGTACATTAAAGAAATAAAATAACGTAATTTTGGGACTATATTCCTGCTAAATCTTTGGAGACCAATTTATAGATGTAATTTGCTATTATTTGTTTAACGATCAATAGTCAAATATATAACCTGATCCTACACTATTGTCTCTAGTTGGTTAGGCCTACATTCAGGCCTGCTTGAACTAGGAGCATTCCGAGCTAAGCATAAGATTGTGTGTGCTATTGCAAGGAACTGTAGAAAGGAATGATGCAGTTTGAATGTAGAAAGTTGTCCAAAACAAATTTATTTTTCAGTGGTACCGACGTCATGTAACAAATTTGCTTTTTTTTTATGTCGGATCAACAGGGCTCGATTTTGACAAGTAGTAATTAATCATTGACATTTCTAGCAAAAACCACATAATTGTACAATTAAGATCCTTAAGAGTTCGAAAGTGTAAGTCAGGTGGATGGAACCTAGATAAAGAGTTTATTATCCGTTGACTTTAAAACAACACCGCCTAAATACTAATTTTCTTTTTACCGATAGTTCACATTCAACGGAAAGTAATGTTACTGCGTATGCACTGTGACCACCGAAGAGGGCTATCTTATTATACTTATATCAACATCTTCTGTAGCTAATTGACAGAAGAGAAACTTAAGACTGTTAAGTATGTGTGGTGTTGTTGAAATAATACTAAAACTCGGTAGGAATATGGAATGTGCGCAACAGCATGAAAGGCATTGAAACTATGGTAGGCTAATCGTCAGTGGAAAATGGACAATGGCGTTCAGACAGCTAAGCTAGACGAAGGTTGAGGTAATGGAAAATGGTGATTTGAAAAAAATAGTTTTGCATACTTAATCACAAATGTTGAGTATCTCTAGTTTTACTAAAATTTACTTATTTTGAATTTTGACACCACAGCTTTTTTTGTGTTGTGATTCGATTTGAGCCATTGATTTGAGTTGCGTGTCAACTGTTGTCGTTTTTCCACTCAACTATTGCATAAGTTTCGGTCTACCATCAGTTACGAATTTTGGCCACAAACTTCACAAAGGCTATAGTCTACCATTTGAAGATTTTTGTATTTTCCCAACGATTTTTTCTCTTTCTTTATAGATGCAAAATGAAATTGACAGTCTGCGGTTATCCAAATATGGATAACTACCGTAGCAAGAGACTTTGAGACAAAAGGAGAGAACTGTGAAGATGTGGAAGATACGATTGTGGGAGGATAGAAACAAGTAGAAAATTTTGTTTCACAACACAAGCTTACCCTGCCAGCTAAGCGGGAAAAGGGCGATGGATGATGACTGTCATTATAATGTCACTTATAAATGACTGACTGAGAAAACAAGATTCAATGACTCATAACATGAAAAATTTCGAACTATATATAGTGTGAAATCATTGGAAGAAATGGAGATATGCGTTAAAACAAATAAATTATCAATTGTTGAACAATAATATCAATCTTATGCATTCCTTCAAGTATTGAAGAGAGGTGGGCTCAACATACAGGAAACATACCAAGGTGAAATGTGTGAAGAATTTAGGAGAAAGTAGTTTGTGGGAACGAAATAAATAAAATTAATAAAAACTCGTATTTAGAGTCTACTGTCTCAAGTCACATAACTGATTTTCAGTGGGGGACATTAAAGGCGCTGACACCATTAACGAGCGAACAATGACAAACTACAGACCGGCATATATAAGTAGGAAACACCGATCAATCAGGCTGGACACGATTCCACCCCAGGACAAGCTCCAGGAACAACAAGGCTAGGCCTAATTTGGAAAAACCTTGCAATTTATTATGTGCCTCGTTGCTAGGACGGCTCCGTTTACAAATTCCTAAGCAAAGAACCGATGGATGTAAGTCTAAATCAGAAGTTAAAAAACTTTTGCCTCGGGCGGGAATCGAACCCTGGACTTTCTGCATTGGAAGCAGAGCCTCTAACCACAAGGCCAATGACATTATTTAAAAGCATTTCCAGAAACTAGTTGGCAACTTAGCATGATGTGAAACTTGGCAATGTTGTCAAGCAAGGATGACAACCACTCTTCTATGGAAATTCGAAATCAATCAAGAAATTTCAGAATCTATCTCAGCCGGGTATCGAACCCGGGTCTCGCCTCTCCCGATTGCCAGTAAAAAATAAGCAATAAAAACAATAATTTAATAAATATAAGGTTTTTGACCATAAGCTTGCTTTGAGGAACATGTTATTATTGAATGATAGCAATTATCGTAAAAGTTTGCCCTGACTGGGGATCGAACCCAAAACCTCCGGCTTTACGCACCGATGCTCTACCAACCGAGCTATCAATAGCTTTAGTACGTAAAATCGGAAGTTTTCCCCAGTCGACGCAAACTTCTATGAAGATTGCCATCACTCAATGATTTTTATATTTACTCTTTGATCATCTTAAGATTTGTGTAGTATGAGGTGGTTGAAATGATGTGTCGAGACTTTCTTTACGATGATGGGAATTTGAATTTGAATTGGGAATTTAATAGGTCGGATGAGGTAGTGCTGGTAATAGGGGTAAGGTGCTTGTCACAGCAGATGTATGCACATTTTTTAGTACATTGGAGGAAGAGGTAGAAAGCCGGAGTTTGCTTGTTAAGATCTGGGTCACTTTTCTTGTCTGTCCCCTTTATTGTTTCATAAGAAAAAACAAACATGACCTCCAATTGGCATGCGGTCTTTGGATAACTTCCTCCCCAACAAAGATAGTGCAGAAAGGTTTTGGGGACGCTAGATGTCAGGGGAACGGGGCTATCCTTGCCATCATTACCTAAACCAGTACGACCACCTACAGAGACAAACTGATGCTACAGGGAGCTGTACAGGGGGCTGTAGGCAGGACCATAGGCTACTTGGAAGGGGGGGGGGGGGAGAATAATGTTTAGGATGTGATATTAGTAAGGCGGGAGGAGGTTTGGGTTGGGTCTGAGGTAGTGGAGGGGATGAGTCAGTGTTCTCCCCAGGAATAAAGTATCAATGGTTATTCGGAAATCATTGCCGGGTATTGTATTCATAGGGTAGGGACAAAAATGGGGGTAATGGGAAAATTTTTGAGATCATCGATTCGATTTGGTGAGTTTTAGAGGTTTTGGAAGCCCTCTTAACTTAAAAGTAACTTTATTTAGTTGTTTTTGTGGCAAGAGCATTATTATTGTCGAGGCCTACATTAATTCTCCTTTGTATACAAGGTTATGCAAATTACTGTAGTCTTATTGTTTTACTACAATGAGTAGGTCCTACAACAGGCGTCGGGAAACTGCGGCTCTTGAGTGAGTCTAGCCTGGCTCTATATTTTAAGACAAGTATCTAAAATCCAAAGTCAACTAAGTCAACCTGCAGCTGTCAACATGAGCGACGGAAATAAACGTGAAATATCCAATGAAAATTGTTCCTATTAACATTGAGTAGTCAATGGTATTAATAGTGATTGGACTGACAAATTTGTTGTTGTTGATTGTAGAATGTAGTGGTTTTCCACTTTGTGTACTGTGTGAAGTTTTCTTCCTATAAAAAGTAACATTCAGTGAAATGTTTCCAAGTCATAGAACAGTTTCTCCATGTTGGTGAGTGTGTGTTGGTGCTAACTAGGGCCCTTGAGGTGATTTCAGACTAATTGGCATATTCTTAGGTTAGTTTTTTAACTTGTATTTTGGAGGGTTTATCCTGGTTAGTTTTTGTATCTTAAATTTATATTCAGGATCTTCAAGGTACATTCTTTACGAGTTTCTACGGAGAACCAGAAAGTAGGTTTTCTGTTTCCTTGGTAAGGCAACATAGGTCATTGGAGGTCACACTAGTGAACTACAGTGAAATCGACAGTTAAGTACAATTTGTTACCATATTGTGTAACAAATTATCGTATCAAAAATTCAACCACAAAATTAACATTGCTTGCCACTATTCATAAAAATTATAACATTATGTTGTACATTTGACTCATAATCAAAGTTACGTTATAAATGGAATTATTTTTCAAATATCCTACTTTGGCTCCAACTAGCAATCACTTCAAAATTTATGAAATTGGCTCCTAAGACAAAAAAGGTTATAGCCCCTGCCCTACAACTTGAAAATGTGTTGTAATAGGCCCTTATAAAGGTGATGGATGCTCCTCGAGACACATCCATCCCCTCCCACAACCTATCATTATTTCTTATTTTCTAAGGGTCCCAACTACCTATCATCCATTCTCTATAACAAGCTTCCCAGCAAGGTACTTAACTCGTCATCAGACACTATGTTCAAACACAACCTCAAATCCTTCCCCTCGACAACAGTTGCTATTCTCTCCATGAATACTTGTCCCCCCCCCCCCCCAGCCAAACCCAGGCTCTAGGCTAACGCACCTGAGCCCAATCCCTTCAGCCACCCTTGAGGGCTGGCAAACAGGAAAATTGTATATTTGACTTGGGCCTCACCTATCACTTGTATATGTTCTCTGTGACTTATCGTCAATTTATATTTAACACTACTGAAGTTAACCAATGTATTCCATATACTTTAGTACCTATTATTTTATTACATAATATTTTGTTGCAGACAAGCACAAGGAATTTTATAATCCTGTTTTAAACCTAAATGTTTGTTTTTGTTTGTATTTTTCGTTGTTTGTAATTTGTATAATTAACCAACTTGACGACGCCTATATTTGTATTTTGTACCAATCTACAGGCCAATAAAACTTTACTTTACTTTCTATTTCTTCTAAGTGGTTATATTATCGAGGATTTGTATTATAGGTTTATAATTACTACAACTTGAAACATTGTTGTACCTATCTGATGACTTTATTTTAACAATCATCTTAAACCTGAACTACTCTAAAATTGTTTCATCATTTTAATATGACAACAATCAATAAAAATTATCAAAATACAAAATATATGTATTTACACCTATACAGTAAAACCCGGAACCCATATGGATAGTTTTCCAGGGTTAAACAATAAATACAAAACAATGAATGTGCTGCCAACCAAAAACAGAAACAACATTTTTAGTGTTTCTTTAATTTATCTTGCAAGTTGTTTTTATCGTGTTTGGGCAAATTTCATTGTGTTACAGTAATTATTGTTTCTTGTAATACATCCAAACTAAAATTTAAAAAATGCCGGGGCGAGCCGCCCGGCTAACCGGCTCTGGGGAGAGCACTGCCAAGTGATCTTAGGGTTACAATAATTGCGTTTGCTTTCATGGTTTTGGTAAGAATATGGTATCTAGAGGAAGGTCTGGAGCCAAGCTTGTAATAAATTGATAAATAGGCCTACGGGAAAATAGATTTTAGATTTTTGATATTAATTTTGCACCTCAACTTTTTAATTTTAACTAAACAATTTTGTAGCATTTATTTTAGTAGTCAACATCAATAACTTGTTTATGAGATTACGTGCACGTTAATTTTTTTAAAATTATGTCTCAAGGATTACATTAAAACAGACTGAATTTCATTTTTGAAACAAATGTAAGGCTACTGTTTGAAAATATTAAAAATTTCATTTTTGAATAAGGTAAGTAAGGCTACTGTTTTAACCCTCGGTCCCTCGCGTGGGGTTCTACAAACCCCAGGGTCTACATTCGACTCCGTTTCTCTGCATCGGACTGTTTTACCGACTCTAGATTCTCAGTACCTTCAAGTCACTCTCTGTTAGCGAAATTTGTAACCCTCTAGGGCTTTTAGTGTTGTTATATTGCTGGTCTGAACGTGGCTGGGGTTGCTGAAACCCCGCGCGAGTGATCACATTACTGTAACTGCATACAGAATCTCAATGGTTATGTATATTCGGTGCTAAGGTACGGTGCCATAGTATGGGGCGAGTGCCCAAACGGGACAGAGTTCTTAAAGCTCAAAAAAGAGTACTAAGGTCAATGCTAGGATTAGGTAATAGGACATCATTTAAACCAGTTTTAAAACGATTGAGAATTTTAACTGTACCCTGTTTAAATATTTTTAACTCTGTTTTATGGGTGAGAAACCACCACAGTAATTTTACTTTGAATGACGAAATTCACTCTTTTAATACCAGACGACAGAAAGATGTTCACACAGCGAAATATAATTTAGGTGTTTTTAAACAAAGCCCTAAGATTAAATGCGAGAGATTGTACAAGAGGATACCGACATAAGAAAATTGACTCGTTTCATCGTTTTAAATGTTTTTAAGGAATATCTATTGGATAGTGCTTTCTATAAAGTGTCTGATTTTATACTGAAATATTAATAATTGTAATAAAAATATATGGTAATGTATATTGTTTAAAAATGACGAAATCAGTCATAATCTGTATGATGTATGATGAATTAAAATGAAATGCTATTTTGGTTTAAATTTTGAAATTTTAGAATTTTGGAAAAATTCTTCCTGCAATTTACTAACTGGTTCATGTTTATTACTAAAAAGTAAAACAAAACTTAAAATTGCATTATTTTGAAACCTTTTATAATATTTTGAAAATGTCCATTTTTTAAATCTGAAAAATACAATAAAAAAATATTTCATAAAAAGGTTCATTAGCATTTTATTTCACTGCCCTCCCAGTAACAACCACCTACATAGTAGTTCCACAAATCATATGAGCACAGAAAGAAATACCAAAACATCCTACTGCACTAATTACAGCCCAAAATAATTTGGGGTTTGAGATACCCCACGCGAAGGATGGTGTCAAGAAATTCCGCACGAGTGACGGATTGTTGAAGTATTAAAAATACTATTTATTTACAAACATCAGTTTCAGTTTAAAATACAGCACTTTGGTGAGTTTACGTATTGCAATAATACTTAATTATTTGACTGGCATAATAGCATCTAGGCCTGCTACTTCCACATATAAGGTAGTGGTCAAGACGCATTGGTATGGGGCGGAAGCGTGGAGTCTGCATCGAAAGGTGAGGTCACAGAGATGGAGAAGGTGCAACCTAGAACAGCAAGAGGGGCACGGGGAGAGTTGGGCGGTGGGGATGAGAGAAATACGAATGATAGGAAGGTTTAAGAGTGTCACTGCTATGTTGGGTTGTAGTCATTGGAGAGAGGAGGGTGAACAGGTTGTGTATTGTATAGATCAGTTGGTGGTGGGGGAGGGGGGGGGGGGGGCAGACATCCGTAATATGCAACAGGAGAGACTTTATTTAGTTGGTTCTACTAGGAAAACGCGTAAGTCCCGCCGCGTTGATGGATGAGCTTTTTTGTAAGTTTTTAGTTTGCGTAGGACCACTTTTCCTTTGCAAGTGCTTTTTGAATGCATTGTAGGCGATTGTTGTCAAGTTTCTATTGTTACTTGTTATAATTAAAAAACTCATATTAAAACCTTTTTTCTATGGATTTGGGGTAACTTTTTCAACTTTTTCTTTCAGAAAGCAATGCATCACCATTACCTTATGTCTATGTAAAATATGAACGTTGTAGCCCCACCCGTTTGGTCAGAATCGGCCCAAATGTCACGAAAAAATCGTAAAAGTACGATATTCATGAGAAATATTTCTTCGATTGTACCCAAAAACAATACACCTCTCAGTTCAGAGATTTCAAAGGTCCCCTCCAATTTTCATCAAGATCGGATATGCCGTTTGCCTGGTAGAGAGTTAACAAAAAAACACCCAAGCTAAATTTTTTGGGGGTCAGTGAAATTGAAGTCTTTGCTTCGCTCATCCAATTAAGAATGCCTAGGCCAAGGAATCACAGTCTTGTTGCCACCAGTAAGGTAACAATAAAACATGACAGCTAGCTCTAGTCATTTAAACTAAAGTACACTAGGAAACGCTCAGTTGGACGCGTTGATAAGCGAGCACGTGCTATAGCTAGACCCACATTACACATTTTTTTAAATTTTAAAATTTGCGACGTTCGCTGTCCACAGGGCCTTGTTTCCAATATTATTTATCATTGCCAAGGTATTTGGGTAAACCCGTGTGTAAACCTTTGCTTTGTGGATAAAATCCACCGCCATTTAGAGGACCTTGACTCCTTGGGAAAAATATTTAAACTCTTTGGTGACAAATAATATACTGCTTCCTCGAAAGTATTTTGATTACTTCTAGGTGGCAGTGCATTAGAAACTTCGCGCGTCTTTTCGTTGCCATGGCAACGTTACTTTTGTTATAATGTAATTTCCATTTACACTACTTATCGGATCAAAATAAAATTAACATATTCGTGACCGGACGGACATTCTAAATGATTTGGCCACCTCAGATTTTGTCGCCGTTTAGTTTGAAAAAAAAACTTTCGATTAACTTTAATGTAGGCCTAACTTTTTAACTTTTTGAACGATTTTGCCACAAAACTAATGGCATTCAATCGAGAACAAAGCTTGCGGATGGTCAAAATTTCAAATCGATCCGAGCCTCCGTTCAAACGTTATGGCGAGACATACAAACAAACAAACAAAAAAAAACAAAAAAACAAAAAAACAAAAAAACGAAACCAGTGACTAATTTTTCCGGCAGAGTCAAATGGAAACGCTCGCTTAATAAAGATTTTGAGTCGTGCGAAGAGTGCAACACCTAACGTAAATGCATGATCACCTAAATACTGGCAACAAGGTTGGCAGCAATAGTGCGGTAAATTTGAAATAAACTAGGAAAACGCTAAAGTCCCGCCGCGTTGATGGATGAGCTTTTTAAAATTTTTAGTTTGCATGGGATATCTTTACTTTTGCAAGTTCTTTGTTTTGCTGCCTACGCATTGTAGCTGATTGTTGTCAAGTTTCTTTTGTTACCTGTCATTTGGTATTATTTACCGTAAAAACTTATATTAAAAGCTTTATTTCTATAGATTCTGGCCAACTATTTAAACTTTTTCTTTTAAAAGGTACTACATCACCATAACCTTAATGTCCATGTATAATATGAACGTTGTAGCCCCACCAGTTTGGTCAGAATTGGCCCAAAGCACAAATATCGCACAAAAAATCAAAAAACTTATATTAAAAGCTTTATTTCTATGGATTCTGGCTAACTTTTTCAACTTTTTCTTTCAAAAGGTACTACATCACCATAACCTTAATGTCCATGTATAATATGAACGTTGTAGCCCCACCCGTTTGGTCAGAATTGGTCCAAATGTCACGAAAATATCGCACTAAAAATCGAAAAAAATCGTAAAAGTACGATATTCATGAGAAATATTTCTTCTCGATTGTACCCAAAAACAATACACCTCTAAGTTCAGAGATTTCAAAGGTCCTGTTAAATTTTCATCAAGATCGGATATGCCGTTTGCCTGGTAGAGAGTTAACAAACAGACAAAAAAAAAAAACACCCGAGCTAAATTTTTTGGGGGTCAGTGAAATTGAAGTCTTCGCTTCGCTCATTCAACAACATGAGAACAAAAGTTAACTTTTAAACAAGCTAATTTATTACCCATTGAGCCATTACTTTTGATTTTAAAAACTTTTTTGTGTCTGTAGAATTATACGTTTAAATCATAATACCAAGGTTAATTAGTTGGTTTTGGGTTAATGTTGTTTGCCATAGTTGGCATACCCATTCTCATATTTTTCCGCTTACATTGGCATATGAAAATGGCTCCGCAGGGGTCATATGGAAGTTTCAGCTGAGTAGGGCCTATAGTGAGAACGGATCTGGGAAAGTATTGTTCTGTGGAAAACTGTTGGGGAGTGTATGAGTTTCATGGGGATAATGTTTATTAAGGGGAGGTATAGGCCTAGGTGAACCAACCTCCCAAAATTTGATTTTTGGATTTTTATATATTATTATTCTATAACAATTTCTGAGAATAAAATACTTTGCTTCATTGAGATCCGACGATCCATTATGCTTAATTTATATTTTTTAAGTTGTATTGTTGCTATGTTGATAGCCATAGCAACCACACTTCGTAATAAGCATGTTTCAACTTTAAATCTGTTTTTTTCAGAATAATATACTTTTGACACATATGTACCTTTTTTCTCCTAAATCACTTGACCGATTTGCCTAAAATTTTCAGGTTATGTTAAATGTGTTACAATACACAACCTCTATGAAAATAAACTTGATTGGTTTATTATGTTTTGTGATATCAATATTATAAATGAGAATTTTTCATTACAATTTGAACTTTTGCATGTATTTGAAAAAATTACAAATTGCATAAATTTTTCATGTAGGAGAATAATTTTTATAGGGCTCATGTAAAACGTGTTCCTAAACACGCCCTCAAAAGTCGTAGCCAAATTTATCGAATAGTTTGGGTAAAAAGGTACATAAAGTTAGCAATATTAGCATTGCCAGCATATGGCAAATACCTCCCCTTAATAGACTGGTTACATCAAGTGACAGGATGAGAAGGACAGGGTTGAAATTGTATGGACATATGGAAGATAAGATGCTCAGGTTAGGCTAGTGTATGAAAAAAGGATTGAAGAAGGTACAAGAAGATGGGGGAGGCCAAGGAAGATACTGTAGGATTCAATAGCAGGAGACTTGGAGGCAGGAGGAAAGAGGAGAGAGCTGGGAAGAGATGCGATTGTGGGAGAAGAGAAAGAAGTGTAAAAATCTGGCTGCCAAACCCAAGCTGAGCCTGCCAGAAGTGGGATGGATAATGATGAAGGTGAGAGTGTTGTAAATGTTACATTATTGTATTGTTATGCAAGTCTTGGGGTGCTCTAGTTCAGGTCGTGGGTGCGGGAGGATAAGGCTAATTAGCCACTGGGTGAACAGATCCACTTGCAAGTTGCAACCTGAAGGTGAAACTAGATGAATTCTATCCTTGGTTCTAAAAGTAAAAGCTAACTTTCTACATATTACGCAAATAAAATTAATTAAATCAAGATTTTTCTTTCTTTTTGCTAAATTTTGTGGTTCACACCAATCGATCAATTTTTTCACTTGAAAGTTTATATAGTTACAATAAACGTTCAATTTCATGACACCAAGATTGTGTCAACAGCACTTCAAATATTGGACACAAGAAGTTGATAATGTGGGAATCAAACAAGAAATTTAAAAATCCAGCCGGGTATCGAACCCGGGTCTACCGATTGCCGGTCGGATGCTGCAACAATGAAATTGAGATACAAAGTTGACCTCATTATGTAAATATTTCCCATATCTATTAAAATTGAGTGATAGGTGTGAACTAAAATCTCTAAGAAGGGTTGTTCTTGTTCCACACACTAAATGAAGACGTAAGGTACAAAGGAAAACGAGAGAAAATTCTGGTGTGGAAAGTCTACGAGTCTATGACACAAAATAGGAAGAGACATTCTTTGGTGGTATGGTTACAGAAGAATGATGCAAGATGGAATTCCAAGAAAAGAATAAGATCGTACATGTAAGGTGAAGAGGAGAGGGCCCCAGTTATATGGAAGGATAAAATCAAACAAGTGTAGGAGAAAAGTAAAAACCGTTTTGAGATAATAAAAACGCTGGGAGGACAGAAAGAAGTGGAGGAATGCTAGAACTACAAAAAAGAGACGAGACTGGTTAGCAAGCCCGTAGCACAACGAGTTACCTGCGTACCCTACGCATTTGGGAACCGCGTGTTTCATTATTAGCTTGATCTATACAGATCTTTGACGATGAAGACCGATCGACACTATTAGTGGCGACGTCAGAGCTGATTCCGAGCACGTCCCTTGCCAGCCTCGACCAATCACATAGCCGTATCGATGATCGTTTGGAGTCGGGCAGTGGTTTATAAGGGGGCCGTGACGCCACACTAATAGTTTCCAACACAAAATCCATGTATAATGATGATTTGAATGGAAGAGGGCTATCGGATGGGTTAGTGAAAGAGTGGATAAAGGAAAGAAAAGAATCCAACAGCTTACATGAAAATTATAGGTGGCTGCGTGAGACAAGTAGACGTAAATATATACTAAGAAACACAATTGTCAAAACGTTTCGGCCCACGTGGCCTTCCGTCATTCCACCATTAGAGAAGTTCTCTTTCTTTTCTCCAACGGTGGAGTGACCAAGCCACGTGGACGGAAATCAGAAACTTTTGACAATTGTGTTTTTGTACATATTTACGTCTATTCGTCTCGTGTAGCCACCTACGATTTTCAGGTAAGCTGTACGTCTTATTTTTCCATTCCCCACACATTCACAAAATCCATGTCTAGCAAGATTCAAACCAGATTCAAATTTAATATTTGTACGGTGGGCCTACCTACTTTTGAGTTGTGAACTATATCTAGTTACGGTAGTTTTAAAATACAAATTCAATGCATATCAGCTTGTACAGTGAACGCCTTTCATATACGGTACATTCTGAATATACTGGACAGTTTGAACTGATCACATTGCTCCAACTAAAGTTACACTCCACATCTGCTCTAGTTGGCATAAAAAGGGATTTACTGTACAATGAAATAAGAAGTTTACAACTAGTGAAATGAACTTGGGCTTACCATAAGTGATCTGCTTGGACACTGCTTGGACACTGCTAGGACACTGTTTATAGAATGTTTATACACTGCTTGGACACTGCTTGGACACTGTTTATAGAATGTTTATACACTGTTTGGACACAGCTCGTAGTGAGAGGATCTCGATGTGGGCTGGTCTAGGAGTGGAACTCGGTCTTGCGTCATGGACACGTCAGGGGTCGGTGCATCATCCAGTAACAGACATCGTATGGCAGCTGGAAAGAAGAAAACATTAAATTAACGACTTTCAAATATCGTAGGCCTATTACTTGATCATACTGAATGCTACTGTACTTGAATTGAAATGGAGAAATTGTTATGAAGGTAAATGATAGGAACTAAAGTTGAAATGAAAACACAAAACCAACATATATTTTGCACCCTCCACCTCTTAGTAACACCTCTGCCAACTAAAAAAAAAAAATGTTTGTAATAATCCCATAGAAAAGCAAGACTGGCTGGGTTTTGGTTTCATTGTCGTCACTATTATCTCATCTCTTCCCTACACAAACACTGCACCTTATGTTATTTCACTCAGGAATAGAACCAGCAGTATGTTTAATTATTTCAAAATGTTAACTACATAATAAATGTTTGACAATATCTTACCTAAGCACTTTGATGCTGGCAACTCCTGCAAGGTGGACCCGACGTGTCAGCGTAGAAGTCTTGAGCCACTGATGAACTGTGACCCTGAGTAAAGAGTTGTACGAGGTCACTCAGTACAGACGTTCTTCCTTGGTAGAGTAGAGATGAAGTACAATGTGAGAAGAGCCATTCACCAGTGGAATATGCAGACATGTCATAACTAGAAAATAAAAAAAGGTTGGCATCAATCAAACTATTAATAACATCAACATATTTCCAGCAAACGTTAATAAAGAATCTATCTGAGATCAAGGGTGAGTATTCCTTAATCAATTTTGAATAAACAAAAATCTCATTAGTTTTCTCAAGTTTTGCGTTTTATGGGAATTTAATCCAAGTGTACAGCTTTTTTAACAACACATAATTTTCCATAGCAGGAATTTGAACGTTAAAAAAATAAATCGGTTAATTTCACAGTAATTAAGGTGTAACTTTTTGTGTAAAAATGCTGTAAAAAGATAAACATTGAATGGGAATTCCTGAAATGATATCCAAATGTGTTTACTTTTTGGTACAGTCGATTTGAATGGTATGGGCTTGTCCCATTTGAACATGGTTTACAGGAATTCTCTGTAGAAGTAAACCTACTACACTATTAACATTTGCTAAATTTTGGAAATGTAATTCACAATCATTTCAAGGTTGTCAATCATCAATTCTGGCTACATAGTTTATCAGTTGCCAGCATTTTCCGGTTGCGAATATTCTATTCACGATCCACTAGAATTGTTTACTCTTTTAAAATGAAGCTTTTAGCCTTTACTTTATCTAACGGCAATCTGGACTTGTTCTATGAAGTTGAACTATAGTTAAGTGAAGTTTGAAGTGGTGATAAAACAACAATGTATAAGACAATAATTTTGGTAAATCAAATCTAAAGAAAAAAGAAATAAAGAAAAATAGAAAAAAACAATAAAAACAAAAACAAAAAAGAAAAAAACTGTTCCATAAAATATTTAAAAAGGTAATTTATTTATTAAATGGTAATGACTATTTTATGTATTTCATTCATTTATTTATAAATAAATAAACATAAATAATATATAAGCCATTTTGTTATTTGTTTTGTTACATGTTTTTATATCACAATTAATCGATGTTATAGGTGGTCTGGAATCGAACCGATATCCCTCTACTCTGACAAAAGTATAAATTAACAGCATCAACCAACAAAGAAGATAAAAATTGCTACAATATATTTATGATACAAAAGCAAGATTTAGGAGAGGCAGGTGGGGCGGTCGGGGAGTTTAACTTGATAACAACAATAGCATCACCAGAAATATGTTTGAATGACTCGCAAAGTTGTTGTTCGTTATCACCTGAATCTGTCTTTGCGTCGTAGTTGTTGTGTTCCGTGTCTGTTGGCTGACATTCCCCGATGCTCAGCTGTTGTAGCGAGAGATAAGAATGTGGCGGTCCAAGGGCCAGTCACCTCACCCCGCAGACAGTGACGTGTTGGGTGACAGACGTCAGCTGGGATCCTGCAACATACGAACAACAAACCAATTAATACCTACGCAAAGCATTAAGACGACCCAGTCTCAAGGTTATGTATTGAGCTAATGCGTGGTGATAATCCCCGATGATTAAACTGAAGTGAGAGCATGCAAGCTACCGGCACGAAGCCTACTCCTTATGAAACTTGAGAGCAGGCCGTCAGGAAGAACACCTTTTCAGTATCGGACAGAGCAGCAATGCTGCTGTCTGTCTGAATTGTCTTTTTAGTGGAATGCCGCAGTTTTCGCTGAATGTTAGTTACTCTTTTTGATCACTTAAACTGCAATGTTTGTGACCTACGACAAGTACCCTTCAAATAAGTACCCAACTAGTGTAATGTATTCATACGCCTCCGTCGCCTCAAATGAATTGAACCGAGAACAGAATAACCTCTTGTCAAACCGATTGACACAAATTCGGAATTCGAACCCACATGTGTTCATGAATGATTAAATGAACAGGCAAGGCTATGCGAGACCCGCTTCACACTGTGACGCAATATGTCACCGATGACGGAGACCGAACAGTTGCCCGACCTCGCAACCGATGGGTCACCGAGGACGAGCGAGCCGAGTACCGCCCGATGGGAGCCTTCACACTGGGTGACCGATGACGGTCATTTGGGGTAGGGTGGGAACAAAATATACGCGCAGTTTTCTCGCAGAGTAAGTCATGCAGTTGCAATCTACCTTGAATTTATCTTCTACAATGAGCAATGAGCAGTCTTGGGCACGTTCCCCCAAAAAAGGAACTTTGAAAAGTTAAGTTATTGCTAAAATTCCTATTCAATAAAAAAGTAACTAAAACGTTCCTCGTTCCTCAAAAGGAACTTGGTTCCTTTCACGTTTCTTATACCATCAAGCCGATTAGAGACATATAAATATGAAAGAATAATTTATATTACCTTATTTATTAAGTGAGTCCAGCATCATCGAATTGGTGGTGCGATTTTGAAAGACCAAGATGTACATGATAATTTTCATAATGCAGTATCAGCTACTGGAATTCGACGGGATTACGACGACGAAAGGAACTTATAAAGGAAAGGAACGTTAAATTCGTTCCAAGTTCCCACGACACAGTAACTTTGACGTTACAAGTTCCTGATCTAAGAAAAGGAACGCGTTCCTCCCCAAGACTGGCAATGAGCAAGTTTTGGACATACTGGTTGGTTCGACACGGGTGATACACTAGTGTTTGTTAAAATCTCTAGTGTGAAGCGGGCCTTAGCGGGGCTCAGATATATCCACGCACTGGGGCAGGGTCGCGGTTTACCCTTGAAATACAGGCAAGACGATAGCAGGACAGTTAAAATAACACGTAAATTATAGTTACTTAAATGAGATCACAAATTGGATTGTTTGTTAATAAGATCGAGCTAAGAATTAATCGGAAGTAATAGTAGTAGAGAAGTTGAAAGCTATTATTGGGGATAAGAAGCGGAGCTGCGGATACAAATAAGGCTGTTGAGACACGTTTTAAAATTCAAAATGGTTTCAACGACCAGAGAAAACAATTTTAAAAATCGTGTTTCTAGAGCGTTTATTACTAAACGAAAAGTAAATAGCAACGAATGTATCCATAGCGGATAGTATAATGTAATAATGATTGATTAGGTACATGGATAGAATGGCTAAAATAAAACAAGATGTAATGTGGACTACGAAAGCTGTTTGCGAGACACGTTTTTGAATTCCAAACGAACAAAGAAAATGATCAAAATTTCTTGTTTCTAGAGCGTTAATTATTTAAACGAAAAGTAAATAGCAACGCATCAATTTATAATGGATGGTATCGTGAAATAATATTTAGGAAAAGGAATAGGATGGCTAGAATAAAAAACGATATAAAATAGACTATGATGGCTGTTCACGAGCCACGTTTTTCAATTCCTAACGGTTCAACGACCAGAGAAAATAATCGAAATTTCGTGTTTCTAGAGCGTTAATTACTAAACAAAAAGTAAATAGCAACGCATCAATTTATAATAGATAGTATCGTGAAATAATAATTTAGGAAAATGAATAGGATGGCTAGAATAAAAAAAGATATAAAATAGACTATGATGGCTGTTCACGAGCCACGTTTTTCAATTCCTAACGGTTCCAACGACCAGAGAAAATAATCGAAATTTCGTGTTTCTAGAGCGTTAATTACTAAACAAAAAGTAAATAGCAACGAATGAATCCATGATGGATGGCGTAAATGTAATAATAATTAGGTAAATGATTAGGATGGCTAGAATAAAACAAGATTAAATGTAGACGATGCAACGAAGGCATGCAGGCTCACCTTGTTGGTGTCGAACGGACCGGTGTTCTCTGCTCGTAGACTGGATGGCAACTGAAGCCTCGCAGACACAGACTCGCAAGAGTTGCCTGTGACGTCATATCAGCCCGAGTGAAACCTGCTCAGCCAATCATAGAAGTGTTTTGATATGACGTCATCTTCGTGCGAGTTCGGCTGCTCCGAGGATGACAAAGTCACTAGTCAGGCCTACGTGCAGGTTCGACAGACCAGGGCTCGCGGGTTCGAGTCCCGGATAGGATTTTATCATTTTATCATCCACTCGGCGTTTTGAATAACAGATCAACAAAACATCGAACATAAAAGAAGAGCGTGTTTCAGGAGTCACCTTCTTGGGAGGGGGGTTCAAACTTTCTGGTTCGTGGATGATCGAGATGAGAATCATAATAGCTAACATAGCAAAATAAAGTGGTCTTGATTTGATAAAAAAAATATATGTTAATGAATGCAATATTGATTTTCATTCGATACGATAGGTGGACGAGAGATTAAAGGAAAGCTGGCGTCTCAATTTTGTAATTAATATAGGTTCCCACCCAAGTCGGGGATCGAAGTCGGGGCTTATGAGGGAATAAAGTGCTTCTAATAGTGAATTACTTTTATTTTATATTAATAAAGAAATCATCCAAGAAAGGGCGTTACCCTGTGACACGTGACACCAAATACTGTGTGACACCTCCTGTTTTGGATATGAATGAGTTCATTTTTGGGGATCATCTATCGAATACGTTCCTTTATAACAGCCGGAAGAAATTTGTAACTTTAAAAAAACTATTTTGGGGGAACTAGGAACAAATTTAACTGTACTTAAATGTTTTCTAAGCTCTCGTTATTAAGTAGATTTTAGCAGTGACAGTTAATATTAAAACCATACTGAATTGCCTGTCAACATAAGTTTTTACATTTTACTGCCTTACACGAACTAAAACGGGACTTCGTCCGCTTCCAAGAATGGGTGCCCATCCATTTTCATTCAAGGTATATTAATTTTTAAGCATGACAAAGCCAAATTAAATTACCGTTTCCCCCCCCCCCCTGTCAAAAAGCCATGACATCTGCTCAATCGTCTTGTCCTATGCGGAATGTCTCAAGTTGGTTCCTTGTCTTCTCTTGTTGAGTTCTGCCTTGGAGTGCTAGAATAATTATAGTAAGTAAGTAACGTCGAATTACTTCGCTTGCAACGTAATATTATAGATAGGTATTCGCTTGTTTGCCATATTGGGAACAACAAAATGACCTCGAAATTCTTGACGAGTAACAGAGTCTAGATCGTTGTATGGGCGCCACAAGTGGCGGGGGGGGGGGGGGGGGGTTAAAAGAATTTAAAATAATAAAACAGGATCTGTGGTGCGGGGGCGAGGGGGGACTTTTCCCCCGGTACTTCCCTTGCAGCGGAGTGGATAAGTGCTGCCCTCCCCCCCTTGCCCCCTTGTAA
The DNA here is from genome assembly GCA_024449915.1 of Sweltsa coloradensis. Classification (NCBI taxonomy): domain Eukaryota; kingdom Metazoa; phylum Arthropoda; class Insecta; order Plecoptera; family Chloroperlidae; genus Sweltsa; species Sweltsa coloradensis. Next base: position 465,546 of record JAMZAV010000025.1, on the reverse strand, counting down.
AATATATCATGGCTAAATCATTGAGTGTGGTCGTTCCTAAGTGGTGTATTTCTATATATTTAAACAAAATGATGAATTCCATCAGACAAACCATATCAATAGGTTTATGGAGAGTGATGAGTTTTAAACACAGTTCCAGTGTGATAGATTCATTCACACTATTTTGATGGTTTCTCGAACACATGAGCCAGCGGTTTAGCCGAGGTCGTTTAACCAGTTCCCCCTCAAACACCGAAGTTAAGCAGAATCGGGCGTGGTCAGGGGTAGAGTGGGTGACCGCTCTGCCCTGAAACTCATTACTCACGTATACCGCTGGTTAGAGCAGATGGAGGGTTCGAAAGCTAGTGTAACGGCTTCTTTCTCTTCGACGTCTGCTAGGCAGTCCGGGTTAGTGGAGGAACCTATATGACTGTCAAAGTTACACCGTCCTTTCGGATGGGACGTTAAGCCGTTGGTCCCCTTGGTACTTTTCGAAAGGAGTAGACTACGTGCCGGTACCAGGTTACCCCTCCTCACTTCTGTTCATACTTCATCCTCATCTATCACCACTCATCGTCTCGAATAGCCAAAGTGCATTAAAATGGCAATATCCCATCAATCATCAATCGAACACATGGTATTAGACAGCTGTAAACCATGGTGTTCGGAATGAGTGACTTGTTTCTACGCGTTGTCGTCTAAAGGTCACGAGAGGGAAGCGTAGTCATACAGTCTAAGTCTTATCTCTTGCCAGCAGCAAAATAAATACCTCTAAGCAAATCAATAGTATGAAAGCGTCACAGGTAACATAGTAGTCCCACATCGGTATGTGACGTGACAGCATAACCCATGCATACCCACGATGCAAAAATAAAGCTACCATAGATGATCTCTATATTTAAGCATGGATTATGTATTAATTTTAAATGTTTGTTGTTTGTTTTTGAGAGGTATCGAAATCTATAATCCCTATATAATATGGCCAGATAAGAAGACGATGCCCGTTGTAGGTTGTGTGACCCTGCCTACAACTACATTAGAGTTCAGGATAGTTGGGAAAGGAATGTCCGAGGGCTTCTGAACCCCTTTATAGGGCAAAACTTTTTACACCATAATTTTTCTTTCTACCTTAACACTTTGAACTTTGTGCTTTTTTAAATGAATTTTAGATTTTTTTTCCTTGATCTTTTAGGAAAAAAATGCTGATTTTGAAATCCAAATTGCTATCAAAGTTGAAAAAAATCCAAAATTTAAATATATATTTAAATTTTTTTTTTTGCAATTTTTCATTTTTCATTACAATTTTTGGAACATGTCAAACGAATCTCTCAGGCAACAAAATTCGGGACATCCCGAAATTTGTGTATTTTGGGTTTTATACATAAGTTCGATTTTTTGATCAATTATAAAATCGTTCGAATCATAGAATTCAGAAGAAAAATGCTACATTCGACAAAACAACACTTTTGACGGTGTAAGTGTGAAAACTACGTACGATTTAATTGTGTAAATGTGTAGATTTTGAAAAGAAGTGGTAACTAAGTGTACCGGTACCACTAACCTATAAAGGGTTTGCATTCGCATTGACAACTGAGGGAAACCTAGGTAAAAACCTTCAGTCATGATTGCTGGTCTTGGTGGGTTTAGAATCCGGGACCTCCCGAATCAGAGTCACACTGTCGGTCATGCACAAGAAATTCAATATTAACGATACCGTCGGCGCCGTCCACACGGATGTCAAGTCCACACATATGTCCACGTTAGGCTTAGCTCGGATCGGAATTGATTGAATAAATAATTAAAATTCCACTTTTTGATAAGTCCAGTTGTGGGTCGCCGTTCATTTTTTCATCGATTATTATCTAGTTGCGGTTTGTTTGATTCGCTTTGTTTATTGAATGCCCATGAGATACTACAATTCGTATTGTTCGAGGAGATTGATGTATAGTTAGTAGAATTAGTCGTTGTATAGTTGTTGACCACTATTATTGGATGATGTTGGATGATTGTTCGCTTCAATTTGAACAGCCTAAAATAGATACGTACGTTTACAAGTGGAATTGATCTAATTTTGATGACCATTAAAGCCGGTACATATTAATTAAAGCGCCTTTAATTTTACTTCATTTATATTTTACTGCGATTTTTCAATTAAATTTCGCACTCTCAAACAACGTTGATCACACGCCACTTTTTAGGAACGCCCAAATTTGGAAATAGTTGTCTCTTTCTGGTTTTTCGAAATTTTATATTTTAGCAATCTTGAGAAAACATAAACAAACATATACAATTTTTTAAACGTATACACAACATTTCGTCTTGAAAAACGGAGCGAAACTTTATATTCTGAAACCTTGGGCTTTTAAAGTAGACAAAATCTAGATCAAGCCTGCACGTTTGTGATAGAAAACTATATATTTTGCTTAAAATTCACACGTGACAGGACACAAAACTAGACCCATGTCTGAAGGACTCAAAAATACACACTAATTGTAATTAGGCAGGACCCTAACGTCTCAGAGTTGAGTTATTCGGAAAGGAATGTCCTAGGGCTGTTTACGAGGACTCAAACCCCACATTGAAAAACTGTGCCAGCCATGAATCATGCTCGCAGGTTGAGATATTCGATCCCGTGACCTCATACATCAGAGTTTGGTTGGGCTTACATATGAGCCACCACTGTCGGTTAATCAGAATCATTTAGGATATCAATGTTTGCATCTCCAAATAGAGTTGCCATTGTGACGTTTACCTCTCTCTGTTGTTATCAATCTCCTGAATGTGTCATTCTCAGAGTTATTATTTGTACACAACACGACATTATTATCAACTGTTATCTTACCTAGTGGCGTAAATAAGTGAGGGGGTGGGGGTAGGAGGTTAACCCCCCCCTCGCAAAACCACTTCGAGGCTCATATTTTAAAGAGCTGAAACAGTACTTTGTAGGGGGCACAACAGTTCACTTATACAGAGATGTGCAAAAATGGTGACAAAGAAATTCGCAATTTTTTTAAGTTGCAATAATCCCTTTAAATTCAGTTTGCACATGAATCACCTGAATTGTGATTGAATGGTATCAATTTCCAATTCGCGAATTTTCGCGATATTTTAGTTGATACCGCGAACTAGTGGCGAAATCAGCAATTATGTCTTTAAAAGCGAATTAGGTCACTAAATTTCAAACAAAGTTGTTTTTTTCGAAGTTTTGGTGGATGTGCCGGGTAGGTAGTCGAAATTAAATAAATCCTGTCTGGTAAAAATGGTGGAGGTGCCGGGTAGTCGAAATTTATCCTGGTAAAAACTGTCAGAAACGTTGAAAACTGAAGGCTTAAATTGAGCTCAAATTTAAAACTGATTCTCACTCTTATGTGCTTGTTTTTCTTTTAAATTAATCATAAAATTGTCCTGAATTTGAGATACTGCGTTTTTTTTAAAGTTGTGCATTTTCAAATTGATTTTTGGTAATAACGAAATTGAAATTTTACGTCCAAAATCATCTTTGTGTATATCCTTCATAAACAAAACGGCGATCCCTTGAGTTGCCAGTTTTAAAAACTGTAGTATGGTGAAATTTTTTGCCTTCGGCGGCTAGTCGGCTACGGCTTCGCCCCGACCCCAGCTACCAGTCACTTACCACCCCCCCCCCACAATTATTCCTAGTTACGCTGCTGATCTTACCTACTAGACCTTCAAAATGAGTAATCTGCATATCACTCCTCCCAAATGACTGAGCTCTTAACGAATGTAGATTAGGCCACCACCTATTAACTTTCAAACATTTTATACCTGTCTTCAAATTCTAATTGACCATTTAAAAGTCAAGTAATTTATTTGAAAACATCACATTCTAGGTTTGTGATGGGTAGAATCTATATTCATTATACTATTTCGATTACCATTCTATTTTCAGTTAATTTTTATATCAGATCTCGTTGTAACGACTCGAGCGAGATCTTTCTTGTGGGGGGGGGGGGGGGGAGGGGGAGGGAGAGAGCACATGCCCCTTGATTTAAGAGGAAGCTGGCCGGCGTGATTTGATGTTCATCGCGTTCCTTGTCCTGCAGCCATAAATCATTACATCTTATACAACTTGGCATATTTGATAATGAAGGACATAATATGTACGTCCCTATCATATCAGATTTCCAATATTTATCATAGATCAATTATTAGAAAATGCTTAGTTATTTGGGTGTTTTTGACCATTTTGACATATTCTATAAATTCCAGAAAATTGAATTTGTTTTGTTATTGTTATTTTCTATCATCTATTAATGGAAAAGTGCTATGATAGATGCCATTAATTTTTACACAAATATATAAAATCACAAATAGATGCTACTAAAATTGTCTGAGAAATTTGAAAGCGCGTAAAATGAACATGCTCTTTAAGGACACAATACAAATTTTGCAGTTATTTATTTATTTATATATTTAACTTCTAACATATTCAGTTATAAAATACCCGTAATTTAATACAAAATGTTATAAGATCTAATCGAAATGTGGGTGAGTTAACGTTCTAGTTGACAAGTTACACTTCTGCTATAGGCTATATTGCAATATTATTTTATACATAGGCTAAGTTACATTGAAATATAATCACTCCCACACTTGGGAGCCTTAGAGGCGATTAAGCATTTCGACGGTGTGCCATATACATGATGTCCATCTTGCAATGAATGCAGAGATAATCAATACAGTTATTAACAATTTTGACGTAGGCGTTTGAAATATGTGTTTTAGTCACGAGTGCGCATGCTGACAAAATAACAAATTATTGATTGGATTTGATTTGATTTTGCCACTTTTATACAACATCAATTCGTTTCCGTATTTTGTTTCCTAAATCTATTTTAATGCACCTCTCTAAAATAATAATGATATTCATGTACAAATAAGCATACCAAATAGATGGTTTGTGTGATCAAACGATAATGTAAAAAGTTTAAAAAATATCATTCTTTCAAAAGTATTTCTGAGCCTGGTATGTTTCCTTGAGGTATATTAGAAATCCACTAGGTATTAACGTAATTGTATTAATGATTTCATATTGATGCACGTGCAAATGTTTCAGTTAGTTAATTGTAGAAGTGATTTAATTGCCGCAGTTTGGCTTGCCGTGGCTGTAAGCTGAAAGAGAAAATCCACATTATGCATATATTTAACTATATAGGTTATTCATTGGCAGTGTAACATTAATATATCATAGACTTACACAATAATACAATATCACACATGTAAACTGGATGTATTTGATCATAAACTTAATTTGGAAAAACAGTGAGAAGTATAAGGATTTTCTAATGACGCATTCTCCTTGCCATCCTAGGCCCCAATTTATGTATAATTTATCCCGGGTAAGGACGGTAAAAGACAGGATAAGGACTAGAAAGTCTGGGCTACATGCATCCAATCAAAAATTTCCACTGGAACAACAAACACAATAAATGTTACTTTTCACTCATGCTTTAGCCTTCCACAGCTATCTAAATCAGCAGATTAGCAAAATAACAATGAAAATTGTCAGCGTCTTTTGTTCTACATTTTTATTTAGTGAAATGAGATTGTGCGAGATCATTAAACATTATTGGCGTACATTTTTGATTAGCATACGACTATCATACTATTGTTTATCTACATTAGGCTTTAAATAATCAAAACTAGTTATTCCTGAGGGATGTGTGTCAGCACATCTAGTCCTATAGCCTAAGGGAACTTTAGGCATACACTGTTGTATTATAAATAATTTTCTATACGTCTGGGCTAGGCCCGGGACGGTTTCTATTTTGATTTATGAAAGTATAATGACAACTACTCAAAATGTCCGCCATCTGTTATGTACTTTCTTATCCCAGGGGTAAAGCAGGATAATATGTCTTCATGATTATGAATTCAATTTGGAATTAGGCCTACACCGCGCTTATCTCACCTAGCTCTGCCTATCCCGGGATAAAATGTACATGAATCGGGCCCCAGATGTTTACTGCATAACAATCAAATCAGGGGCGGATCTAGCCCTGAATTTGTGAAGGGGGCTGGGGGGGGGGGGGTGAGAGTTTAAAAAGGATATGGTCTTTGAGCAGCTTATACGGTGTGCTAAGTCAATAGTTTCTACCATGAAAAAGGGAAGCAAGATATGCACATAATGATTTTGTAATTTATATATTTATACTCACCCGTTTCCAGATAATTTGCGACTTTACGAAAGATTTCGAAGTCTTTAATTGGGAAAAATATTGGGTCATTATTTTCGTCCAGCGAGGCAAGTGGGATGAGCTGGGCTGGATTGTAATTGGCAATGCCCACGGTAAAAAGAGCAGATCCATTATTTTTAATATCGTCAGCTGGTTGTCTGGGATTCGTTTCACTTTCACCGTCAGTAATCAAAACTGAAAAAAACATCACCCTATATACACAAACTTGTATTGAGAGAAATGAGAATGTAAGTTTTTGTTAAATATTTATTAAAAATTTTCGGTTAGTTTGGAATGCTCATCTTTAACGTGTAACAGCAAGGTGTTTCTTTTACTGTACGTACCCTGTCAGTAAAAAATGTTTATATTTAACAATTCCAACACAAAACAATTCACAGCTAAAATACATCAACGCATCTCACCAACTATACTTGATCTTTTGACAACAACTGTTGTTTGCCTATGCAGTGTTAGGAAGCTGTTTGTCTTCCAAAGCCACAGAAAGATGTGTTGTTATCTATTTTGACAAGTAGTGTTTGACAACATTATCACGCTTATTTCTGGACCTTCGCAGAAAAATCCAATAATCTGTTACCAATACAACTCAAATATTCTATATATCAGCTGTATACATACTGAATTTTAAAGATGATTATAAATCTATAGCTACAAATCACACCAAATCATGTTCACAATAGCATGTGGTCTTTTAGTCTAGGTGCCAATATTACACAATTTAACAGTAACAACCTTCCTACGATAAGAAATGAGATCAACTGCACAAATACTCACACACAAGCGAGAAGTCGTGAATTCCATAGGATTTAATCTCCGAAATTGCCAATGTCAGTGCTTTCAAGATATTTGTTCCACCACCACTGTATTTAATGCTATCAGCTTGTTTTACGAAGGAACACGTATCAGCTGTGTTCAGTCGTATATCAACGTTGGCTCCACTGGAAAACGTGATCACTCCGGCAGATCGCTCAGATGACAATCTAAAAGGGTAAATACGGTTAATAAGAAACCCTCAACTGTTATTTTTCTTTCATCGAAAATGCCGAATAGTATACACAAGAGTGAGACTGAGAGGAGATCGAGTCTACTCCACGTTCCTCATCATTTACAAAAATATTTTATGCCACATAAATATAATATAAAGCCTACCCCTTATAATACAAGTAGCACATTAAACCAAATTATGTCTCCATCCTTTAGTTGAAAATACCTCTTTCAAACAAAACAAAGTCAGCAATAACTTGTCCTTGGCTTAGTAAATTGTGTTGGCACAACTGTTCAAACTTCGTATACTACGTGTTTTATGTTCTCTATGCCCTATACTTACGGGAAAGCGGAGACGAGTGCCTTTATGAACTGCACCTCCATGTCAAACTGGGCGGGAGCGACACTTCTGGACTCGTCCAGGACAAACAGCATGTTGGCTCTTTTACCGTGAAGAGTGGTGTTTATGCGGCTGATGAATTCTGCACCTAAGTTTGGAATCCCTAAGAGACAGACAGACATACAGTTATGCGGGATCTTATTAACAGAGGGCGAGTGGAAGGTAGGAGACAAATGGCAAGGGCCTAATATAGCACATATTATGTGCTGCTATGTACAAAATCTACAAGGCAGAACAAGCATGGTCAGACTTATTTGGCGGCTGAAAAGTTAATAATAAAATAAATAATAATACAGGCCTAAATATGTCACTTTTATTCTTCAAAATTCAATTTTTACAATACAATTTTACGTTACGGGATTTATATAATTTTTATTTTATTTTATTCTTAAGCTAAAAAAAAATAAATAAATAAAAATAAAAAATAAATATAAAATAGTAGTAAATTGAAGAATGCTCACATAAGCGAAAATTTGAGTGTGAGCGTTTCAAACACTGTAAAATTTTATTTTATAAAGATGGTTTAGAATGTGATTTTTTTTTTAAATTTTACATAAACAAAAAGTAACTTATAAGAACTAATACAATTGGTGAAATAGGTGACCACCCGTGTAAAAAGTGAGAGTTGTAGCTAACAGAAACACCGGTAAATACTTCTTTATGCCAAAAGGGAGTAGAATGCAGTTCTAAAAGGATTCAGTAAACGTATTTAGTATTTAGTAGACATATTTAAAAGATTGTTAAAAAATTAACACCATTGTAAGTGCTCTCTACCCTTCTTAAATCAATGATCTCTACATATAAGTGTGTGTTTTAGATGGTAGGCATACTCTACGCCATGGTTTTATTTAGCTATGGAGATTAAGTCACGTTAAGGCATCGTAAATTTAATGAGATAGGCCTACATGGATGGAAGAACGGTAGTCCGTGTAGTTTGAGTTTCTCAGTTTGCAGCATGGCTGCGTCGTACCTTTGCATTGAGGAATCTTGTAAAGTCCATTGATCCCCAGCCATCCTTCCTCGGTACAGACCGCGTTACTGCCCCCATCCAGCTGCGCATCCTCGCGGCACAGAACTTTGCAGCTGTCGTTTACCTCGGAGTAGTCCTCGATACAAGACTTCGGTTCCCACGTTGCATACTGGGTGTTCACCAGGGTGCTGCAGTTGGTCCCTAGAGGAAACATGAATTAGTAAGTGCAGTTTGTGCACACGCACACGCACACGCACACGCACACGCACACGCACACGCACACGCACACGCACACGCACACGTAAGACTTACGGTGAAGAAGGATGTTGTCAGGTGCGTTAGAGCTTGTGAGAACCACGATAAGAACGACGGAGACTGTGGGATAGATAACAACAATTAGTTGAAACATGAATTTCTCAATAAATTGAATTAGTATTAATTTATGCCTTTCTAATAAATAAATGTTTCGTACGTGAATGCACGTGGCACTCTTTAATAGGCTAGGTAGTATGATGAGAGCATGTGGGAGGGAATGTCCAGATGATTGTTGAGCTTATTTAGGAGGACTATAGTAGATAGGACTAGCAGACAGGACTAGCAGACAGGACTAGCAGACAGGACTAGCAGACAGGACTAGTAGACAGGACTAGCAGATAGGACTAGCAGACAGGACTAGCAGACTAAGAAAACGCCAAAGTCGTTGTTAGACGAGTGAGTACACATTCCATTTCCTCCCCCTACCTAAGGCTGGATCCGGCTGGATCCAGCATGATTATTTCCTCCCTAGTCTATCATAGGCTAGAGTGGCGCATTATGGCCTTACATTTGACACCCCCTTAAACCAACTAAACTCGAAACCCTATCGTTTATACCTTCCTTATATAATATCAATCAACTTATCAATGCAAAAATATGTTCCCGGGAACTCAACACAACATGACTCGCTCACTCGTCCAACAACGACACGACTTTGGCGTGTTCCTAGTCTGTAGTTGGCTATAAAGCGCATGTATACCCGGAATATGGGAGACCTTGTTTCAAACAACGGTCAGGACAGATTCTTGTAATTTCTGGATTGTACTAAAAAAATTCTACATGTTTTAAATTGCATATACATTACTATTATATGAAAAACATAGCCTGTACGATGTACGTGTAAAGATTGCAAGGTTTACTCAATCTCCCAGCGGAATGTTGGGGAACCTTCAGCGTGCAAGATTCGGCACACCTTGGTCATCGCCTGACATTATAAAAATAATTCCATGAAAATGTTTTTTCAAGAACAAAACCATTGTCGTAAAATTATTACATTCTAGGCCATTTCAGCCTATATTTTCAGATTATTATGTCTTGTAGGTTTAAATCGCAACGGGTTTTGATCAAGATTAACTGCACGCTAAATACTTGTATAAACGGATGTCTTTTTAAATTTCAGTGCAATCTGTTCAGCCGTTCTCAGTCCGTTTGTTTTACATGCACCTGGTAGAGTAATTTAAAAAAGGGAAATTTGACACACGTATTTTGAATTACATTGTACAAAGTTGCGCAACCAACGTACTTCACGTTATATTTTTATTAAAATGATTTGAGTGAAAATCTAACAACTACAAAACTCTGAAAAAAACGTCTGTCTTGCACTTGAAATTGATGAACGTTTGTTGATTTAAAACCAATTAAGAATTCAAAATCATCGAACATAATTGAAAATGCATCGTGATAGTAATTCCTTATTGCTTTGGGCAAACCTTAGAATGAGTAAAAATTAATATTGTATTAATTTTGTAGTGTAAAAAATAACAAACTTGTTATTTAGCATCTATAAAACAAAACACTAACTTCACCCATCTATTAAGTACCTACTCAACAGAGTAGGACTACAAGAACAGTAGCACTCGATTTAACATCGGCCAAACCTTATCTCACCGCGATAAGTGCATATTTTGATGTATAATAAACTTCAAGATGCTATTATTACAGATATATAATGTGGTATTCAGTTTGAATATACACATGGCGTATGATCATATAAGTAAAAAATCGGCCAAACCCAGGACAAATTGCAATATTAGTGTTCTTGGTATCATTTTCTTCAGAAAAAAATCCTCTTTAACATAGTCAAAATCCGCAAAAATCCGACGACTAGGATTTTTTATTTGGAGCTATAACTAACACCCAATTAGCAATTACACATTACAATTTTTGATGTAACCAGACTAGTCGAGTTTGGATTCAAATGAAAGCTTATAGCTTCACATTGACAGATATTGTAGTAAGTAATGTAGCTTCATTAGACAGGGGTCACTAGAGGTCAGTAATTACTTACATTTTATATCAGATATTAATTACAAATACATTTTTAATCATTTCATTGCTATAATTAATTATTTAATTCCAAAAATAATTTGTATTACTCTTATCAAAGATTCTCTTCTTTCATGTTATTTATGTTATGTTGCAAGTCCATATTATCATTATCGTCAGTAATTTGATTTTAATGAATGGGAGTTGTTACAGCTGATTCCATTGCATTCCTTGCAGACAGATCAGCAATTCATTCCCTGGTTAAATCAGCTATATATTTGAGTCTCGCAGTTAGTTTTACATCAAATTCCAACTAGGAACCTTCTCGTGGTTTGGCCCGTGATTAGGGGAGTTTTATTCCCTGAAACTAATGGCGAGCTCTGGGTCGTCGTCGAAGAACTTTCCCCTTCCCTTTGATCACCTCCCCGACGGCGACGACAATGACAACACGGACGGATGATGACACAGACCACGACGTGAGGGAACCCCTGCCCTCCCCACGCTTATGGCTGGTTCTGGCCAGCACAGGCCTGGCCACCCCTTGTCCCCCGCGTCTCCCCTTACGTCCCACCCTTCGAAAGAAGTATACATGGTGGTAACTCACATTTATTGAAATTGTTTTTTCTTGGAGGCACGAATAATCTTACCTGTTACAGCGCCCTAAAACTACTAATACTTATACTAATACAAAACACCTTACCAATTTTAAATGGCGGGCTGGGACTCAATCAGTTAATACTGGAAGCAATTTTCCTTTTCCACGCATTAATTTGGAAGTACACCCTTAATCTGTGGTATTTAGCAGCTCCTGTGGTAGGCGGTAGCTATTCAACCTTAGCAAACGATGTTCCTGACGCAGTCTTTTTCCTAAACAATCTGTTGCGGAGATTGTCAATGGTTTTATTCTGCTTTCCGCCATACATGCTAACCAAAGCCTTCTCTTCTGCTTGTTGTATTATTTCCTGGCTACCATAAGCGGAACAAAACGTGTCCGCCTGTTCACGAAAAAGTTACTATCCTTAAGCTTATTAAGTGCTATTCTTTCTCCAACATTGAATAATTGATTGGATATTGCTTAACGTCTCATATTTATGCAACTTGGCTAATCGAGACGAAGGTAGGGGCGTAAAGGATGACGCGGGGGGACAAGGGGTGGACAGGCCTGTGCTGGTCAGAACCAGCCACAAGCGTATGGGGAGTGCAGGGGTTCCCCCACGTCGTGGTCGTCTCCGTCTGTGTCATCATCCGTCCGTCTTGTCATTGTCGTCGCCGTCGGGGAGAGTGAGATGTTGTGTCACATTTAAGAAATGCATGAGCAATCGATAAATGTTTACAGGTTTCTGGTCCCAAAATCGCATTTGTTTTGTATATCCCAATTTAGAGTCTCCCTTTTTTTCTTTTTTTTGGGCTCTGGAGGAATTTTACTCATGGTGGTTGGGTGTCGCGTGATGGCAAAAAAAGTCTCCCTTCTTCAATAACAGGTTGGAGTTTACGAGACGATTCTTTTCCCCTGCTTTTTTTGAACAATAAAATGATGGGGCGTCGTTCTTGGCGTGAAAAATTGTGAAATTTGTTTTGTGTAAAAGAATTTTGACATGAAAAAAAATTTGGAGTTAGCTAAAAAACTGAGCATTTTGTGGGGGAATAGAAAAATTTCCCTTTAAAAAATGCATAGAAAACCTTTTAAACAACCATGACTTTATCTTATTTTTGTAACCCCTTTGCAGTTAACGGTTATTTTTGAGAAACCCAAAAAGACAAAAATAGCAACCATAATTTTTTAGTAAGTCCCTACGATTTTATATAGCACACAATGTCGAATAATTATGTTGATTTTTCTGCCAGGGGTTCTAGAAGAAGGGAGCCACCAAAATAAACTTGTTAAATGTATCCATTGGTTTAGTTGGGATTGAATCTTACTTTCATTATATACATTCCATATCGCATTTATGCTAACCCGCTAAGCCCAGACTGTTCCCCTTTCACGGAATCCCGTACAAATCAAGATGCTGGTTGTTGGCTACAATTCATACATTAAAACAGTTCAATATCACTTCTTCAGCTTTGGCTGTCTCTTTCTTGTGGCTTGCATATTTTGTTTTTATCGGTGCAAATATGGCATTGATGAGACCCAAAATTGATCTTTGAGGTTATTTATACCCCCATTTTTGATTAAAGGGTTTTCATCAAACTCTGTTTAAAGGACAAGATCGATGAGAGCCCGCCCAGTACCGATCAATCTTTGCACACAGAAGCCATTTTCAAGGAATTTGGGGTATAGGATTTTAGTTGTATTTATTTGAAGGTAAAATCGAGCACTTCTCATAAACGTGTATACCCTTTGGTGCAAAATGAGGTACCTTTTTGAAAAAGTTGCGATGCAGAAAACCTTTCCCCTCCGTTTGGCTTTAAAAACTTTTTAATTGTGTTCGATAAACCCTACCATGTCCCCGTATTGCAACCCTAACTTTTAAGTTCTATGATCTGTGAAATTCCTTAATCCTGAAAATTTTTTTTTGAATGAATCAAAGCTTCAGATGGCATCACCAGCAGAAATAACTCCTCCCACAAGGTCTTTAAATATTACACCCAGCTCATTAAGATCTTCATCGTCAAACTACATGCTACCTCATGATCTAACAATATATCTCGTTACTAAGGTCTGCCGATGCGCATGTGGGCGGAGCTTCCCGCCGCGCTGTGACGTAAGCCGGTGCGCAAGTTGGTTCCCGTCCACTCATTCACTCCATGCATTCACTCCATTCCACTCGCATGATTGTTTCGGTTTGTTATGAATAGTTGTAAATCGTGTGTACCATGGTGAAGAGTGTAGCATGGTCCGTGTTTGGCTTCAATAGCAACTCGAGAAACAGTGTGAAACATGATGGCTCAGATACACTTTTTTCGATTTCCAAAAGATTCAGACCTGTGCAATGAGTTGGTTCGACGGTGTAAACAAAAATACATACATTATCACAAGAGATTATCGTCGTGTCTGCACGAATGTGCTCTGAACATTTCACTGAAAGTGACTTACATTGGAACCTTTAACATCAACACTGTATTCCCCTAAAAATGCAAAAAAAAAAAAAAAAAAACTGGTAGTGTTCCATCTCTTAAAATGCCACTTACAAGTTCACTCACAGAAAAAGACACTGAAAAGCGAGACAAGAGAAAAGAAAATCGCGAAAAGAGAAAGCTGGTTGACGATTTATGTGTGTACCAGTATTGATACATTTACTTGTTTACATAATATGTCTTCCCTTCTCTATTTTTATTAAATTTATCGACAACATATATAGGGGAACCGGATTGCATCCCCTTCTTTGAGTCAGTCAAACCAAATATTATATATTAAATAATAATTGAAGTATTTTAGTATACGTCGGATCCAGAGAGGATTTTCTGAGGGTTTTGTTACATACATTGTAACTATGACTGTCTTATTATATACGCATAAATAATGGTAAAATAAATAAATACATTTTTGTAGGATGCCCGCTGTAGGGTAGGTATACACATAAGATTTAACCGATGTGTCCCTCTTCAGGTTACTTACTAGGTATATTGCGGATAGGACAATTGTGAAGGGATGTCCGAGGGCTATTTATGAGGAGTTAATCCCTTGCATTGGAAAACCTCAGAAAAAACCTTCAGTCAGGATTGCCGGTCTCGACGGGATTCGAACCTGGGACCTCCCGAATCAGAGTCGAACGCTAATAAAAAAAAAACGCTCGAGCCAACACTGTCGGGATTAAAGTTGTTTCTTACGTTAAAAACCTATATCATGTTCTAAACAGGAATACTTACATTAAATCGGGTGAAACGTGGTAATGATGGTTACACAAAGTAAACGCGCTACTTATTTGTCTCGGTTTTTGATAGTAATAATTTTTACACTAGCACGTGTCAGGGCCGTGTTTAGGCCGAGGTTACCCAGGCAGCTGCTTAGGACGGCGAGTTTTAGGGGGGCGGCATTGGATCCAGAAAACTTAATATTTTTTTCCCTACGTTTTTCATAAAATGTCTGAAAATTACAAAAAAACAAATACTTTTTGAAAGAATTATAATCCTTCTTCTGCAGTATATTGTATTTCTAATATTGAAATCCTTTGATAACCGCCTCATTTCCGTCATTGACACAATCGGTTGCCGTGGCTGCTCTTTTTTCAGTCGAGCTCCAATCCAACAAATTTTAAAAACATTCATATAATCCTTTTATTTTGCAATGTTACTATGCCCATTACTACCAAAAACTTGTGCTTTCTTTGTATGTCGTCATTAATCGAGTGTTGTAAATGGTAAAAAATGATTTTTATGATGTTGTTAATAATTTCTATGTATACACCAACTAATTATTTAGTAGTTAAAAAATTATTTTAATCTCCTAAAAATATACAAGAGATAATTAATAATATAAATAAAATAAATAAATATAAATAAATTAATTAATAAATTTATATTTTATTTTATCAGAATTATGACTATTATTATTGTTACTATTGTTTTTATGTTTATATTGATATCTTGTTAATGGAGTGTGTGGTGGATATGATTCGAGTTCACTTTTTCCATATCTCTGATGATTATTTTAGTTGTTTCTTTCAACGGAAATAAAAGAATACGGACACCAATAATTGAAGATGGTTATCAAACATAAACTGCGCGATGTAAATGAATCTCGCTTTGAAATTGATTAATAAAAAACACTCGTTTGTACACATGTTTCCCTACACCTCACTGTACAGCCCAGGCAGGTGGCCGGCCGTGCGCACCGGCTGACGTCATGCGCGGCCTTGAACGAAACTCGTCGCGGGACGGGCAGACCTTAGTAACGAGATATATTGTTAGATCATGATGCTACCTAGACTGTATGTTTCTTAAATGGTGGGGATATTGAATACCTTTTTAAATAGCACTGCATTTAGAGCTAAATCAACAATGAAATTGACTCAAATAGCTCGGGTATACGAATTTCCATTGAGAATATGTCCGACTGCATTTTTAGCATATTGTCTCATAATTATTTGATTCCAGAACCAGCCGTCAAATGCCCAATTGCTCCCAAAAACCTCATTTGCAGATAGAACCCTCTCGTTTTAACACTATTGACTTAAGGTCACTCGTATCTGGTTCATTGTTTATTATGGTCATAGCTTTCCACCATAGTGACTGATCGAAAGTCACAACTGGAGGAACTTAATCGAATAATTTTTAGCTAGGTTTGTTAAGAACAAGATCTCTCATTATTGACCTCTAGTGACCCCTGTGTCTGTGTGATGAATCTATAGTACCTACTACAATATTTGTCAACATGAAGCTAAGCTTTTATTTGAATCCAAACTCGACTAGTTTGGTTATATTTAAAAAAAATGCGTTATTAATTGAGTTTTAATTAGAGCTCCATATAAAAAATCCTAGTCGTTGGACTTTTGCGGATTTTGACTATGTTAAAGAGGATTTTTTTCTGAAGAAAATGATACCAAATACACTAATGTTGCAATTTGTCCTGGGTCTAGCCCGAAATGGCCTGGATCAGTAGGCCCCCAAGTTTGGCCCGGGGGGGGGGAGGCAAAATCATCGTGAGTAAAATATTAATCCCAGAGTTTCCCTAGTAAATATGCACATACACTTATACTAGGAAAACGCTGAAGTCCCGTCGCGTTGTTGAGCGAGCACCGGTACGTGCAACACGACCCGAGTACGACATTCCCATAATGTTACATACCAATAAATCTTTAAGGTTTTGACCGATTTAGCTGAAAATTTGTAAAATAGGAGACAATGTTGTACTTATTGACCCTGCAAAATTTCATAACGATCGGAACATTTTTTAATTTTTTTTTTTTATAACCAACAATCGGATTTTGTTCAAAAACTATACAGCAACCCGCATAGGTGGAATGTACATGTGTGCCAAATTTCAGGTCGATCAGAGAAACGGTGCGACAAGTACCGAAGCAGTAACAGAAAAAAACCCAGACATTCGAGCCATAAGAGTCAAGTGGAGACGCTCGCTACGCTCGCTCAACAATTCGACAGTCACCTTGGTAAAACGAATATGTTTGCCAGTATGATTCGTCATTATATAAAAAATTAGGTTGAAATTTACTAAAATGGTCCACTTCACGTTCATTTTTTTAGGATTTTAGATCGCAGATAGGGCTAGTTGCTGTAAAACATCGTTTACTGCAGTCAAAACATGACGAAATAACTACAGTATGGAGAAAATTTGTTTCGTCTTTGGTGAAAGAGCCTTTGCCCCAGACCTCAGCGCCAGCATCCGCATACAAAATCTCCCGGGAGGTGGGGGGCACATTGCCCCCCCCCATCTTTCAAAACGGTCCTACGCGCCTGAATATACAAAGTTATTTACAGAAACATCGTTTACTGCAGTCAAAACATGACGAAATAACTACAGTATGGAGAAAATTTGTTTCGTCTTTGGCGAAAGAGCCTTTGCCCCAGACCTCAGCGCCAGCATCCGCATTCAAAATCTCCCGGGGGGTGGGGGGCACATTGCCCCCCCCCATCTTTCAAAACGGTCCTACGCGCCTGAATATACAAAGTTATTTACAGAAACATTTAAATAATGAATTATTACGAAATTTTAACTATCATCAATATCACAAATAAAAAAATATACAAATGCCATGTAGTGTAATTGTGTAACAATTGTGCCAGCGGTCGTCTTGAATTTTGCGTTAGAAGAGAATATGTTTATAGTAATAAACAAGTACTTTCATTGTACCAACAACAAGCTGTTAGTGATAGATAAGGAGGTGCAGGGGCTCCACAAAAGTTCCAATACTGATAAAGTTTTTATAGCAAAGCAAACGTAAAAATAGGTTATTTACCTACACTGTTCAAAATATTTTCGTCAAATTACTGCAAATGTCGTTGGAAGTACTGCTTACTAACTAATTCCAGTTTTTCTACTGCAAGTCCGATTTCTTTATTTTACTGCAAATGTTGTGTTTTACGACTTGAAAAGCGTAGTAACTTTTCGAGCACGATTGGCGATTTAAATCATTCTATTTGTTATTTTACTGAGTTTGAGTTGTCGAAGTTTTACGGCAAATGTTTTTTTTTCTTACTACATGATCCAGTATTAATACGGCATTTTATTCCGTTTTTAAACTCAATATTGGCAGTTAAAAATCTAGTCCACATGCCGTAATTTTACGGCAATGTTTAGTTATTTGTCTACATGATCCGGTATGATAAAAGCATTTTATTCCGTTTTTTTACTAATATTGGCAATTAAAAATCTAGTCAATATGCCGTAATTTTACGGCAAATGTTTAGTTATTTGACTACATGATCCAGCAAAAATTTCGACCCCGTACGAATATTATTTAAGTTTCGTCAGGTTGAAATTTCTCCCCCTGTAGAGGGATTAATGGAGCATTACAATTATTTAATTTAACAATTTAACTAATGTAACGAAGTTCTGTAAGAAAGGAAAGCATCATTTGATAGCTAGTACGAAGATTAATATTACTATAAATTTCATGGTGTTAAAATCTCGGAAGTCAGCGAGGCTGGGAACCTGGTACACCTGGAGAGAGAGTATACACTGTCCCTAGTCAATAAACCCAATACACCAAGACACCGTATACCTGAAGCGCGTCTGTAGTAAATCATGTTGGGAGATGTGTTATGTTTTAAATGAGAATTCAATACGAAAAGTAGGGTTTCGGATTCCTGGTTCATATTATATAACAATATAACGATAGGCCTATAATTAATTAATTTTAAATTATTAATGTACTTCTCGGGTCGAAAATTTCGTCCTTTCGGAAATCTGCCATGCATGGTGATAAAAGATATTAATCTACTCTTCTGTGTCGAATAATCGTTCTTTTAAACGCTGTTAACTGGTCACTAGAAAGAGAATATTATGAAAATATGATTACATTATTACTTTGACAACTCTTAAAGGGGTGAAGATTGGAACCATATTGGGCGATTGTTAGAATTTCATAGGGATAATTGTTTCGGTCTGCCAAGTGATATTTATCTACCCTTCAGAACAAATTCTCGTACTTTTAAAGTCTGGGTAACTGTCCATTTTTAAGTGAATATTATTCCAATAGAAGTACATTTAACGACCTAAAAAGTTTGAATATTATAACCATACCGTCAATTTATGATTCACTGTTTTGAGGGAAATTTTTGGTCGGCCCGCATTTTATTTGAAGCTGCAAAATTATTTTTTATTTATTATTATTTATTATTATTTATTTTTTTTAGTCAACATTTGCGTATTTACAGAAAGTAGATGATTTGATTGGTGAAATAGTTTTTGTTTACTAAAAACTGACAATTGGATGATATTCTTACTATATGCAATAAGAACACTGATTAATCGTCCGTACAATAATGTGAACATTTGCCGTAAATTTACAGAAAGTTAATGATTTGATGGTGAAAAAATTTAGTTTTACTAACAACCGACAATGGATAATATTCTAACTGTATGCAGTAAGAACCCGATTACTACGTCCGTAGAATAAAGTGATCATTTGCCGTAGATTTACGATAGTAATGATTTAGGGGGTGACATAAATTTAGTTTACTTACAACTGACAATTGATATATTCTTATACTATATCAGTAGGAACAGTGATTAAAATGTCCGTACAAAAAAGTGAACCCTTTGCCGTAAATTTACAGGGAAAATAGCTGATTTTTTTGGGGAAATAATTTAGTTTATTTACAACTGACAATTGATAATATTCTTACTAAATGCAGTAAGAACACTGATTAATATGTCCGTACAATAAAGTGAACATTTGCCGTAGATTTACAGAAAGTAGATGATTTGTTTGGTGACATAGTTTAGTTTACTTTACTACTTTACCTTCTACCGAATATGTTGTACTTCAGAAGAGAATTGACCATCTGTTTGATTCAATTCCTATAAGCCAAGATTTACAATCTGATTGCTTCACGATTGAGGAAAGAATGAATATAGCGTACTGGTAAATACATACAAAGTATTGAAAGGTATGTATTCAGGTATTTTACCCAATATTTTTCAATTTGTTGATCGTGATAGAAATCTATTCTAATGAAAATCTTTGAAAGTTCCTAAAATTTAAAATTCTGAAACATTAAGAAAGTCATTCCTTGTACAGAGAGTATCCTTTTGGAATTCAATTTCTTATGATATTTAAAACCAGTTTACTGAGCTAGGAATATTTCAATTTAAAAGTAAAATTGAAGCAATGATAATGAATCGAAAAACAAAGAAGAATTGATTTTTACTATTATTTGTGGGCATTTTTCACTGTGTTTATGTAAAGTTATTTATATTCATATGTTCTTATTATGATTTTGCTGTTCTCTTTGTTTGTTTATTATTGCTTTTTATTTTGATGTATTCAATGTATTTTCAATTGATATTTTTTTTGCCTAGATTGTCTGGTTGCCGCCCACTGGTGGAACTTGCAACTTGAGTTAGGTGTCCTGTATCATTGCTGTGATCAGTTTTTGACTTGAACAATTTTAATAATTATATATCTGATATAATTATATATTAAAGTCAAGATCTTTTGTACTAAATTGTTATCAAGATTTGACACAAGATTGATGTTGAACAAAAGAATAAAGATTCGCGTTCGGTGGTTTCTTCTGCGAAAGTTTGGTTAGGCCTACTCCCTGATTTGCTGTTCCTGATTTTTGGCAAACCTCATATTTGTTTGAGTGGGATCGCCTAATAAATCATTTTTTCTCTTCGTTTTTCTTTTTTAATGTTTTTTTTCTTCTTTTTTCCTTTCCTTTTCTTTTTTTTCTTTTCTTTTTTCCTTTCCTTTTTTCTTTTTTCTTTTATTTTCTTTTTCTTTTCTTTTAATTCCCCACCCCCTTTTTTATATATTCGATTCATTTATAAATTGCATTTAATATCCTTTTTATTTGTTATCAAATTTGTTGAGTATTTAATGCATTGTTGTAATATTACTATTTCAAATATATACTTAAATGTAGTTCATTGTTGTGTCTGCATCTATGTAATTAGATTTATTTAGTTGTCCTCCTTTGTAAATCAGTTTTTATAACTGAATAGGATAGACGTTAAATAAATAAATAAAATAAATAAATAAATAAAATAAACTGACAATTGATAATATTCTTATTATATGCAGTAAGAACACTGATTACCACTTCCGTAGAATAAAGTGATCATTTGCCGTAAATTTACAGAAAGTAGATGATTTTATTGGTAATATAGTTTAGTTTACTTACTAATGACACTTGATAATATTCTAACTAAGTTATATGCAGTAAGAACACTGAAAACAATGTCCGTAGAATAAAGTGATCATTTGCCGTAAATTTACAGAAAATCGGTATTTATTTGCAACAATTAACTCGTTTGATTAACTATTTGTCTAGGAATATATTTGATATTAGTTTCGTCGAAGTTCCAGACTGTGATAACATTTATTTTAAGAAGTCGTTGTCTTAATTTTATTTGATGGTACATTCAACTTAAGCTAATTTGATTAGTTTTTTTACTGCATTTGTCGTCTAATTTGTAGTTTACTACAACATTTCCAGTAAATTAAAAAAAATGAATACGTGCAGTAAATTTACTAATAAACATTTGCAGTAATTTGACGATTTTTTTGAACAGTGTATGTAAGTGAACTAAACACTTAGCCTACGCATGTAAAGAATAAAGTTTCAAAATGTTGATATCAAATTTGCCAAATATAACAAGAAATTGTGAAGAACGCTTTGTGAATGTCGCTAGAGCACAGAGAAGATTAAAACTACACACTGTCACTAACGTCTACGTCAAACTCCAAGGTCAGCGCCAATATACCATACTTTAGATCAGGGTGCGAATTAACGACTTTGCAGAGGGGGGGATGGCTTAGAAAAGTATTTTCGCTGGAAAACCGGGGTCTGGGGCGAAGCCCCAGCCGCCGGAGGCGAAATTTTTTGGGGGTATTATTGCCCTTGAGATGGCCTTAGAAGCGATCTGAGGAAAAATTTGGGGGTATTATTGCCCTTAAGATGGTATTAGAAGCAATCTGAGGTATTATTTTGAAAGGAATATGTGTAAATTGACGCATTATTTATTAACGTTACGAGATAAAGTTACTTGATATGTTATGAGATGAGATGGGAATCCAGAGGTGGGGATTTAGCCATCCCCGACAGGGATACCTTTCAGTAAAACAGAGCCAGGGATGAAATTACCAGAGAGGGGGAAATCCCCCCCATCCCCCCCGTCAATTCCATGGTCAATTCGCACCCTGCCTTAGATAAGAAGAAAGAAATACCTTACTCTTGTTCATGGCCATAAATGACTCAATCATTATTTTCTGCAGAGCACTCACCCAAGGCTCTATCTATAAATCCTCTCACTATGGCCTCGGGTAACCTCACACACTAATCACTGCTCAATTATTTAATTGAGGAGGATAACATTTACAATCCAAATCTGTTGAGATGATCGACGTTTACTTAACCCTCTACAAAGAGATCGGGAGATTGGTCTCTCATTGTGTGAGGTGAGCGCTCTGCAGAGGATGTTGATTGGAATTTATGGCCAAAAGTCAGGAGTATTGATTATTATTGTAAGCGGTGGCCTTCTTGATTTGATCAAAAGTTTGGACGGCATCGGACCGAAGTCGGAACGGGCTTTAGAATTCTAGAATCACACAAAAATGTAGAAGAAACCCCAAATCTGTTTATCATTGAGTAATCAAATTGTAGTTTTCGCTTGTAAACTACACTCATTAATGAACTCTTTCATGATTGCGGATTGGCATCAATTGTCGATTTCGATGTTCAATTGGACAAAACAATGAAGTTGACCTTGCCTTGACCAACAAGTCGACGCCAATCTTATACTAGACTTGACATTTATTATGAACACTTTATACATTGTATTTTCTAGTTTCGAACCAATAAGTAAATCATGACGAGTGCACAATGATGATGAATGAAAAACTAATACTACGATTCGTTTTACTCAGCAGCATTTTCCATGAAATAACAGGAAACTAAAGCAAGACCTATCTATAGTCTATAGTCCAATGTGGTGTTGAGGTTCTACTAATAGTCTTAGAACCCAACCCAGTGGCGGATCTAGGACATAATCATGGGGGGGGGGGCGATTTGCGTGTGCATGTACAGTTGTGGGAAAGGGACTAAGCGCGGACGCACGGGGGTAGCGCCGCAGGCGACAATTTTGAAAATCAGGTTTTTAGAGTGCATTTGGTGCGTTTTAGAAAAAAGTGGTGGGCGGAATGCAATACCGAAACAATGTAGTTTGTGTGCGTCAATTTGTTTTGTCGTCATGTCGAGCTTACAATTTACAGCATTAGCCTACATTGCAACATAATTATTAACGTTTGATCTTATTTTCAATTTAGCATTTTATTTATTTATTTATTAAACGTCTATCCTATTCAGTTAAAAAATGATTTACAAAGGAGGACAACTAAATAAATCGAATTACACTGATGCAGACACATTTCAGAGGCAAACTGATGATTTCTGACAACATAAAGGAAAGTTGTTTTTTACTTGGAGTTTTAAATAAATAGCGGCGCAGGCGAAAATTTTGAAAAACCAGGTTTTTAGAGTGCATTTGGTGCGTGCACAATAAAATAATAATAATAATTTAAAAAAAAAAATTCTTAATTTTTAAAGAATCATGGGGGGGCCCCACCGCCCCCTGTATCCGCCACTGTAGAACCTCAACACCACAAGGTAACTACCCGACTGAATGAATTATCAATAATATCAACCTAAGGTACACATCAGTTCTACGTTATGACTGTGCATACGGGCCTAACTAGGAAATTTGATAACTTGGAAGACAAATCAAAGGTATGACTTGTCGTTGTTTACGAATTTTCCTAGTGAGTCAAAATCCTGCACGAGGCTCAAGCTTGCAATCTCGTGTATTAGAGTCTAGTATGCTGTATTATGCTGAGTATTGTATTGTATGCGAGACATATAGGAAAGTCCATACTCACCTATGACAGAGGCAATGGCAGCACCCACGATTATCAACTTGGTGCTCATCCTAGCTAAGATATTTTCACACTAAACTCGTATGTTCTTTGTTATCAGAAGAATGTCTCGCCACCTCTCACTTTAGCCCATCCTTATTGACGTTTTGATAAAGGACAATATTTTTTATGAATACTCTATTGTCATGTTCGTGGAACTTCTTAAATTTGTTACAGGAAACGGATAAACAGATAAAAGTCCTTAAAATCAAATACATATTGCCCCAGGCGTCACACGTTGTGATAAGATCGTTATTTACTCAATGTATGCAATTCGTATATATCTCAAGAGGAAAGGGAGGTTATCAAAAGAGTGAAAATTATAATTAAGCAAGCGTTTCCATTTGACTCTGCCGGAAAAAATAGTCAGTTTTTTTTTGTATGTCTCTCCATAACGATCGAACGGAGGTTCGGATCGAGTTGAAATTTGGACCATACGCAAGCTTCGATCTGGATTGAATGCCATTAGCTTTGTGGCAAAATTGTTCAAAAAGTTACAAAGTTACACTAGGAAAACTCTTAAGTCCCGCCGCGTTGATGGATGAGCTTTTTTGTAAGTTTTTAGTTTGCGTAGGACCACTTTTCCTTTGCAAGTACTTTTTGAATGCATTGTAGGTGATTGTAGTCAAGTTTCTATTGTTACCGGTACTTGTTAATTGTTATTATAAACCTAAAAAACTCATATTAAAACCTTTATTCTATGGATTCTGGCTAACTTTTTCAACTTTTTTTTTCAGAAAGCAATACATCACCATTACCTTAAAGGCCCAGTCTTGTCTTGAAATCGTAACAGCTATTTTATTCCATGTACTGTTCTACGTAGGCTTACATAGAAAAAGGAATGTTCAAAATCGGTTGAACGAAATCGGATTTATTTACATTTGAACTACCTCGTGCTAAGACTACGTGTGACGTCACTTGGGGGAGAGAAACGAGCTCGGCCGGTCGCCCGCTACCTGCTGCTACCCTTCGGTCACAGCGATGACTGCGCGAGGGACAGGGAGGCCAGGCCGTATCGTGTTGAGACAATCACACCATGGATCACACAAACATAGGAAAAATTATACATATGGTATATTTCTTTCAATCAATGTATTTTGCAAAGTTACTGTTTATTGTAGTGAAGGAAATCGTGTCTTATTGATAATTATATATAACGAAATGCCACGATCATTATAACGCTCATTACTATACATCCGAATAGACACAACACTTGTTCACCATTGTCACAAGATTTAAAAAACAACACATATACAACATAAATATGAAACACTAAATATGAACACACTAAAGCACAAGGTACATGCAGTTTTCTTATAAGTTTTCATTACCCGAGTGATCGCCTAATGGTGGGTTCACAAGCCGACGTTCGCGACGTTTGCGACGAGGGAAGTGAGCTATCGACCAATCAGGTGACGGGACGACGCGACGTGCCCCTCCCCTTCCGACGTCGTCAAAAATAGAACCGATTCCTATTTTCCACGCCGGAACGTCGCCGGAAGTTCAACATACAAGCCTAAAATGATGTAAATATCTACGAAAACGAAGAATGGAGCTACTTGGTGGCATTTTAGCGAGTCTTTTATTGTTCTGTGCACTTGTGTAGGCCTACACTTGAAAACGTCTGAAAACGAAATAATCGTAGTTTAAAAGTCCGAACGTCGCTCATCGCATGTGAACACCTAGCGGCCAACATCGGCGATCGCAACGTGACGTGAACGTCGCAACGTCGGACACTGGTGGGCTCCGCCAACCCTCTACCTGGCTATCGGTATGCGGGCGAGCTCATGCCAAGTGACGTATCGCTAGGAAGGGTGCAGCCAACAAGGAGCGCGAATAGCTTCAAAACTTGTTGGGCGATTTCGTTGCATTTTTTTGTGATCTCTATATCATTCAATCTTTTTAAAATTCAAATGGTGTTTAAAGAGTGGACTGGGCCTTTAATGTCCATGTGAAATATGAAGTTGTAGCCCCACCAGTTTGGTCAGAATCGGCCCAAATGTCACGAAAATATCGCACTAAAAATCGTAAAAGTACGATAATCATGAGAAATATTTCTTCGATTGTACCAAAAAAACGTGGCAGGTCTAAGTTCAGAGACTTCGAAGGTCCCCTCCAATTTTCATCAAGATCGCATATGCCGTTTGCCCGGTAGCGTGCGAACAAACAGATAGAAAAACAAACAAACAAACAAAACAAAAAAAACATTGAAGCTAAATTTTTTGAGGGGTCAGTGAAATTGAAGTCTTCGCTTCGCTCATCCAATTAAAGTTAATCGAAAGTTTTTTTTTCAAACTAAACGGCGACAAAATCTGAGGTGGCCAAATCATTAAGAATGTCCGTCCGGTCACGAATATGTTAATTTTATTTTGATCTGATAAGTAGTGTAGATGGAAATTACATTTTAACAAAAGTAACGTTACCATGACAACGAAAAGTCGCACGAGGTTACTGGCCACTATGCACTGCCACCTAGAAGTAATCAAAATCCATCCAAATACAAAAATTTGTAAAAAAAAACGGCAGCCAAGCTCTCCTTCAAAAGTCTTCGGCTGTGAATGCTGTGAGATATAGAAGTTGAGCCAAGCTTTTTATTCTTTCTCCCTAGTTTCGCTTTGAAAATAAGTAAGATCATTTCGCCTGTTGACGAGCGCCAAGCCAACGATTTTTGTGGTAAAAAAGTAAAATTTTTAAACTCGAAATCATAAAAAAAAATCTTGGCCATGAACCAAATTCAATGGCCAAGTAATTTTTTTTATGATTTCGAGTTTAAAAATTTTACTTTTTTACCACAAAAATCGTTGGCTTGGCGCTCGTCAACAGGCGAAATGATCTTACTTATTTTCAAAGCGAAACTAGGGAGAAAGAATAAAAAGCTTGGCTCAACTTCTATATCTCACAGCATTCACAGCCGAAGACTTTTGAAGGAGAGCTTGGCTGCCGTTTTTTTTTTTTACAAATTTTTGTATTTGGTTGGATATTACATCTTTTTGTTGTTCGTTTGCTATCATGGTGTGAATGATGGACTTTGAATGATTAAATTTGTTAAGTTCAAAGTTGTTTTTTGACATTTTTGGGCCCACGGCCCCCCCAAAGATACCCCTTGTGTTTTAAGCACTAGATAAATAAATAAATAAATAAATAAATAAATTGGATTTAGAGTCTACTCACTCAGTTATATAACTGATTTTCAGTGGGGGACAGTAAATCAAAGCGACTGAGCCTACCCTGTAGGCCCCGACGCAATCGACGAGTGAGCGATAACAAACCAAAGATCGATATTTTTAATAGGAAATATAGCAATCAGTGGTATGGACAGTGCGAACACCCGCGAATCAACGCCAGAATCAACAAGGCCGATTCAGAACAACTCTGAATTTATTATGTGCTTCGTTGCAAGGACGGCTCTAAAGTCACCGTTTACAAACTCCTAAGACACGAACTGATGGACTTAAGTCCAAATCAGAAGTTAAAAAACTTCTGACTTTGACGGGAATCGAACTCTGGACCTTCTGCATTGGAAGCAGATACGCTAACAACAAGACCAACGAGCCATACGATTTATAATGGTTAAGATCAAGCTTGTACAAATTACTACGCCTGAGTAATTACGCGTTTTGATTTTGATTTTTCCCGGTCCCAATTGCCCGGTTTTGGTTATATGAGGTACATCTGAGTGTGGCTCAAGTTTCAAAGTTCTAAGATGAACCGTTTTCTCAGTATAGCGTATTATTCATAAGAGTACGGAATTACCTACTTTTGATAATTTTGATTTTCTCCGGTACCCGTTACCCAATTTTGCTTTCCATATTCAAAAGTGATAAAGAATGAGAGATATCAAAATGTATTCCACGTTTGAAACATCTCAGTTGTAGCGTTTTCTTTGAATGATTCATTTCTTAAAGTTCAGATATGTGTTTTGTCATTTTTGGGTCCATGGTCATCCCCAAATTTAGCCCCTTGTGTTTTGGGCGCAAGATATTTATAATGGTTAAGAGCATGTTTAATCTCAAGTTTGTACAAATAACCACGCCTTGGAAATTACGCGTTTTGATTATCATCCAAATTTTGATTTTCTCCGGTCCCTGTTACCCGATTTTGGTTTTGAAAGCAAACGTCACTGCGTCTGAAGTACATCTAAGTGTGGTCCAAGTTTCATAGTTCTAAGATTTACCATTTTCTCTGTAGGCTAAATTAATCTCTGCGGAGAACTCCTAGCCAGCCAGCCACCAGCCAGTCACCCAGCCAGCCAGCCGAAAGGAATTTGACGGTGTTGAGAGCCCTTTTTAACCCAGAACGAGTTGTCGGATCGGGTTGATTTCTTTTTTGGTATGTCATGGACCACATACCAGGTCATATACTGAGTTTCAAGACTGTAACTCTTTCGGGGCGGCGTGTGCAGATAGCTGAAAACCCCCCAACTCTAGTAACTGTATATAGGGCTGGAGTTCGTGTCGCCTAAGCAGTCGCATGCGCTTGTCTGCCGGGCGACGATCGTCGCCCTAGATACTATCGAGGAAGCAGAGTATTATTAATTTGTTACCAAAGAGTTAAAATAGTTTTCCCAAGGATATGATGTCAAGGTCCTCTAGATGGCAGTGGATTTTATCCACAAAGTAAAGGTTTACCCACGGGTTTACCCAAATACCTTGGCAATAATAAATAATATTGGAAACATGGCCCCGTGGACAGCGAACGTCGCAAATTTTAAAAATTTAAAAAAAATGTGCAATGTGGGTCTAGCTATAGCACGTGCTCGCTTATCAACGCGTCCAACTGAGCGTTTCCTAGAAATAATTCAATTTTTGTTAATGTTAACGTTAATTTTGTATTCAAATTGGATGCCACATTGTAAGAATGGACCACCTGGATAAATCACCGAGCTAAGTGAAAGCTAAACGAAGCAGAGGTTGAAATGAAACTTGTGAGGGAGGGTAGTTGTGTTATGTGTATACATCAATTTTGAGGAAATCGCTTAACGTGCCATAGCTCTACCAATTAAGCTAGCGGGACTACAGAACAAACCTTTACTAAACTGCTATTTGTTGTGACTGTTGACTTCCATGACATAAATCCAACAGAAGACTGCAATGTATAGCTGTCAAATCTGAAAGATCATATGGATAAATCCAATCACATCTCATCTTCCATGAGTGGGTAGTATGAATATAAGGTTTTTAAGCATAAGCCTGCTTTAAGGACATGAATCATCCTCATTGATTCATAGCAGTTGTCGAAAAAGTTTGCCTTGACTGGGATTTGAACCCAAAACCTCCGGCTTAACGTGCCATCGATGATGAGGCACTATATACCTCATCATCAACTCAACGCAACAGCCCAAGGATCAACTAGTAGTAGTATCAAGTTCTGGATGACCCTTGGGTGGTGTCGATGATGAGGCACTATATACCTCATCATCAACTCAACGCAACAGCCCAAGGATCAACTAGAACTTGAGAACTACAAGTTGTTTTGTGATGAAATTATTATTTAAATGAAAATCATGTTTAGGTATAAAATATACATATCACCATTGATAAAACTAATTAAGGTTAGTTCATAAAACTGCTGGAGGTAGACAACACGTGAAACATTCTCGAAGACTCCTCACATTTGTTTTTTATAATTCATAACACTTAAGTTATGTGTGGAAATGGAAGGGAATAAAAAATGACAGTGTTTATAATGGTGTTATTTTGCTAGAGTGGCAAATGTGGTCTTATATCGTGAATAAAGTTCAAATTTGTTTTATAAACATTATATGGTGTTATTTCCCGAATTGATACTGAATCCCGGGATAAGAGCACTAATAAAAATTAACTAGGGTAATCGGTCATGTTTTCAAAGCTTTTATTTAAAAATTACATACATTGTGTACAAAACAGCTCTTTAACTAGTCTATAACTACTATAACCATTCAGGAAATTTTTTTATTAAGTCCAAAATTACTTAGTTCTTAGTTCACATTTAAATGTAATATGATAACTGAACAATTTTTTCCCAAATACCTTCAATATAGTTGAGAAGATCATCACAGAATACAGAAAATTTTGTTTCATTATCTGAAAATAATTTTGTACCGGACTAGTATTTACTAGGAAATGGTTGAGAATTGTTGAGCCAAAAATAATTGTTTGTAGTAGGGCCTACAACAATTGAACATAAGACACATTTGTGTATTTAGTTTGCGTAAATTAAGAAATTTTTCTTGTTGAGCAAAACTAGATTGTTTCAAACTAGCAATGCACTAGGTAGCCTAAATTATCACATTTAAACATACAACTTTGTGCTGGTTGAGCAAAGAGTGCTTCAAATTTGGAGAATGATTCCATGGTGAATTAACACAGATATGATTAGAGAAATTTGGCTAAATGAGAGGTTATCTTGAGCAAAGATCAGGTTGAAAGAGTAGAATTACATGTACCATTAGAAAGAAATTTGGCTAAATGAGAAACAGTGAAAATGAACCACCAATTGTCTGGTTTTAAGCAAAGAGTAGATTGAAAGAAAAGAATATTAGGTGTGAATGGAAAGAATTCTGGCTATTTAAAAGTTACTGAACATGAAACGGCAACAGGTAAGTCATCTTGGTACAATTCCTGCTCCAGCATATACTAATCAATCACCTCGGCAACTTCGTGGAAGGATTTCGTCCTCCCTCGTGGCATCTACGCCTGGTCAAGGAGGAGGAGGCAGGATAAAATCATCTTGAAAAATTTTCATAGTAAATTCATCCGTCAACAACGTCATTGACAAGTGCCAATAGTTGGGAATTTCGTCCCTGAAACACAACAGTTTGGTCTATTAGTAGGTTGAGCTCGAGATAGGGAGGGATCACATTGAATCGGCAACCTTGGAGTCTGTCCCAGAGACTTTGAAATAAAGTAGGGATTAAATTCTCAAATATCAATTGGTAGTAGCATAGTAGCTCCTGCTCCCAGCCAATTATGCTATACAGTTAACAATAAACTCTTGTTAATTCAAATTCAGTTTAATAATAAAGTTTGGAAAAGGCCAACTGGCTAGTTTAGTTTGGAGAAGGGTTGACAGGTTGGGAAAGCATAGAGAACATAAAGCCCAGCCTGAAGGGCTGGGGGCAACAAAACTTTTCACCTGATGATGACAACTGCAGCTAATTTAAAGTTGTTTGTTACCTTAATCCATGACGCGTTTCATCCTTCTGGGACTCATCAGGCGGATGGTGGCCACTAAAAATCGGCTAACTACATACAAACAAAACTCACAACACATAACCAAACCTGTGGTAGGGCCACGCAAGAAGTAAATTCTGCATGCATGTTGTCATCATCAGCAAAGTTACTTCACACACCATTCATACCGAGACACACCGTCAGCACAAACAGTAAGGGGGCTTCCCTCCCAACTCTGGTGCTCGGGAGACAAAAAATCCATGACACCCTGGATTCGAACCAGGACCCTTGGCAACAAGAGAAAAGCTGCCCCTCCTGCTGTTGCTGGGCAAGGGTGCCTCTTCATTCATTCTAAGAGAATAGGTTAAGAGATAGGAAGGGTGGAAAGTCACAACACAGCACAACCAGTGAGGGGGCTTCCCTCCTAGACTCTGGTGCTTGGGCGACAAAAGAACCATGTCTTACCCTGGATTTGAACCAAGACCCGTGGCAACGAGAGAGGCTGTCCTACTAATTGTGACTGGAATTCGAAAACGAAAGGAAACAATACTACAAGTTGCAAGCTCTTGGCTATTGCACAGGCACATGTGCTATACAGTACTAGCTCTTGTCTGCAGGTGAAGAGGTTGAAGGAAAACACAAGTAGGGTCTAACAGGTTCATCTGCTGCTAGGCCCCCCAGCAGGACAAGGAGTCACACTTGTAAGGAAAAAGGAAACATGGACTAAACTAAACTAGCCAGTTGGCCTTTTCCAAACTTTTGTAACAACCAAGTATTTTGACACCTATCACTTTCTATCTTTCTTCGCCTATGGGGTCGAGATGGGTGAGCCTACTTTACACCCTCAGGTGGGTCCATACATATACGTATACATATATATGCAATGTCTTAAACTTTCACGGTTGCTAATGTGAGTAGTATTGTACTTACGGGTAAAACTGTGTCTCGGTTTTTGGTTCACCGACCAACGTTTCGGCTCCAATTCAGGACCCTGATGATGGCTCCTGAATTGGAGCCGAAACGTTGGTCGGTGAACCAAAAAATGTGACAGTTTTACCCGCAAGTACAATACTACTCATATATATATATATATATATATGGATTCTTAGGCTTTCAGGGCCGCTGGTAGATGTAGATGTGGATTCTGCGGTGATTTGCCCTGTGTTTTGAGTTGATGGCTCTAAAAAGAACCGTTCTTCTCGACGTTTCGAAAGCTGTGGCTTTCCATCTCAGGAGTCGATGCTGAGTCTGTGACGGACGGCAGTCGATGGCATGAGCTCATTCGTGCCTCCTATATAGCCTGGCTGGTAACCAATAGGCTCAGTGAAAGCACCTGATTGTGCGAGCGTGTAGCCCTCCTAGCCCTGGTCTTGGCGCAAGCTGTTGTACTCCTGTGTTACGCGCCTAACTCCTGTATTGCAAGCTGGCGGTCCGATGTGGTTGAAACTCGTGGAGTCAGTGATGGTCTGAGAAGTTATTTTTCTACCTCTGTCCAACTTCTTAGGCGGGTGGCGAGATCTGTGGCGAGCCTCGTCGTCCGTTCTACACTGGTTGAACCGGATGAACCTGCAACGAAGCGACGATGGGTTCCTACCCCAGTGCTTGAACCATCATGCGCTTCATCACGTCACCAGTGACCGCACGACGAGGCTCGCCACAGACTTCGCACCGCTAAAATGGACAAGAGCAAAAAATAACTTCTCAGACCATCACTGACTCCGGTACAACCATCATTCTGGACCGCCAGCTTGCAATCAGGTAGGCGCGTACACAGGAGTACAACGCGGCGCACATACAGGGCGCAGGGGTAACAACGCCCGCACCAATCAGTCGCGTCTGGCCTGATTTTACCAGCCAGGCTAATAGGAGGCACAGTGAGCTCATGGCAATCGACTGCCGTCCGTCACAGAGTCAGCATCGACTCCTGAAGATGGACAGTCCACAGCTTTTCGAAACGTCGAGAAGAACGTTCTTTTAGAGCCATCAACTCAAACACAGGCAAATCACCGCGAATTTACCACAGTATAAATATATATATATATATATATATATATGAAATCCGCATATACTTTAACATACAGATGATGTTAAAGATTGCAACCGCTCTGGAAAAGACTGCGGCTACGTGATAGCCATGTGGTGCCGACAATACCCCCAGTTGCCACGGAAAATGTAGTTCCTCCAGCTAGAGTGGATAGGAGAAGAAAGAAGCCACCTGAAACTCCAACTACCAAATATCGCAAAGATCTGAAATGTAATGCTGACCAGTTGCAGTGACTTGTTTTGTCTTTTATATTATTTGTTATTGTCTTGTTTGTTTACTTAATGTTTTTTAATTTGTTTGTCGTTACCTTGAGAATGGGCAGGGAGAACTGTCCGAAACGTTGGTAATAAAACTTATTTAACTCGGAAACTCGAAAGAATTTCATTATGTCATATATATATATATTAATGAACTAGGTTCTTCGGTTATAATGCCACGTTTATTTACATTAGGCCAACGTTTCGATGAAATTTCACTCATCTTCTTCAGGGCCAATACAACTTAATATATAAAACAATAAGACGGACATGTAGTGACTTTCTTCTTTCTTTGCAACGTCAAGCTTTGCAGAGATTCTTTGAGTTGTTTTAATTCGCCATATGTGCAGTGATTTCTATTGTTTATATTTGTTGTATTTTGTTTTCCCAGTTTTGTTCTGTATTTATCAATGTAATGTAGTTTTCGTTTTTTATATATTAAGTTGTATTGGCCCTGAAGAAGATGAGTGAAATTTCATTGAAACGTTGGCCTAATGTAAATAAACGTGGCATTATAACCGAAAAACCTAGTTCATTAATTCATATCGGCCACGAAAATATCCAAAAACAAATATATATATTAATGTAATCGGTTTTTTCGGTTTCAATGCCACGTATATTTTCATTGGGCCGACGTTTCGATGAGATTTCACCCATCATCCTCAGGGCCAATACAACTTTAAATATAAAAAACAAAAACTACATTACATTGATAAATACAGAACAAAACTGGAGAGAAAAAACAATAAAAGTCAATGTGTCAATCACATAGGCTAACTGTAAAACCTACAATTACAGACCAACAATCAACGCCTCAGTTAATACATGCAGATGATCTACAAGTAAATGAATCGACGGTCAGAGTGACAAGATCCATGACGAAAAACGTAAAGACGGACATGTAGTGACTTTCTTGTTTCTTTGCAATACAAGCTTTGCAATGCTTTCATTGAATGGTATTAATTCGTCATGTGTGCAGTGATTTCTTTTGTTGACTTTTATTGTTTTTTCTCTCCAGTTTTGTTCTGTATTTATCAATGTAATGTAGTTTTTGTTTTTTATATTTAAAGTTGTATTGGCCCTGAGGATGATGGGTGAAATCTCATCGAAACGTCGGCCCAATGAAAATATACGTGGCATTGAAACCGAAAAACCGATTACATTAATACATATCGGCCACGAAAACCTTCAAAAACACATATATATATATATATATATATATACGTCGATTTCGACGTGGCGAAATAACCTTAAAAACTTAATATATATATATATATATACATATACAGGATTTTTTAAAAGTTTTTTCGCATTGGATATGGAACAATGTACAGCGGTTACGACTGTTCAGTGAAGGCGCTTTGTTCTATATCCACATTTATTTCCAGACTGTTCTATGTCCGTTTGGTGTCATTCGGAGATAAAGGCGTCTAAAGGTTCAGTTTTTTGCCCCATGCCCATAAGGTTAGAGGTTGAAAATTTCACAGAAGACACCTTTTGACATGCAGTTATGATAACCCACTTTAAAAAGTAGAAAAAATTATGCAGTTTTAACTTTTAATACAAGAATTTTAAAAGTTTTTTCCCATTGGATAAGGAACAATGGACAGCGGTTGGGACTGTTCAATGATGGTGCTGGGTTCTATATCCACATTTTTATTATTACGCCCGTATACAAAACAATAGCTTGGAGTTATATCCCGTACAATTTTAACCTAAAATCTCATCTGTGGCGCTTATGTCCTAGCCATTTATAGTTCCACAATGAATTTATGTTTTAGTCTACCAGACTAAATTTATGACTATCCTATTTAGGATAGATAGGTTATACCGGCAGGTAGGCAAAGAAGGTTGATATTATGTGCAATCCATTATTTATTTTTTATTTAAAACTAAATTGATTATATGGCTATGCCTAGAACAGCCAGTGCCATGTCTTATTGGGGCAGTAAATTCACCGAAGGTTATTTGCAGTTTCTCAATTTTTACACAAACATACTATGTAAATAAAACACAACACAATTGCTTTAAAATAGTGAGCATTTAGTTAGCAGTGAATCGGTATTGTTTGATTTGTAACAGCTTTGTAAATTGTCGTCAATCTTTCAATCAGTCGCCGCCTGTTGCGAACACAACGCGACCCAGTCGAGTACATGCAGGTGTGCGTGCCGGTTCATCTTGGCTGGACCCAATATGCGACGAGCCAGTAAATTACATAGATTACTGTTTCCACCATTTGCTCTGTGGGAAGGCATTGGTTTCTAGTACCCTAGGTGGAAGCTAATCTACTAATAGGTTTACAAGTAGGCAAAGAATTCTAGTAGGTCTAAATTTATGACATGCAAAGTTGATATTTTGCTCGGCCCACATGGTAGGCAAAGGTTTCTAGTACGTCTTAACCAGTGAACTTCTGGATCTATTAATTGACAATGACATTTAAAATGCCTTCACATATTCCTGCTATTTAATGAAGTGAGTGCCAGTCTACAGATTTAATTAAATAAAATATTACTACATCAATGCATTTTCTTTGGCCTAGACCTTGCCCAAAACTTTTTTCTCGAGTTTCTATCATAGAAGAGCAACTCAATCAATCTGAGGTATTTGACTTACACTTTTTGCGTCCTCACTCACTTCACACGTCACTTCACAAATCACAATCTCACACTTATGATCAACGCACGTAGGGTTCAAATACTTCCGCGGGAAGTATTGCAACAGGTGATACAAACGCACCGCTTATTGGGCGGCGAGTGACAAAGCTAACATTTTATTGGTTTGTGGATAGAGAACAATCTGGAATTATTTATTTTAGCGTTTTGCGGTATAATTGGATATGGAACACTATGGATCGGAGGAATGGTGCTTTTGTGTAATTAGAACAAAATGGAAACGTCAGTATGACCCTTTAAATAAGTTATAACATCCTTTAAACGATGGCTAATTCTAAGCCTACAAAATTTTTATTAAAATTACCTTCTTATAAATTATATCTAGAAGCTTATCCCCCTAAATATTTTTATTAAATTACATTTAATTTAATAAATTAAATTAATGATATTTAATAAATGAATTAAATTCATTTCTCATTTCATTTTTCTCGTAATATTTTCATCCATATTTTTTGTAAGATTAGTGTAAAAAAGACTCGTTTAAATACTCCAGTCATCACAAATAATAGAAAAAAGGTTCGGGTCATTAGCTAACGTTCCTTCCCCCCCCCCCCCCCCCCCAATTGTGCACAGTCTTGTTCTTTACCCTAAAAAGAGCGTACACCCTTGTAACCAACCAATAGCACTGTTGTGTTTGTAGGTGAGTATTGGGTGAGGATGACTTGATATTCTTTAGATTAGGATTGTACTTTAACACAATGTTGACTTTACTGATTTATCTATTGTACACACTGCTTTCTAAACTCTCTGCCTGAACCCCTTCCGGTTCATCTGGCTGGCGGTGGCTTCATGAATATTTGTGGCGCCGACTTATGAATATTGAACACACTACAATCCTCCCTTCCTTAATGGTCAAGGGGCTAAAAGATACAAATATTGAAGACACTACAAGCACCCCCACCCTAAAGCAGGAGGGGGAACGAGGTCAGTGACCAAGGCTCGTGCACACAACCCTTGGTGATCAATGTCATATGTAGAAATACACTTTTCCATAAACATTATTTATCAGTTTTTCAATTATCAGTTCATTATTTCTTTCCTTTACTTTCCTGTCGCACTCCTTCAACTCTTCCCAATAAAACCCAAAGCAAGCAAAGAAGATAGGAAGCTCCTCAGGGTCTAGGCGCGAAGACGAGGAGAGGGAGTAGTGTGGGAGGGGGTGAGAAGACCGGACAGTGTGAGGAAGGGTGGAAGACGAGGTGGGTGTCTTTCTGACCGCACTGTGTTCCAGATCTTCTGTGTTTCTAAACTGTTTAAAGACGAGTGTGTGGCGTGTGCGTGTATCCATATAGTCATCGATTAACTATTTATAATATAAACAAAGTGCTACGTTCTAGTTATTTAGTGTTAGTGTTTCGTCGTGAACGAGATATTGCCGTACGTCGAGGGGACGCGAGCTACAGCTCGGCCCGCCTGGACGGACGCAAGCTACCCCCACAACGCAGCACTACTCTCGGCGAACTCAGGTCAGTGCCCCCACCAGTGTGGCCACTCGCGCTGGAAAGTCGAGCATCAAAGCCCACTTTTCCTACTTCTTTCACCCCCTACATCCCCACACCCGTATCTACCTACAGTGACAACGTGACCGAAGGTTTGTGGTACTGTAGCATTGGCGCCAACTAGAGGCTTGATTTAAAAAAATATATATATAATCAAACCTACCCACTTTCCCCGAAACTTTAATTAAAACGATACAATGGCTCAAGGAGCTTTTACTTCATTGTTAGCCGCGGTAGATGAAGTGATTAAACAGCGCTCTACAGCTGATATGCCACTCCAGAGCGAGAGTGACGAGAGTGTTAGTGTTCAGGATAGGAATGCGACAGGCGAGGACGAAACTACGCGCGCGATGTATGGTCTACTGACTGGGTGCAAAAATGAAATAAAGGAAGAGCTAAGGGCGGAATTTGAAAATGAAAATACAGAATTTCGGCGAAGTATGAACAACAAGGTACGGACAGTAATAGCAGATGTACAGCAACTACAAAATGACTTTACACAACTGCTACGACAGGAGGAGGGTAATAGTGACGACATAAGGCGATTAGACGCACACATACGTACACTAAAGTTCGATGTACAGCAACTCGAACAAACTGTAGAAGGCGACAAATGTGGTGTCTACCACGGATGCAAACAGTCTTTATTTTAGCCTACAGGCGTGGGACAGCCTTGCACGGTCGGGGCTAAAATTCGCGGGAGGTGATTCAGGAATGCACCCGGTTGATTTTCTTACAGCAGTGGAAAGGAATTTTGAAAATATAAACATTCCACACTCGAACAGGCTCAGTCTCGCCATACAATGCCTAGTGGGGGCCGCTGGCAAATGGGGGAATGAGAACGGTATTAATTATAGGTCCTACGAGGAATTTAAAGAAGCCTTCCTAAGTAAATATTGGGGGCAGAAAGAACAAAGTCAGGTGTTACGTCATGTCTACGGAGGGTCGTATGTGGCAGGAAAGAAGACGCGTGCAGAATACTTCGCCTACTATTACCGAGTAGCTAAACAGGTGGACCAACCACCGACAGAAAAAGTTCTACTAGAACTTCTAGTTAACCACTACAAGAAAGAGGTTAAAAATTCACTGTGGAATACTAACATGACGAAACAGGGGATCAACGACTATCTTGAACGACTAGATTCCGATGACGGTCCTGTCACTAGTGTGATGGACAGCCGTAGGGGATGGAATAACAATGATGGGTACGCAGACTACGGCATGGCCAGAGGCGGCACGCCTAGAAGCTCCGCGTCAAATGACCACAGCAGTAACAATGCAGCTCAACAAAACTACAATAGTTACTATCAAACAGAGGCACGGAAACCGGGGGGTCCAGTACAAGCCAACAGCTGGCGAGACCGAGGGACCAAGAATGTAAGGACCATTGAAGTCGAGCAGCAGGAAGAAGATGGCCTAGCACAGTGTTTCTCAACCTTTTGTTGCACACGGACCACCTTCACAACCTCATAAATTGGATGGACCACCACAATCAAAATTAGGCCCTTTAGTTGGGGGGGGGGGTCATATTATGGGTGAGAACAATAATTTTCTTGTTAAAGTAGGGTAAGGCATCGAGAGACTATCATTAATTGTCGTAGTTATAAAACATTGTTTCTGTAGCAGTTTTACCTCAATCTCTCTCAGCTTGCCCCCATTGTAAACTATTTTTTTGATATACATACCCTTACAAGAAAATTTATAAAAATTTATTTGCAGCCTGACTAAGTAGTAGGTGTGAGCAGACAGGTGCGGGTTTGTTTTTTGTTGAAACTATTTATTTTGTGCATCTTTTATGCATCTTTTACAAACTAAATGCCTCTTGATTTTTGCAGTTTCTGTAGTAAGAATCATTGCAAAAAAGTTCTCACCTGCAAAAATCATACTTTGAGGATTTGGTGCCTGCGCTGTTCCCACGGGAAATGAAAAGTTATCTGAAATATATTCAGGATTTGATTTTCTTTAAGCACTTTGTTTAGTTTTTCATCAGCAGATTATATAATTTCTTTATTACTGATTACTATATGCCCCTTCACCTCCCTTTAGTGACGATTCTCTTCTCACAACACATGGGAATACAAACGCATTATTTTCTTTGTTAAAACTGTAATGTTGATTGATGGTTGAATGATTATATGTTTTCTTTATTTGAAACAAAATAAAAACTATTTAATAAATATGACCACGATATAGTAAATACTGGTATACTTGCTCCAACGAAAGAATGCAGATGCTTGGTAGTGGTGAGGGTTGTATGAATGTGCGGTAATGTAAATGGAATGTCGCCTTTGTCTATGAAAGAGAAACATCTTTTACCAACGCAAACAAAATTTATCTGTGCTAGATCACAGAGTTCCTCCATGTGCTAAATCTACGCTGAGCTAGCGTGAATAGAGTTGACAAAGTTGTTATGTTGGGAAAACAATTTCGAGCCATCTGCATTCTTTCGTTGGGACCACTATACGAGGTATACGTGGTGTGGTTTGGCACAAGGAGGGTTTTCATATTTTTTTCATCTGAACCATACAATTGTGTGTATCAAACCTATTACAAACAGATCTTAAGAGCTATGCTTAGAGATGTGTAAATTTCGCATCTCACGATAACACAAATTGTTATTTTTAGGAGTTTTAACTTCAATTCTCGACGATTTGGAGGTTAAGAAACACGTTTCTGGCCAAATTAGCATTTCGCGATATCACGATTTCTGGGATATTTGTCTCTTGGCACGAATTTTCACTTAACTTGTGTTAATGCCACGAAAAAAACGTCGAATTCCCGTAATTTGCACTTATTTTTACTAAAAACGACACAAAAATACTTCGTCCTGACGCCAAACAAAGCCTACAAAAAGTAATCGTCAAGTAAGTCGAAACTTGCATTTTTGCAATATTTTTCGACTTTCGAGTTTTCGATACGTCGTGTATCGATGGGGGCCAGGGGAAGCGCTCTTGGTGGCTCTGGTGAGTCGACCTTGGGGGACCCGAAAACGCCCGACATGCACCCGACGCACTCTAGCGTACGTTGCGCACACTGCTGGCTAGCGCGTTTTACGAAGTCGACGAGAGAGTGCGCTAGCTGGATGCGTCAAAATATTTACGAGGCCGTGGGTCGATATCGAAGTCGATTTACTTGCACAGCGGAGGCGTCTTTTTTTAGGCCTACTTTGTCATGATAAAAAGATAGCGAAGTGAAAAATAAATTGTAGGGTTCTAGATATATCGTTTTAATGGCTCCAGCAAAAGTTTCTATTTATCAAAAAAGCGGCCGAATTTAAAAAAGAAGGTTTGTATGTGTCCGGAAAATACTGCTGTGTAAATGGTGCAATTGTAGGTTTGACCATAATGGCCGAGATTCTCTTGTCAAGCACTGCGACAGCGACAAGCACGTCACAAAACGTAATGCTAGTCTTGTGCTTAGTTCCTCCTCACAAAGCCTTCCATCAACTTCTCGGCAAGTTACTTTAGAGGAATCGGTAACAAGTGCAAAAAAATTAAAATAGATCGTGAAACATTCATTCTTGAGACTGCAGATGCATTTTTAAGTGCCAATATACCTCCCGAAAAACTCGACAATCCTAAGATAAGGTCGTGGATAAACAAGCACGTAAAGGAGGCGGTGACCTACCATCTGCCAACACACTCCGCAGGAAGTATGTTCCTATGTTGGGTAAAAATAGAGAAGAGGATATAAAAAATGCTATAAAAGGCAAAGACATTATGTTGTTATCTGACGAGACTACCGATAAAGGGGGCAGGTGTGTGTACAACATTTTGGCCAAGACACTAGATTCGGCTGCAAACCAATCCTTGTATTTGCTTGCAAGTGCAGTGTTGGATGCAGCAGATGCAGCTACATGTGCCAAGGCTATATTGGACACATTAGCCCGATACGAGATTGAGTACGAAAATGTTGTCGCTTTTGCAAGTGACTCAGCCCGGTATATGACCAAAACTTTCAAAACATTAAATGGCTTAATTGAAGAAATGCTGCATGTACAGTGCTGGGCCCATAAAATACACTTAGTTGGTGTTACTTGGCAAGAGTCTCTTGAGGAACTAAACAATGCTGTTGTGAAAACAAAAACGGGTTCCTTAATACCCGGAAACGAAAAAATCATTACGCCAAACACTTGGGGAACAAGTATGGACCAGCAAGCGGAAAGGTAACGAAAATACATCTTTTCTAGGCTAGTACTATTCTACTTTTTCTAGGCCTAAGACCCGTCCAAGTCAATTCCTATACCAAGCTTGATGACAATGGTTTACTTTGCCCTAGTTCTAATATTTGGTAAAATACTCAAGGGCCTAGCAGCAGAGTTCTACTTCTACTTGATATTGAAATGTAGGCCTAGGCCAGAGCCTTCTGCCACAGCAGTGGGATTAAAGCAATTTATTTTTCAGGTTAAACAATTCCCTTCTCCCGTCCTAACTCGTTGGGGTTCTTGGTTTTCATCAGTAAAGTACCTGGAAGAATACTTGCCTGACATTGTATCATTTTTTAATGATCCAGAGTATGAGTGCTCTGATGGCAATGCTGGGGTTAAGTACTTTAAAACTCTAAACAAGGCCGGGGCAGATATTGTACAGATTCAGGCTCTGCATGTTGAACAGAATTGCAAAGAGTTGTTCGAACTTATCACCTTCCTTGAAGGTAGTAACTACCCGACTGGACACCTGCTTTGTAAGAAGGTTGATGACTTGTGTAACAAGTTTAGTATATTGGGTAAGTTGTAGATACATACTCTTCTAAAATTATTAGTTGGTAGAGGCTTAGATGTAGCCTACTCACAAACACTCATACTATTTATGAAATCAACAGGGAATGGGAACTTTCTCCAGAAGTCAACATGTTGCTGGCTGGAATCCTTTAGTTCACAGGGGAAAATTAATGAACAAATGAAACAAGCAGCCTTAAAGCTTCTGTTAAACTTAAAGAATTGAAGGTAACGATCCGGCCAAAAAGCTCTGGACAAGTCTAGGTGACTTTGTTGATCCAAGAAATTTGGGGAAACCACCCATGTCTCGCCGGGATCTGAGACTTCTATTGGGAGTGTACCGTTTGTAAAAAAGATAGACTACATTACATTCATGTCGGGTCACGAGGAACTCAAACGCATTGTGAAAGAAGAACTCGCGAAACCAGACTGTACTCATGTGGATGTGGTTGAAATGCTTTGCTCTCTGAAACTCAGTCACCCTGACTTTGCAATTGCCTGTCTAAAAGCAATCTGGTTAATTCCATCGAATGTTGACTCTGAGAGGTCGTTCTCTAAGTATTCGTTAGTCGTGAATGACCGCCGAAGAAGATTGTTGCCGGAAAATGCCGAGACCCTAACTATGTTGGCATTTGACTAAGCCTGCTAGAGGCCTAGTCCTAAGTACTGCCATGTTAACCTAGACAGGGATGTTTGTACTTAAAGAAATATTAAACATATTTGAACTCGATACTTGGAATTATTTATTTACCTAATAATTTTTCCTTTATTTGACGATTTCAAGGCATTTTGGCGATTACACCGTATAACACCGCTTTTTGCTAATCTTGGCACCGCTTTTTGTAAAATCTTGGCACCACTTTAACACACTTCTAGCTATGCTAAGTTGACAATGTTCAATGTTACGTTCTGTTTGTAATTTCAGTCAAGAGATGTTTGCTTGTTGTTCAAACTTGGATGGTTCATGACCTCTAAGCACTTAAATGTATCACATTTCTAAATTCTTTCTATTTATTTTTGTTGGCCTGCTTTTGTTATTTTCTTTTTGGTGGTGTGTTTGCTTTTGTTATTGTTTCTAATTTCATTTTTAATAATATTAAATCTCTTGATAAAGGAATTCCAATTGAGTTCCGAAACGTTGAGAAGTAATCAGTTGCGGCTCGTGGACATTATAACAGGTGGTGCTTTTATACAGAAAACGTAAATCATGCATGGGTTTATGTGTGACAGGGAAATAGGGGTGTGTGAGGTTGTCATAATACCCACCTCCTCCACACAAATAAAAATAATTGAATAACAATTAAACTACAATCGATTTAAATTAAACAACAATTACCTACAGCGACTGCTGTAGACCACAGTTGGCTGAAGACTGACTACTGACGAGTGAAGTGATTGCAAGGGAGCGAGGCTAGCAGGCGAACCTATACAGAGCCCGTGTGCGCGAGTCCCGACAGCACCAGAAGACCGGTTTGCGTTTCGTTTTACCCGTGTCGTTCCCT
The DNA here is from genome assembly GCA_024449915.1 of Sweltsa coloradensis. Taxonomy (NCBI): domain Eukaryota; kingdom Metazoa; phylum Arthropoda; class Insecta; order Plecoptera; family Chloroperlidae; genus Sweltsa; species Sweltsa coloradensis. The sequence continues at coordinate 421,815 of JAMZAV010000025.1, read as the reverse complement.
TTCGTTGCGTGCTAAAAGGGCTTAAAGTCGTCGAATTCAGTGCGGAGCACATCGCAGTTTTCTACATATGCTTGGTTAAAAACCATCACCGTCATGTACTATGCGGTATAAAAAAGTTGACCATCAGCGTCATCTCTGCAGCACGGCCGCGGATACTTTTGAATACTTAATTTTACAATACACACTTACACATTGAACTTATCAAAAAATCAGTTTAATGGAGATGGATGATTAATGGTGGTGGTGCTACAGCACCAGCGCACAATAGCACGAGTCGTCACTGGAAGTAATTAAACTCAAGGAGTGGCGCCATATACCGTGAAAACATAACTTAACAAAATAAGTTATATATATTAGATAGTTAGTTAGTTAATGTTGTTTTAGGGCACTCAACAGGAGAGTTATCAGTGCCCATGTCAATTGTATTGGAATCTTCCAAATTTTCTTTTTCCATAATTGTGGATTACCACCATGTTTTCTTCTTTCCAATGGGAGGAACGCAAGGGAAGACGAGGGGGGTTAATGGGAAGGAGTGAGGATGTTGGATAGGATGGGTTAAACTGGGTGGGAACGGAGGAGTGCTCGTTGCAAAGAGGGCCGGCAAGTATGGAGACGAAAAAGTGAAAGAAGAAAATAAATATGAGGAAGGCTGTGTAAATGAAGAAAGGTGTGATAAAAAGTTGCGCGAGAGCTCTCTCTGCAACACGCACCCTAACCGGCCAGAGCTCGCCCTTAGTTTTGGGGAATACACTACTCCCGAACTCACAGGCCAAACCACGGGAAGGTAGCGAGTTAGACTTTGCAAGACATTTTTAGGTATAGACCATGTACAAATAACAATAATTAATTAAAATAAAAACACATTTTGACATTTATATATATTATATATACATATATACTTAAACTGGGAACATGAATAAACATGTTTCAGTGGGGGGAAAGGTATAGAAGGACGACAGCTTACCTTGAAAAACGTTAGGTAGGTCGCACAGACACAAAAAGATGAGTAGACAAAGTTGCTGATACGTTTCGACCAACTAGTGGTCTTTATCACTCAGCGTGAGTAGAGATACTAAAAGTAGTTCTAAAGCTAGCATGGTATGTACAATGTATGTACAATGTACAATGTATACAATGTATGTATATATATACATATATATATATATATATATGATAAAAACAAGGATCTTGGGTAAAACTGCGTCAAAAATAAGATGAACCAGGGCAGAACCTGGGCGTCCACCGACGTTTCGTCTGTACTACGTCAGACATTCTCAAGGTTGACTGTGACTCTACGGAGGTTGGAGTCACAGTGGCTGGCAAGCACGCAGCGCCTGCCTTATATAGCCTCTGCTGAAGGTGCGGGGTGGCGAGGTCATATCGTGAGAAGGTGCGGGGTGGCGATGTCATATCGAAAAAATATACGGATGGTGGCAATTGAGAAACAAAATAACACAGCTTACTGTAGTGAAACCTTTTTAGTCCGGCTTCTTGTCATAGGGCCTAATTGGTTGTCTTTTGAAATGTTATTTGTGCTTAGGATTATGGAATCTGAAATTTGCACCATTTCTGAGGGATTTGGCTGAATAGGTCTACGGACTACATGGCGAGGCATGAGTGCAGGTTTCCAAGCAAGAGGAAGACTCTGGCTATCGTCTCTTTTGTTCAGGTTATTCGTCCGTTTCTCAATTTCCACAGATTCACAGATAATACGTGGCTTGAGCTGTTGTACAGGGCAAATAGTATTGGTTTTGTCAAAATCTATCACATGCGAGTAAGCTTTAGCATGTTGAGCCAAGGCTGATTTCTTGTCACCTGCTTTCACAGCATTAGAGTGTTCATTTATCCTCACTGCTATGCGTCTGCCTGTTTGGCCTATGCACGTTTGATCGCAGTCGCCACAGGGGCACCTCATAAACCCCTGTTTCCTCCAGATGAACAGAGTCCTTTGCACTTCTCAAAAAGGAGCTGATTTTTCTGTCAGTGGAGAAAATGGTTTTGATGTTCTTACGATTGAGGATTCTACCTATGACGTCTGTGGTACCCTTGACATATGGAAGAAAAGCTTTTGACCGTGGTTTCTCCTTGTCCTCAGTATCATCTTCAGATTTTTTCAGGTCACGTTTAAACACTTTGGTTATGTCTCGGTCCAAGTAATCATTGAGTGATAGAGCTTCACGGAGCTTGTCAAACTCCTCTCTTGAGTGACAAAAACTATTTGCCCTGTACAACAGCTCAAGCCACGTATTATCCGTGAATCTGTGGAAATCGAGAAACGGACGAATAACCTGAACAAAAGAGACGATAGCCAGAGTCTCCCTCTTGCTTGGACACCTGCACTCATGCCTCGCCATGTAGTCCGTAGACCTATTCAGCCAAATCCCTCAGAAATGGTGCAAATTTCAGATTCTATTTCTATTCTTTTCTTCTAATTCTAAGCACGAATAACATTTCAAAAGACAACCAATCAGGCCCAATGACAAGAAGCCGGACTAAAAAGGTTTCACTACAGTAAGCTGTGCTATTTTGTTTCTCAATTGCCACCATCCGTATATTTTTTCGATATGACATCGCCGCCCCGCACCTTCAGCCGAGGCTAAATAAGGCAGGCGCTGCGTGCTTGCCAGCCACTGTGACTCCAACCCCCATAGAGTCACAGTCAACCTTGAGAATGTCTGACGTAGTACAGACAAAACGTCGGTGGACGCCCAGGTTCTGCCTGGTTCATCTTATTTTCGACGCGGTCTTACCCAAGATCCTTGTTTTTATCCTATGACGGGCCGCAAAAACCTACAACAATCCATATATATATGTTTTACTTTGGTTTTATAGTAGGCGACTATGACGTTGACTATGAGGTTATATATATGTATTTATGAAGGCTTTCATGGTCGAATGATGTATTACAAGTCATTTTTAGGTTAAGACCACGTACAAATAATAATAATATTTTAAAATAATAACACATTTTGACGTTTCGTGGAGATAGCACCCCACTTGCACCAATGTACCCAAGTGGAGCTATGCCATACATAGCATACAAGTTTTGTATCATGTATTTTGAATCCTTATTTAAAAATCCCAGTAAAAAAAACGCCTTTCTTTTATACTGTCAGAAATAAGTCTGCCTCTGAAATGTGTCTGTTATGATAAATTGAAATTAAAATCAAACATTAATATGTTGTCATGTATGCTGTGAACAGTAAGCTCGAGATGACGACATAACAAATTACGGCACACAAACTACATTGTTTCGGTATTGCATTCAGTCCCCCATTAAAAAAAAGGACCAAATGCACTCTAAAAACTAGATTTTCAAAAAGATTGCTATGGAGGGCTTTGCCCTCCATGATTATGTACTAGATCCGCCACTGCAATAGGGCCCCAAAACAGACTGTGCACAGGCCCCCAACAAGTGTAAATCCTCCTCTGGACGTATCACAACAATCCTTAATCAAGATTAATGAACAACGAAAAGAGAAGAAGGCAGTTGTAGTGACTGAGAGAAAATAGGCCACCAACTACTGTAAATTTACAACTTTAAATTAAATTTAAAAAGTACACAGCATAGCATTTAATTAGGGATGTGCGGGTACCCGAAAAACGGGTAATTTTCGGGTAGGTAAAATTACCCGACCTCGGGTCGGGCCGTCAATTCCTACCCGAAAAAGTCGGGTCGGGTAGAAGTAATAAAGAAACACGCCAATCTGCTCCTTTTAAACCTCCCGCTCACACGCCAAACGAACAGCTGACGTCGGAGCGGACCAATCGCTACGACGTGGGCGCGGCTATGCTATGATGCTGTGTCCTTGGCTCTTCCGGCGCATTCCGGCGCTGTTCCCGCTGGAGTAATAGGCCCTACTGACCGTCATTACTCGTGTTCTGGTTATTCAACGCTAATAACGGCATAAAGCAAGTTGAATATTACGTACGTGGGCGAATGGTGAAAAAGAAACAACGCTAATAAACATCGTCTAATGCCTAGGCGGCAGGCCTAGAAGTCCGATCTAGTGTGTTGCGCGCAGCAGAGCGTTGGGCGGAGTCAGACCGAAAGGCTGGTGCAAACGCGCGATTTCGTCAGATGCATGGCTGGTACAAACGCATGATTTCGTCGGCCGGAAGTGAAAAATACGCGATCGCATCGGTTTTTCTTGGGGTTTTCGTATCGGAAATATTAGAAAACGATTGTTACGATATTATTTCCGAGAATAACGAACGATTGATGCAGGAAAACGATAATAGCAGGGTTTCACTGTACTAGGCCTAGGCCTACTCAAGCAAAAGTTCATAAGACGCCGATTTGGAAGTACTTTGTGTCAACACAGCCCAGAGTGGCTACCTGCAACCAATGCAAAACTGTTTTGTAGGAAATTTTTTTTTTAGTCAGACCGAAAGGCTGGTGCAAACGCGCGATTTCGTCAGATGCATGGCTGGTACAAACGCATGATTTCGTCGGCCGGAAGTGAAAAATACGCGATCGCATCGGTTTTTTCTTGGGGTTTTCGTATCGGAAATATTAGAAAACGATTGTTACGATATTATTTCCGAGAATAACGAACGATTGATGCAGGAAAACGATAATAGCAGGGTTTCACTGTACTAGGCCTAGGCCTACTCAAGCAAAAGTTCATAAGACGCCGATTTGGAAGTACTTTGTGTCAACACAGCCCAGAGTGGCTACCTGCAACCAATGCAAAACTGTTTTGTAGGAATTTTTTTTTTAAAAATAAATTCACAAATAAAAAAAAAATTCACTACCCGAGCCCGACCCGAGGGTACTTCAATTACCCGAGCCCGAGGGTACTTTCAATTACCCGACCCGAGCCCGACCCGAGTTCAAAAACCACTACCCGCACATCCCTACATTTAATCATATGACCTGTTTGTAATAAAAATTTGTATTAAAACAAATACATTTCAAGGGGACACAGAAAAACACCAAATGGAATGATTCGTATGGCAAAGGACCCAGGTTCGATCCCCGGTCGGGACACATCTTTTCGAACATTGCTCTAACTTCATCCTTGTCCTTATGCCAACGGGCAGGCTTATGCTGTGTGATTCGTTGGTCTTGTGGTTAGAGCCTCTGCTTCCAATGCAGAAGGTTCAGGGTTCAATTCTTGCTTTAGGCAAAACTTCTGATGTGGACTTAGTCCATCAGTGATTGGCTTAGGAATGTGTAAACGGTGACTTTGGAGCCGACCTAGCAACGAGGCACATAATAAATTCCAAGCTTGTTCCGGATTAGCCTCGTTGATTATGGCGCTGTCCGCGGATGGAATCGTGTCTAACTTGATTGATCTGTGTTTCTTACTTAAATTTGCAAGTCTCTAATTGGTCATTGTTGGCTTGTCGATGGTGTCGGTGCCTACGGATGGCTTGGTCTGTTTAAAAAAATGTAATGTCCCCACTGAAAATCAGTTAGGTCACTAAGTGGGTACTCTAAATACAAATTTATTTTATTTATTTATTTAAAGTTTGTAATTTGATACCATACTGTTCTTGAGGTGTACTTGCAAGACAGTCAATAACGCTAGCTTCACACAAAGCAAGCTCAGCTTACTTTTATGACACACAAGATTGATTCATTCTGGGCACCTTCTTCATCAGGAATCTTGTCCATTCATCGGTTAGAACATCTAGGTGCCCGTTAGGGTGCTGCGGTGCGCTAAACACTCTGGCATCTTCTACAACAAGCCAAGTTGAAGTGATTTCGAGGTGTCACTCAGCCATCATGAAACGTGATATGAACTTGAAAACTGGTACCAGACAACACATGCCAAATTTGATTCGGGTACGAACATTTGAACGTTTGGGTTGAAACATGCTCAAAATCACTATCACGATGTTACTTGCTTAGACGATTTTGACCAAACTGGTGGGTCTACAATATTCAAATTTAGCGTGGATATTAACTTTTTAGTGATATAGTACGCACTTTTGCAATAAAAAACTGAAAAAGGTAGCTGGAGGGCATCGAAATTAAGGTTTTAACTTTTAATACAAGCATTTTACAGGTAGGTGTACATATAATAAACTAGTCATCATCATCATTATCCATCGCCGCTTCCTATTTCTGGCAAGGTCAGCAGTTTTGCAACCAAATTCTTCCACATCTTTCTATCCTCCCACAATCATGTCTCTGCTACATGCTCCCAGCTCTCACTTCTAGTATGTAGGTCTCTTGTTAGGGTCTCCTTTCATCTCTTCCTTGGTCTCCCCCGTCTTCTTCTTCCTTCAATCCTTCCATACATTCTCCTGGGCATCCTCTCTTCCACCATTCGTTTCATATGCCCAAGTCATCTCAGCCGTGTCCTTCACATCCTGTCACCTAACTTCTCCACTACAAGCATCTCTCTGATGTTCGTATTTCTAATTCTATCCCTTCGTGTCTTTTCTATCTTCCCGCTTGCCATTATTTCACTTCCTAGGTAGCCAAAACTCTCCACCACTTCCAGGGTTTCTTCTCCAATCTTGATCTCTGTATGATAGTTCCTTACGTCTCCTTCTCCTGGCATAGTAACAACCTTGCTCTTGATCACGCTTGGGTCATTCCAAACCATTTCACCAGATTTGAAAAAAGTTGTTGCAGTACCATTTCAGAAAAAATTCTAATTTTACACACTAACTGGTCCTACTACATGTCTTAAAGGCACAAAACCAGTTTTTAATAATTTTTGGTCATGACCTCAAGGACTTACAGGCCCTTAAAGGTCACAGTGCGTTGTAAAAATGGCACTTTTAAGGAGAAGCGGTAATTGGAATAACTTGGAAAGTACAAGTCGTAGGAGGATGGAACATAGGTATTATCATAGGTATTACGTAGGTATCAGTATTGTCTATGTCCAGTTCAGGGTAGCGTCATAAAAGAGAATTGTAAGTTAGCTATATTCTATTTACACATGAGTATTTAAACAAGTCGATGTGGCTCCGAGGAATAGCAAAAGTTAGTTGATTGCGAGTGAACCGAGAGGGAACATGCAGGTTCACTAGGCACAACAATTGTGAGACGATTTGATTGTGCAATAACTTGAAAACAAATATTATGTCATATGCCTTGCGGCGATTTTCCAAAGTTGGAATGTCCAGATTTTTGCACCGGGTGGTATAATCCGCTCAATGGTACACAATATTATTTTTTAAACGCACAAATTTTATAAACTTTATGAACATTACCTTAGTAGAGGCATTCTTCACCGTGGCAAGGGATCGCAACCAACTTACCGTTTTGCGGGAAGGCGGCGGCGGCAATTGACTAAAAGAGCTCGTATTTCAAAATAGAATTATTGAAATCTGAAATCTCGACGACTGAACAGTGTCAATTTAAAGTCCACGTGTATTTAAAAAAACAATTATGTACACGTCTCATCCCTAGCGCTGACAAGTGAAAGACTGACCGGCGGCGGTGGTAATTGAGCGGAATTTGAGACAAAAAACAGTAAAATGAGTACCCGACGACTCATTTCGTTACCCGGGCTATAACCAACGGGCAGGTACCCGTTCACAGCCCTATTGAAGGGTTAATTCTACACAAATCATCCACTAACAATTTAACAAAGATTTTGAACATCTTGAAAAAAGGAGCCGTTGATTATTCACAATTACCTATTAAAAACGCCAAGTTTTGAAGAGCTTAAAAAAAATGGATAACATTTGAGGACCATTCAATATATGCCGACAGTCGGCACACGAAATGTCATGTTCTAATATACCTGGCTTCCACTTGTTTTAGGAATTTGATATGGAGTTAAAATAGTAAAACATTTGTGATGTGACATGTTTTGTTAATTTTACAACTTGAAACAAAATGATGCGGGTATTTCTGAAATTGACGTACAGTAGAGTTTTTAACATGGGTAATACCTAACAGTACTATTAGAAATTAAGAATATATTTGCCACCTAGAAAAAACCTTCCTAGTTTTCAATTTCCACTTGTATTGTATTGTCCGTTCATAGGTGTTTCTGCAAACTATATTTGACCCAAATTTTAAACGTAAAACTTTTGTAATTCGATTTCTTTTTGTGGGGGGGGGGGGGGAAATTTTTTAATTTTTTTCTATATATTTTCCACTACCATATTTAATGTATTTAAATGAAATTTATAGTTAGCAGTTTCACAGCATTCTAAATTAGTACCTGATAAACAAAATAAATTGAGTGGAAAGGGAAGATTCTCTTGCTTATTGCACTGATCAAAGGTGTGCCATTTCAAACTTGTCTGTCTGTCTGTCTGTCTGCCTGCCTGCCTGAGAATTGGCATTGGAGCTCAAAGCCTGTGCTCTGGTATTTCTAGTGCTTGGTGTGAAGCACCGAAGTCAGCTAACATCCGGTGTTAGGCAATGGACAGCATCCTTGCGCTGTATGTTAAGAAAGAATGTAAAAAGAGAGAAAATGGCCAAGTTCAAACTTCTATTATTAAATCAGTCTAAATAAAAAATAAATGTTGCCAGATGTCTTAGAGATATGTTGTAAGCATAAACCAAAGAGAAGAAACCCATTTTCATTGACAACAAAATAAGTCATCAAAGAAGCTAGGCCAAACTTACAAATATGGTGGCTCATTCGCTCCTCCGTCAACGATTTCCTGCGTACACTCAGCCTCTCCACCTGAAACTTCCTCTCCTGTCTCAGCAACTGCTGCAGATGCTGAACTTTCTTGCGACTGTCCTTCTGTTTCAGCTTCAAATTCAAAGACGTTTCTTGTTCGCGGAACTCCAGGCTCGTCATCACACCTGGAATAATAAACATTTGGGTCAGTGTTCGATTTAAATCATTGATTTGAATTATAATACCGTAACCTCATAAAAAAAGCTTCATCATCAGTTCATCAAACATCTAAAATTATTAAAAAGTGGAAACCTAATTTTTTATTTCCCTGAAAACCCAATATAGGCCTACGCGACGCCTATTACCCTCCCAGGCGTGTGGGACACCTTAACACGTTCTCTCCCAGCCCGGCGGCCAGTGTGCGAGGTCCTAGGACGTCCTGCAAGTTTAGTTACAAATAGCTGCGCTTCTAATAGGTTCATCAAGATGCTACTTGCAGCAGCACTCATACCAGGGTATAGCTAGTAGAGCTAGTATTAATGTTTGCCGTAAGATAGCAGCACACGCAATGTCACGTCATTAGCTGTTCGGGTACACTCTCAAACTCTGCAAAGTAGCGCGCATAAACGCGCCAAAACATTTAGTTCAGTTGCTAAGATGACATAGCGGAATCCTGTCTTACAACAGCAGTATATATGAGATATATTATACACTAATAGATATTAGTTCATAAAATAGCTATATATATAGGCTACATTATATTTTGCCGATTGTATATTTTATGCCTTGTAGGTTACTTTTTGGGGGGTAGGGGTTATTTATCGGATTTAGGCCTATATAATTTTTTATGTTACAACAATGAGTAGTCAATGAGTCAATGAGTAGTCACTGAGAGGCGGTTAAAAGTCAACAATGTAGCATATCTATAAACAACCTGTTGGCAATAATTTATACAGTAGGGCCTAGGCTACCAATTTATTTTGGAAATTTTAGTTTTTCTGGATGAACATTATATAATTTTGGTTCATGACAATAATGTGTACTATATTTTTAAATATCAACAATGTAGGCCTATCTTTAAATTTACTTTCTTCATTGGCTATTCAATGTGTAATTACACTGCTGACTGCACAATACACTGCTCTTTTAAATAAAGAAAAACTATGTAAGTAACGATATTTTGAAGACTATTCAGTCCTCTTCAACTGGTTTTATAACATTTGACAGTTACAACAGTAAGAAAAAACAAAATTCAATAATGTTTTAAACAAATACATAAACAAATAGTACATACTGCCATCTCAATTTCATAAGAAAAATTTCATAAGAAAAATTGAGATGGCAGTATGTATTTGTTTATGTATTTTGTTTAAAACATTTTAGAATTTTGTTTTTTCTTACTGTTGTAACTGTCAAATGTTATAAAACCAGTTGAAGAGGACTGAATAGTCTTCGAAATATCGTTACATACTTACATAGTTTTTCTTTATTTAAAAGAGCAGTGTATAGTCAAACTAATTCATCACATTATTAACCTCACCTGCTCTAAAAGTTTCATTAATATTAATATAAACTAGAAAAGCAAAGCATATTTATTTATTATCATGCATATTACAACAGAGTACAAATACTCCACAAGTGTAAATCATAGCATAGCCTATCGATAGAAAACATAAACTTAAAGACATTAAAATATACAATATACACAAAATAATACATGTAACTCTGTAAACAAATTTGAAATACTCAATTTAAATGTAAAACTATCAAAATTATTAACATTGAAAATTAAATAACAGATATTCTTGAAAGAAAAGAAATGAAAAATGCATATGAAAGAAGAGACTAATGGAAATAAGCTAGTGAGTAAATTATAATGTTAATATCCTAAAGCTTGAGTGATCACAAATTAAAATTTAAAAATATTTTGTGAGTAGAGATCAATGTCTGTTCCTTCAAGAGGTTTTAACATATTAAATGAATGCTGCAATCTGTTGATGCATGAATTTTTGTGGAGGTCAAGATGACTTAGAGCTGGTTGAAAAGTTTTATGATGGCGTGTATGTTTGGGAGGTATATGAAAATTTAATTTGTCAAGAATTGAACTAGTGTTTGTTAAATTATTTACAATTTTGTAAAGGTAAACCATGTCAGAATAGTTCCTTCGGTTTTCTAACGTCATTAGGTTAGCATCTTTACAAAGTTGTGCATAATCTACTCTATGATACCGAATGTTACATTTTATGCATTGATGTTTTATGAAACACTGTTGTATCCTTTCTACATTCTGAATTTTGGTGATTTGATATGGGTTCCAAATAGAGCTAGCATAATCTAAATGAGGCCTCACAAGAGAGAGGTACAACTTCCTCATTGTGGTTTTGGAGAATTCTTTAGAGCAGTTTCGTCTTAAGAAACCAAGCAACCTAAATGATTTTGGAATAATGTTAGAAAGGTGATTCTGAAATGATAGATCATGAGATATGATGACACCTAAATCCTTGACTTTAGTGACTTTCCAAAATCTGATCATTGAGAGTGTAGATATGAAATTTAACATGTTTCGTTTTTGTAGTAAAAGTAATGACTGCACCTGCACCATTCTGCAAGCGCGTCCAGATCTGACTGCAGGCAGGCACGGTCAGCATCTCTTCGTATTGAACGATATATCTTAAGATCATCAGCAACCATTAAACAGCTCGATGACATAAAACAAGACGGTATGTCATTCACAAACAGGGTAAAGAGTAGTGGACCCAAAATTGAACCTTGCGGCACTCCAGATGTTACGCTTTCAGAAGATGATCTTGTTGTATCAATGACAACTGACTGAGTTCGTCCAGTAAGGTAGCTTTCAAGTAATTGATGAATTTTACCGGTAATTCCAAAGGATTTTAATTTAAATAGGAGAAGATCGTGATCATATGAACTAAAAACAATAGGCCTAGGCCTTCAATTTTGTGCATTCATGCGATTTCGGCCCGTAGGCAGGGTGCGGCGGGGTGCCATCCCCCGTGATACGGATTTAACTGCTTCCGTACGGGCTAAATAGGCAAAATCAACTCATGGCTCAATGGGTAAAAAGGTCCCCCACTGGAGTGACGAGGGCCAAAAATTGGCAAATTTTCACATTTTGACATTTTTGAAAGCTTGTAACAGCTAAAGGGTTTAAAAACACACAACTTTTATCTTACACACATTTAATATGGTACCCAAATATAATGTAAAAAAAAAAATGGGCATTGTGATCACAACCCTTCTATGAGAAAACTTATTGCAAAAGTTGCAAAAATCGTACATTTGCATCAAAACTTTGTACTAATCTTACTCATAGATGTTAAGTAGTAAGGTTATAAAAATATATGTCAAATGAAAGCTCAGTTTGTGACGATTAATTTGGTGTATGTTCCATCCTCCTACGACTTGTACTTTCCGAGTTATTCCAATTACCGCTACTCCTTAAAAGTGCCATTTTTACAACGCGCTGCGACCTTTAAGGGTCTGTAAGTCCTTGAGGTCATCACCAAAAAAAATTAAAAATTGGTTTTGTGCCTTTAAGACATGTAGTAGTAAGTGTGTAAAATTTGAATTTTTTCTGAAATGGGTCTGCAACAGATGTTTGGTGAATTGGTATGGAATGACCCCACTTGTATTGTATTGTCCGTTCATAGGTGTTTCTGCAAACTATATTTGACCCAAATTTTACACGTAAAACTTTTGTAATTCGATTTTTTGTGGGGGGGGGGGGGGGGGGGGGGGGGGGAGAAAATTTTAATTTTTTTCTATATATTTTCCACTACCATATTTAATGTATTTAAATGAAATTTATAGTTAGCAGTTTCACAGCATTCTAAATTAGTACCTTTGTACTAATTTGAGTGGAAAGGGTTAAGATTCTCTTGCTTATTGCACTGATCAAAGGTGTGCCATTTCAAACTTGTCTGTCTGTCTGTCTGCCTGCCTGCCTGAGAATTGGCATTGGAGCTCAAAGCCTGTGCTCTGGTATTTCTAGTGCTTGGTGTGAAGCACCGAAGTCAGCTAACATCCGGTGTTAGGCAATGGACAGCATACTTGCGCTGTATGTTACATTAGTAAAGACTGTAAAAAGAGAGAAAATGGCCAAGTTCAAACTTCTATTATTAAATCAGTTTAAATAAAAAATAAATGTTGCCAGATGTCTTAGAGATATGTTGTAAGCATAAACCAAAGAGAAGAAACCCATTTTCATTGACAACAAAATAAGTCATCAAAGAAGCTAGGCCAAACTTACAAATATGGTGGCTCATTCGCTCCTCTGTCAACGATTTCCTGCGTACACTCAGCCTCTCCACCTGAAACTTCCTCTCCTGTCTCAGCAACTGCTGCAGATGCTGAACTTTCTTGCGACTGTCTTCCTGTTTCAGCTTCAACTTCAAAGACGTTTCTTGTTCGCGGAACTCCAGGCTCGTCATCACACCTGGAATAATAAACATTTGGGTCAGTGTTCGATTTAAATCATTGATTTGAATTATAATACAGTAACCTCATAAAAAAAGCTTCATCATCAGTTCATCAAACATATAAAATTATTAAAAAGTGGAAACCTAATTTTTTATTTCCCTGAAAACCCAATATAGGCCTACGCGACGCCTATTACCCTCCCAGGCGTGTGGGACACCTTAACACGTTCTCTCCCAGCCCGGCGGCCAGTGTGCGAGGTCCTAGGACGTCCTGCAAGTTCAGTTACAAATAGCTGCGCTTCTAATAGGTTCATCAAGATGCTACTTGCAGCAGCACTCATACCAGGGTATAGCTAGTAGAGCTAGTATTAATGTTTGCCGTAAGATAGCAGCACACGCAATGTCACGTCATTAGCTGTTCGGGTACACTCACAAACTCTGCAAAGTAGCGCGCATAAACGCGCCAAAACATTTAGTTCAGTTGCTAAGATGACATAGCGGAATCCTGTCTTACAACAGCAGTATATATGAGATATATTATACACTAATAGATATTAGTTCATAAAATAGCTATATATAGGCTACATTATATTTTGCCGATTGTATATTTTTATGCCTTGTAGGTAGTCCAAGAAACGAACCATTTGACCCTGAACAAATTGGTACAGAATTTTTGTATACAAAATATTATATGTTAAGGTTATCTTTATATTAAAAAGAAACTTTACCGCTATCCGACCGCCCTAATTAGCATATTTAATTAAAATGTAAAAACTAATTAAAATTCATATAATCATTATTTTTACAGATTCGTACCTCAAATACTTCTCAGATGATAAATTCAACATATTTAGAAAATATAAAAAATATAAAAAAATACTTTTTTGGGTTTAATCATCTTAATTAATTGTTTATAATTATCCTGGCATTTTTGATTAGAGGCCTCCCGTATCGAATTGCAAATAACGATTATTGTTTTGATGGTTGTACATTCAAGATCAGCAACATGGACAACCTGTATAGAAACTTTACTGCTGTCCCGCCCTAATTAGCTTAATTAATTAATATGTGAAAACTCATTAAAATTCATATTTCGACTATTTTCACGGATTTTTATAAGAAAAAAACACTTTTCAGTGGAGAATCCAACCATCTACAAATTAATATATTTAAAACATGTAATTTTGGTTTGAAGTACCATAATTAATTGCTTATAATCATGATAGAATTTTTGATTAGATGCCTCCCGTATCGAATAACACATAACGATTTTTGTTCTGATGGTTGAACATTCATGACCGTCAACTTTGCCAACCTGTTTAGAAACCTTACTACTGTCCGAGCGCCCTAATTAGTCTAATTAATTAAAGCGACAAACTAATTAAAATTCATATTTTGGCTATTTTCACCGATTTTGATAAAAAATACTTAACTAAAAACAAAAAAATGTGGTTCTGGTTTAAATCATAATAATTAAATTGCTTATAGTTATCATAGCATTTTTGATAAGATGCCTCCAGCTTAGAATTAAAAACAATGGTTATTGTTTTGATGGTTGACCATTCAAGACCGATAGCTTGGACTACCTGTGTACAAACTTCACAGATGTGCGATCGCCTTAATAAGCCTTATTAATTTATTTTAAACTGATGACTAATTAATTTTCCCCTTCTTTCACAACCTTCTAAATATTGGATACAAATAATAACATTATGATATTTATTTTTTTGATACATGCGTTTCAAACAGAGCTAGACGTCATCCACGCCAACTGCATTGATGATCACTGTCGTAGGAAGCATCCAAATAAATTGTTAGCGAATTTGCACAATTAACACCTTGGCAATTTCTTCACTCACTGGAACATAGCCATGCTTCTTGCAATTGCACCTTAATTCGAACACTCTACTTTACAATTACATCGTATTGTTGAGAGAAGACGATGCATGTCCGTAAGGCACAGGTACAAAGTTGTTTTCTGAAAGAGTTCATGTAAATTTCAAAGGATCAAGAGAATTATTTTCAAGACAAACTTGTACTTGAGAAAGTAAGATGCTGCTGATGTAGGTGGCAGTGTCTCAGGCTGGATAACCTTTTTATCAGTTATAAGTTTCTGACTAAACTTCTCTATTCGTAGTTCATTGAGACTCAGGTGTGGTTTGCCATTGCGTTTTCACCGCATTCAACAATCTCATTTATTGTAGAAATGCTATTGTTGAAAACACCTGAATGCATTTTCATATCGAGTTCAAATTTCTTCAATGGTAAACCGTTACCAATCCCAAACATTTTTTAAGTGGTGTCGCATCCAGTTATTGCATGTATGAATGGTGAACAACAGCACACTTCATTACCTAGCTTGGTTGTTGTGTAACGCATATCCCATATAGCCTGTTTAGTGGTACCAGATTTCAACTCTGATTTGAAGATGAGTTCATAAGCAGGAGTTTTTAGGTTGAAGTGGTAACATAGCAGCACTGGCAAGTCGCTGTTATCTCCAATAAGTGTGGTGTACTCAATGATGGCGTACTCTACTGCCGGTATTGCAATTAAAACATCTGCGTCAGCTTTTGCTGGAAGTACTGTGATGTTATTTGATTGAAATCTCGATGCCAAAAGTTGAAAGAATCTTGATTTGTTCGTTGGGTGAGACAGAAACGTATCTCTTATCTACCATGATTGGCTCAAACTTGATTGTACTACATTTGCTACCACCGGTTAATTCGCTTAAAATGTGTAGTGAATTTCGTCGATGCTCCATGTCATAACCAAAAAATACGACAGTGGCATGGGTATATTGCTTTTAATGTGATCTACGTAGTTCTTGCATAGGTGTACTGTCTCTAGACCAAGGTATATCCTATGGAGTAAATGCCCCCCATCGATCACAAAGCAAAGCAATAGCTATGCATTGGTTAATTTTCACTCTATTCATTTATCAGTTTCTAGATGTGTTATATATTCAAAAGAGCGTACCCCCAATGGCAAACTTCTGAGGTTGCCAAGGAATACCTGGAGAGTCAAATAATGCTGGTGCGTTGTGCTTCATTCAAAAGTTAATGCATTTGCTAAATCATTCTCTGAAGAACGTTATGAAACACACATGTAGGCCTTCACATTTTATGGTGTTGGGTGAAATGCATTTAAAAACACAATCCCGTGTTGGAATTCGAACTTTTGACATCGCTAAGTAAAGGAATGGCCAATATTGTAGATTTGAATGCGTTTTTATCTTTTCTGTTTAACGTATAGTTTGCTTTGCTCTTTATCTTCAAACTTTGTTTTGAATGATTTTATAATCATAATAAGGATAACATAATAAACAATGGAGGTACATAAATAGAGAGAAAATATACAAAAATATACGTCATTAATACAAGTTAGTACAATCAAGGATACGAAATGAGAAAATTATGTCCACAATGTTGTTAACCAAATCTGTGAACTCAATATTATGTGGTTTGCGAAGATAAACAAGTTTCGAGAAAGAAAGTCATTATTGCATTCTGTTTTCACATTTTATTAAACTTTTGATAATAATTTAATTTGACAAAAATCTGTGATAAGGTAAATCGACTCTATATATAATGAAAAAAAAAAAAATACTAATTGATATCTGACTGCAGTGTAGATATTGCATGATGGGTATGTTTGAAGGCGCTTTAGAACATGTTGAGCTTGTGACTTCAATCCTCCCCCCCCATTCCCCCAGCCCCATTTTACTGCAATTTCAATTACAGCTGATTTTACCATCCTGAATATATTTATATAAAAACCTTAACGGATCTGTATCTTTTGTTTGATACCCATATCGATGTTGTTCAAATTACTTGAAACTTTTCATAATGCATAATTTTGTCAGATTTTTTTATTATGCAAATTTATCATGTTTATGTGTTTTCAAATGCGGTTAAGTTTATACACAGCTTACCTATTATACTACTCTAATAAATACAACCTTCGCAACAATTATCAATGTTATCAACTAGACACAGGAGTCATCTGATTAAAAATGCTGTCATAATTATAAATTATTAATTGAATGGATGGAATGGAACCATGGAACCATGAATGTTTTAATTATATTTTTTTCCAGATTCAAAATTGTTTGGTTAATCTAGTTTGATACGCATTTGCATTAAAATTGTTCAAATTCAGAGAATATTGATTTTAATTAGATTTGACTAATTAATTAATTATGCAAATTAGGGGGGGTCGGACAGCGGTTAAGTTTCTCTGGCACGTGTAGGTATACATAACCAACAACTTCTGATAAGCAAAAATTCTGTACCAATTAGTTCCGGGTCAAGCCTATTTGAAAGCTTCGTTTCTTGGAGTAAGGTTACTTTTTGGGGGGTAGGGGTTATTTATCGGATTAAGGCCTATATAATTTTTATGTTACAACAATGAGTAGACCTACGATATTTTTAACCTCTTCACTGTGGGGTTTTAAACCTGTGCTTACACCTGCTGTGTGGGGTATTTTTTAGCAGAAAAACACCCTTATTTAAAAAAAATCATAACTTCCACATTTATCTTCCCAAAATTATAAAATTTTTGTGACGAGTACTTGACTACACTACAACCATGTCTAAACAAAAAACAACCCCCCCCCGCCCCCTCCCCCCCCCCAAATAGATAATTAGATAACTTTCACATTTTATATAAAAAAATTTAAAAAATATATGTGACAAGTAGGGCTACTTGACTACACTATGAAATGAATATGCATAGAAAAAATTCTCCTCCCCCCCCCCCGAGAGCCCCCCCCCCTCCCCAAAAAAAGTAATCGATAATTAGTAATTACATAATTTCCACATTTCACATCCAAAAATTATAGAATATTTGTGACAAGTACTTGAATACACTAGGCTATGAACATGCCAAGATAAAAATCACCCCCGCCACGTCCCGCCCTCTCCCCCCCCCCAAAAAAAAAAGAACAAAACAATAATTACATAACTTCCACATTTCTCATCTAAAAATTATTTTTAAAAAAATGTGGCATGTACTTGAGTACTCTACAAACATGCCTTTAAATAATACCCCCCCCCCCCCCCCCCCCCCCCCAACAAATCGATAATTACAAAATTTGCACTTTTTCATCAAAAAATGCAAGAAATCCCTATTTCACTAGTTCTTACACAGTAAACATGTATGTAGGCCTAATACAAATTATAAAAATTAACAATATATTTATTTGGGGGTTTCATGGGAGTATATTGATGAATCTGCTTGCTTACCTTGGAATGATAGATGATAGATGAAGTTGATAAATGCTTTTATTTTGACGACGCGCCTGAACTAAACCTAGCCTACATCATTGTCGCTTGCACTGTCACCGTCAGTCACTGTCGTGATTATCACTCGTCCTCTTCACTATCACTAAAACTTTCATTGGTATTTACAATAAAGTCACAATCACTTTCCCAGTCACTATCGGTAATAATTTCACGGATTTCCCTTTCTAAAACACGCCGTAAACACGAATTCTCACCACTCGGGGACGCCATGACTGTTTACTACAGCTGATGCGAGAGCAGCTACAAGTGGTTCGCGTAGAAATAAACTTCTAAAAACAAGTTATCGGCCGGTTCCAGTAGTTGGCGAAATAGTTCTACGTATTGCCGATAGGTTGAAGCACATGCCACACGAAACTAGAGCGCGCTAACCCTATTGAGCACTGAATAAACTACACTTGAATTCAAACATTGTGGCGCGACATTGGCGCCACGAGTATACTCGGGCGTAACACGGGGGGCACAACTGCACATCACGAGTTAACTCGGGCGTAACTGAGAGGAGGTTAAAAGTCAACAATGTAGCATATCTATAAACAACCTGTTGGCAATAATTTATACAGTAGGGCCTAGGCTACCAATTTATTTTGGAAATTTTAGTTTTTCTGGATGAACATTGTAAAATTTTGGATCATGACAATAATGTGTACAATATTTTTAAATATCAACAATGTAGGCCTATCTTTAAATTTACTTTCTTCATTGGCTATTCAATGTGTAATTACACTGCTCACTGCACAATACACTGCTCTTTTAAATAAAGAAAAACTATGTAAGTAACGATATTTTGAAGACTATTCAGTCCTCTTCAACTGGTTTTATAACATTTGACAGTTACAACAGTAAGAAAAAACAAAATTCAATAATGTTTTAAACAAATACATAAACAAATAGTACATACTGCCATCTCAATTACATAAGAAAAATTTCATAAGAAAAATTGAGATGTCAGTATGTATTTGTTTATGTATTTGTTTAAAACATTTTAGAATTTTGTTTTTTCTTACTGTTGTAACTGTCAAATGTTATAAAACCAGTTGAAGAGGACTGAATAGTCTTCGAAATATCGTTACTTACATAGTTTTTCTTTATTTAAAAGAGCAGTGTATAGTCAAACTAATTCATCACATTATTAACCTCACCTGCTCTAAAAGTTTCATTAATATTAATATAAACTAGAAAAGCAAAGCATATGAACTAAAAACAATAGGCCTAGGCCTTCAATTTTGTGCATTCATGCGATTTAGGCCCGTAGGCAGGGTGCGGCGGGGTGCCATCCCCCGTGATACGGATTTAACTGCTTCCGTACGGGCTAAATAGGCAAAATCAACTCATGGCTCAATGGGTTAAAAGGTCCCCCACTGGAGTGACGAGGGCCCAAAATTGGCAAATTTTCACATTTTGACATTTTTGAAAGCTTGTAACAGCTAAAGGGTTTAAAAACACACAACTTTTATCTTACACACATTTAATATGGTACCCAAATATACTGTAAAAACTTTTTTCAATAGCTTGTCGAAGTACAAATATCGGGTCTATAGTCATCTTCCCTATCTAAACCCATATACAGTAAGATCTCTCTTATCCGATCTCCTCTTATCCGATGTTCCGTGTTAACAGAGTCGCCAAAAAAAAAAAAAAAAAAAAAAAAAAATTAAAGTTTTAAATACGTAAATAAAACATAAAAATAATTACAGACGCCGCGCCGCACTTTTTTAAATGTACTCGCATACATTTGTAGGCATGCCTTACGAGTGAGTGCAAAGAAGATAGATCGTCGATATATCTCGACTTTCGAGCAGTGTGCATCAGTGTACTGAGCGTATAGAGTTCAGTGGTCAGTGTGCGTCGGGCGCATCGCCGGTAAGCGTCAGTGCCACCCACTGAGCATATAGAGGTCAGTGTGCGTCGCGCGCCTGCGCGTGCGCATACGATCCAGCCATCTCACACACAGCTGTTCAAAGATGGTCGTTGTGGAACTAGATGCAATCATGTTTCAACCGATTCACGAAATTCGTAATCACGACGCATTGAATTGTTATTCCTGGGCTTATCTTATTTCTTTCCCAGACTTATCTTGCGTCGTGAGCTTCAGCGCGGGCATAGTAGTGAGAGGTTTTCCCACATGAGAAAGAGAGCTAGGCCTAGGCCTATGTTTGCATTGTAGGCCTAGGCCTACTGCGTCGAGTTTAGGCCTAGGCCTAGGCCTAGACATACGTTTTTATTACGACATGTAGGCCTAATTGTGTACGTGTGTTCGTGAGCTTGAATTACAAGCTATTAAATCATTTAGTATACCCTGTATGAAGTGTATCGTGTGTATTTTATGTTCCTTTATCCATTACAAGTGTCATATATCATTTTACCACATCAGGCTATGCTACGAGAGCAAATAAACAATTGATCCGCGCCATCCGAGTTTTTCGCAAATCCGAGGTGCCCCCGGTCTCATCCAACTCGGATAAGAGAGATCTTACTGTACTGTAGTTCTTCATTCAGCATAAGGTCCACCTCTACTCTCATCCTTCTGTCTATAATCCTTTTGTATCTTTCATGTATGGCATAGTAGAGTAATGCCTCTGTAGTTGCCACACTTCTTTCTATCTCCTTTCTTGTATATTGGTACTATCACTCCCTTCTTCAAATCTCTCGGCACCTTCTTTTCTTTCCATACCATTCTGATCAGTCTGTATAGCCAATGCATAACAACTGGCCCCCCAGCTTTAAACATTTCCACGACCAGTTCGTCAACTCCTGAAGTCTTCCATTCTTTATCCTTTTTAATGCCATCTCCACTTCTTGTCAGGTAAGTCCATTCTCATCTGCTTCTTCCCCCACCCCTTCCAAATACTCATTCCAAGTTTCCTTGATCTCATCTGCATCTGTAATGAGTCTCTCCGAGTCATCCGTTAGGTACCTTTGTCCCCCTCTTTCCTTCCTCTTACTCTTCACTATGCCATACAGCATCTTCTTGTTTCCTTCTGCATCTTTCTCCAGTTTCTTAGCAAACTTCTTCCAATCTTCTGCTTTCTCTTCTTTAAAAGTTCTTTATGATTCCCTCTTTGCGTTTTTGTAAGCTTCTCTCTTTTCATATGTTCTGTCTCCCATGAACTCCCTCCATGTTCTACTTTTCAGTTGTACTTTCTCCTTTACTTTGTCATTCCACCAACTTGTTACAGTCTCTTTTCTTACCCCACTTGTTCTTCCACACGTCTCCTCTGTTGCCTGCACCAGTGCTCTCTTCTCCATTCTTTCTCCACTCCTTGGAACTCTCCCTTTGGAATCTCTTTTATAATCCTCTGTTGATATTCTTCTCTGACTGACGTCTCACTTAATTTCCACACTTTGAGCTTCCTTTCCGCATACTCTTTTCTCTTTCGTACACTTCCCTCCATTTGGATATCTACTAAGAGCAGCCTATGATCCCCATCTAGTGCTACACTTGGGATGACCTTTACATCCTTCAGCCTCCTGTGCTTGTCTTTACTAACAACCACATAGTCGATCTGTGTCTTCTGTTGCCCGTTTCAACCATACCTGGTAGTTTTGTGGCTGTCCCTTTTTTGGAACCACGTATTTCTAATTACCAGGCCGTTTCTGGCACACAGGTCTAACAGCCTTTCTCCCTCTGTGTTTCTCCTACCGTACCCATTCTTTCTAATTACTTCCTCATAACCCTGCCTTTCGTCACCAACCTAGACATTGAAATCTCCCAGGATGATTATATCTCTTCTACCAATCAGCCCTTCCAGATGTTCTTGAACTCATCCTTTGCTTCCTGATCACACCCTACTTGGGGAGCATATATTTGTCATATTTCTCATTGCTCATTTTTTACTTTTATCCTTATCTTTATTATCCTGTCTCCTTCTTCCTGTACTTCTATCACTTCGTCCTTCCATTTTGGGCTTACTACTATTCCCACTCCATTTCTTTGAGCTTCTTTATTTCCGCTCCACCATAGCCTGTACCCACGTTCGTTCAACTCTAACTTTCCTTCATCCTTCAACTTAACTTCCCTCAACCCCAAGATGTCAATCCGTCTTTCCACCATCACATCGACCACCTCATTCACCTTCCCCGAGAGGGTGATGCTAGGTTGATGGTGCCTATTCTAATTACATTCCTTTTTCACTCTTATCTTCCAGTAATCCACTTCTTACCCCCCTGGTCGCCAGGGGGGCAGCGCGTCGCTTGCTGCGGGGGACGCTCTAGCCGCTTTCCATTCAAATTTGTTCGTTTGACCATGATTGTTGTTTTAAGAGACACTGGTCAGCCAACACCCCAAACGTGTCCCTCAACAGTAGCCTCTCTGGGACTATGGGTGCAGCCGTTGACCGTTTTATTGGTTCTTCCGCTTCCACCCTTTATCCTCCCCCTGCTACGAGAACGACACTCTTAAGTAGGCCAGTCCTATGTGTTGCACTAAGGCATTGCTCTATCCTAGGTTTCCCATGTGGTTTTTTTGTTCAAGGTGTTGCTCCTCTAGATCCGCTGTGTTTTGCATAGCTCAGTACCACCTCGGGAAGGTTGTGTTGTGACTATTTACCACGCACACGTCTTGGGTATGTAGAGGCTATGTAGACGCTTTTGTTCCTGTGTTGCGCATAGGCTATCATACCCCTGGGATGTGCGGGGACCAGTGTCCAAGCATTCCTGGTGAAAGGTAGGCCTAAGTCCCTACACAATGCATTAAAAAAGCAAGTCTTTGGGCCACTACGCCTACATACTTCACATTTAATTGTTTAATGGTAGTACCATAGCAATTAATACTATGTACTTCAATAAAATTATTCTACTTTAACAAATAATTTTGCAATGAAACACAAAAAGTAATGAGATCCGGCAAATAACAAAATAACAAAAAACTTGTACCCCTACAAATACAGCAAAACCTTACACAATGAAAAGTATGGAGATCTAATGAATAGGCTAGGGTTATGTACCCTTCTACATTTTTGCACTCTTAGTAGTAATTAAATTCGTGAATTCGTAATAAATACCTAGAAAGAAAGCCAAGTGACAGCATCCTTGCAAAGCTTGGCACAATAAATTTGCACAAACTGAAACTCTTACATTTAAAGGGGTATTCACCCGCTAAACTCAAAAAATATATTTCATTCAGCTAGTAGTAGCCTAATGAATTTAGCAATTAACAGAAAAATTATTCGGTCTACCATGACCCGTTTTTTTCATACTTGGTATTTTTCGAACTAGGTCCCATCGGCAAAAATCTCCATAAGAAATAACATGGGGACGATCTTTATGCCCGTGACCTTGGGAGGATTTTGATCCAAAAAAATATTGGCCATTATTGACGTATTCTTTGGCCTTTAATCCTTTTCTGAAAATTCTCTTTATTTTGTTTTGTAATTTGGGCAAGTGGTTTGGTCAAAATATGCTGACTAACAAGAAGAGGTGTGATTTTGGAATGCATATTTTTGCATGTTTTGAAAATATATTTGTGAACAGTTTCATGACACGTTGTTATAAATGGTCATTTTAGACTGGTACGATGCGTGGGACAGAAGAGAAGCAGATTACAGCCGATTTAAGAAATTGCCCAAAACACCAATTTGGCAGTTTTCTGGAGGAAAATTAGAAAAATTGGTGTAAAATCACAGTTACAAGATATAATTTTTTAAATGGTCATTTTAGTGTAGTAGACCTATTATGCTATAGATTATGTGGTAAAAATAAATTTGGGTTAAAAGCCCCGTTAAAACAATAGTTGCAAATAAAACATTTCTAAGCTTTGCAAGGATGCGGTCATTTTGCGGTGTGAATTTATGTAGGCCTACTAAGAGTGCGCAAATGAAGAAGGGAACAAAAACTTGGCCCTTCTTTTAGATCTCAATAGAGCGCTCCATCTTCTCATGTCAACTCTGGCGGCGAACGCTGGAAACGCGCTAGTGAGGATAGAATCTACACATGCTATCCTCGCGCGTAAGATATTAACTAATTGAGATAAGTATTGTGATGTTCTATCTATCGCGCACACAACAAACAGCACCTACATGGAATCTAGTCTTCAACATCATATTTTAACAGAAACATAATTCATTCCGTGAAAAAATGCATTGGAGACACTGAAAACGTAATCAAACGCCGACTGGTTAACCAACTATACCTACTGTTATTTTGTTAGTTACACATTTCGTACGTTGAATATTATCTGTCCACAATCCACCTACCTACTTGCCATTAGAGTGTATATTTGCTGAAGCCACTTATTGGAAGATAAGTGACTGAACACATGCACTGATTCGTTATTTCGTGTAAGGAATCTACAAGAAATTACGGAAACAAAACACATTCCTTCTCACTTAGGTAATTCAGTGAGATCTTAATAAAGAGTGGTCTTCATATTAATATATTAAATTCATACCTAGTTGATAAGACAAATTCATTTTTGGCTTAAAACAATCAGAAGCCCGATATTATATCACAATAAATGGGCTAAGTCCAGATTTACAAAACCCAACCTTGGCCGGGAATCGAACCCATGCCTCCCAAAAGACCATCGAGACCGCGGTAGTGTATTTGTTGCTGAATTATTGGTGTATTTTGATATAATAATACAGTGAATATCAAATTCTTATTAAATCACCACTCCCAGTTATATAGTCCGCGCCCGGCCAGAGGGAGACCATGGGTTCAATTCCTGTTTTTGTTTATAGTATTTATATTGGTATTTTCGTAATCACAATAAAACAATCAAATCCCCTCAAGAGTGGGTGAATAAGGTTTAAAAATTTAAGTATTTCATTTTAATACCTGGGCTACCATGATTCCGAGAAAATTAAGCACAAGACCATGTTGACCTGTTATTCCCAATGTTCTTTTATATTGGTGTTTTGTCCAGTAATTTTTTATTTTGCATTCTAATAATTTAGGAACGCATAATGTTTATTGTTTACTGCTTTATTGTCTTCACTCTTCACAAAGCTTGAGTGGCTTTATTGTTGTTGCTTGAATTGAAACGCTGTGTGCTACTCTAATATTGCATTACATTCCATATTAGGCCTTTTATAGATTATAGAACATAACTAAATATTTTGCTTTGACGACAACAAGTTGAGCCAAATATGAGAGAGGAACAATATGGGTTTAGAGCTGGCCGCTCAACCATTGACCTTATATTTGCACTCAGACAAATCATGGAAAAAAAATGGGAACAAGGAGAAGAAATGTATATGGTCTTCCTGGACCTAGAAAAGGCATATGACAGTGCCCCAAGAGCTAAAGTATGGGAATGCCTAAAAGCTACAGGAGTGGAAAAGAGTCTAGTGGCAAGAATCCCAAAGTACATATGCCATAAGCAAGAGCTGCGTACAAACACCACTGGGTAGAACGCCCTGGTTCGCAATAAACAGTGGTCTACGACAAGGCAGTGTGATGTCCCCTACACTGTTCGCCATTGTACCAACCGAAAACAAAATGTCAAAGACGATGATATTTGCCGACGATATAGTGAGATGGGGAGATTCCATTGAAGAAGTCCAGGAAAGTATAGATAAGTGGAATGAGGAAACACAGGAATTTAACATGAAAATAAGTATTGAAAAGAGTGAGATGTTAATAGTAACCAAGAAAATTAAACCGAACCAGAAAAAAGTAACACTACGTGGAGAAGAGCTGTCAATTGCAGAAGAATTCAAATACCTGGGAAGTATTCTGACAAAGGATGCCAAAATAACAGCAGAAATATCAAGAAGAATCATACTAGCACACAAATTCTACCAAAGCGTACGAAAACTACTATGGAAAGAGGAAATATCAAACAGATGTAAAATGATATTATACAAAATGTACTTTCTCCCAATTTTGTCATATGCATCAGTGACATGGACAATAGGAGGAAAGGAAGAGAGCAGACTGCAAGCAGCAGAGATGAAATTCCTAAGAAGTGCGGTGGGCATAACAAAATTAGACAAGGTACGAAGCATAACAACAAGAAACAAATTAGGAGTGGAAAGTCTACGAGATAAAATAGGAAGAGAAAGACTCAGGTGGTATGGACATGTAAGAAGAATGAAGCAAGACAGAATCCCAAGACGAGAATTTGAACGTACATGTGGGGGAGTACGAAGAGTTGGCCGGCCAAGAGATAGATGGCGGGACCAAATAACGCGAAGCGTCGAAGAAAGAGGGAAAACATGGGATAGGGTTAATGAAGAAAGACTCTGGGAGGACAGGAAGAAGTGGAGAGAATTATTAGAAATGCCGGTTATGGAAGAAAACGAGGAAGAAGATGAGGGGTGCTGAGCCTGGCTAGCAAGCACTAGAAGATAGCCCGAGAAACTGGTGACTCGTCACCCCCCGACCCGACGAATGTTGGAAAAGGGTGTTTGATATATATATATTAATAAATTTAGTCATTATATTGATATTATTTCAAAGTATGTTGGACTCTGTAACGTTGTACTCTGGAATAATACTACGGCCACAAAAATAAGCGGTTTATATCAATGTCTATGTTCACAGGCGCCCGACAGACTATATCCGTAGGTATTTTAATTATAAATGCTGATATAAATCTATATAAATACTAGAAATACTTTTAAATAAATAAATACTAGATTTTGAATTCATAATGAGCCACATGATACCTATTCTATTTCCCCAAAACCTTATATATTTACACTGTGCTTGTGTAGGATCATATGGGTGTTTACAAAGGTATCCTCACTCGGCGGCCATGACGGTGCTACGCCCCCGCGACACTAGCGCATTCTCTAGGTGATTTGAGTCCTCTATACTTTTGATTGTGTAAGGTTTGGCTGTATTTTTTAAAGTTTTTTGTATTTGTGGTTTTAACATACCGTACTTATAAAATAAATTATTTATAGTAAATTCTGTATTACTTGAAAACATCTGGAGGGTAGGCACCGTTGATTAGCGTAATTTGCGCCTTTAAATCCGGTTGATTTTTGCAATCTATATGCAGATGCTGCATTTTTTCCAAAAATCCTGCTGAGAGAAATTCATTTCTTATCTTCTCGTTCGACGGAATGATCTGTAACAAGCAACAAATAAACAGGTATTATTAGGAGATACAGATCAAAAATTGTTTTTTTCATATTTTAACACATTTGCATCCTGCTTTCAATGAAACAGGGAGAAAATATTCCTAATCAACCTTCATTCCAACTACTGTGCAAATGGGCTTATAGGTTTGTCATAATTCGGAATTCCATATAAAAGAAAAGAATAAGTGGAACTAGGCTTGTTTTTAGAAATCTGGTCAGAAGCCCGAAAAAAAGTGATCCAACAGGGCTTTTAGAAAATCGGTCAGAACCATAATTTTTTTTGCATATACATAGTTAACAAATTTCTCTAACTGGCAAGATATAAAATATTAACATTACAGTATTTCAGGTCACAAAACTGCGCAAGGGCATCCAATAACACAAGGATCAGATACATGACAGTTTTAATGAGAATAACGCACATATTATAGTATTTAATGTGTACCGGTAGTAAAAGATGGATTCGCTTCTAGACCCTCGAACTCGGGTAACAATACAGCTACAACAATAAAACAAATGAACTTGACTATTTTTTGGAAACTACATCATTTCAATTCCACTGCCTTGGTAATTATGATATTTTATATTTTATTATTTTTTATTTACTTTTTTCTTAATAAAGGACTACTTTGACAGATGAACCAATTAACAATATAATTAGAACACACATGTGGGGCTCAGGATCACTTCCCGCCTCCAACTCATATTGCTTTAGCCAGAAACATTTATTTAACACTGATGCCTATGAACCGAGGTTTATAGGTAGGGTGACCACAACCCAGGGACATGCAGAGACCTGATTACTCCAAATAACTAATTACAAAATTATTGGAAGGACAAGACATGCCCAAGCATCATTGTATAATTGAAGGTCAATACAATATAGTATAGCAAAGTGGTAGTCTCTGTGGTATAGCTCAGAATGGGACTAAAAAAAAAACAGGACAGTAGATAATTATTGATTGATTTTGTGATTGGTTGATTTGTGTGTGGAGTTATGTGTATTACAGTCTGGTCAGCATATGGACTTCAACCATCACAACAATTTCACATTTTGAGGAATGAAAAGTTGTGGCCATGGAAACTACTCAAAAGCTCAAAGATCATCATTATTATCCATTGCCTTTTCCTGCTTCTGGCAGGGTCAGCTTGGGTTTAGCAACAAAATTTGTCCACTTCGTTCTATCCTCCCACAATCGTATCTCTTCCACATCTTCCCAGCTCTCTCCTCTTGCTTCCAAGTCTCCAGCTATGATGTCCTTCCATCTCTTCCTTGGTCTACCCCGTCTTCTTCTTCCTTCTTTAATCCTTTCATACATTTTCTTGGGCATCCTATTTTCCCCCATTCGTTTCATATGTCCATGCCATCTTAACCCTGTCCTTTCTATTCTGTCACTTAACTTTTCTACACCTATAGTCAAGCGGATAAGAGCCGAATTTCATAACAATTAGGGGTTTTGTGAAAGAAGCGAGAATTTTTGATCAAACACTTAAAATAATATTCTGATCAAATTGCCAAGAGGAGGCCTAAAAAAAGTCCACTAGTTTGGGGTTGGGGGGGGGGGTCAAACATTGGGGGTTGGGGGAATATCATACGCCACCGAATATCATACTATGAAACTAAGATTTTGGAATATAGTTGCTTAAAGTTTGCATAACTAGAAAAAAATTCATACTTGACCTCAAGTGTAAATATTACCAGATTATGTGACCTTTGACCTTTAATAACTAATTTGTGTTGTATTGAAAGAAATGTATCGTGTGACCACTCGTTTTGTCACAAATTATCCCTAGAACAAGAATTAAAAGTAAAAATGGGTTTGTCGTTGCCTTGGGGTAGATTATTTCATGACCTTTGACCTATGAACGAGGAATTATGACCCAGAGTACCTTAATTATTCAGGATTTTGTGATAGAATCATTAATTTGGGCTCAAACACTCGCACTAATATTTTGTTTAAATTACAAAGAGACCTAAAAAAAGTACACTGGTTTGTGGGTTGGGGGGGGGGGGGGGGGAGAGGAGGGGACAAAAATATCAGACGCCACCTAATAGAAATCTCCAGATATAGAGGCATCACCAGAGGTAGAGAAGTGTAGTGAGGCATCTCCCTAGGTAAAAATCCCTGGAGAGACATCCCCCCAGGTAAAAAGGCCTTTAGAGACATCTCCAGAGCAAGAGAGGCCTATAGAGGCAGCCCTACAGAGGCAACTCCATAGATAGAACGGTCTAGAATGGTATCTCCAGAGCAGGAGACAGAAAGGCCAAGAGAGCGATTTCTCTAAGTAGAAAGACCTAGAGTGGCCACCCCAGAGATGGAGAGGCTTATAGAGGCAGCCCTAAAGATAAAGAGGTCTAGAGAGTCATCTCCCTAGGTAAAAGGACCTAGAGAGGTATCTCCAGAGGGAGAGAGGCCTGATAGAGGCATCTCCCTAGGTAGAAAGACCTAGAGAGTTTTCCCCAAAGGTAGAGATGCCTATAGAGAAGCATCTACATTGATAGAGATGCCAATTGAGGCGTCCCCAGAGATAGATAGGCCTATAGAGGCATCTACAGAGTCAGAGAGGCCTAGAGACTCGTCGTCTCTCAAGGTAGAAAGATTGGCATCGCCAGAGATTGAGAGGCCTAGAGACTCATCTCCAGAAGTAGAAAGACCTAGAGTGGCATCCCCAGAGATAGAGAGGCATACCTAGAGGTAGAGGCCTAGAAAGTCATCTCCAGAAGTAAAAAGACCTAGAGTAACATCCCCAGAGATAGAGAGGCATACCTAGGTAGAGAGGCCTATAGACTTATCTCCAGAAAGACCTAGAGTGGCATCCCAGAGCTTGAGAGGCATAGAGGTAGAAAGGTCTAGACTGGAAAATTTAGTTCTTGTAACTGAATAAGACATTTTTTTTTAAAATGGATAGTAAATAAATACCTAACTAAAGCTTATTCATCATTATCTGTTGCCACGTCCAACTCTGCGTTGGGTCGGCATTGAAGACAGGCCTCTCCATCTTCTTCTGTCCTGCCACCACTCCTCTTCTTCCACCACATTCCACTCTCCTCCCCGCTGTTCTACATCTTTTCTCACACTATTCTGCCATTGTTGTCGTGGTCTGCCCCTTGGTCTCCTACCTGGAATTTCCAATTCCATCATCCTTCTCGGTAATCTTGATCTTTCCATTCTCTTGACATGTCCGAACCACATTAATCTTCTCTCTCCAATTCGCTCCATTAAATTCCTCACGCCTACTTGATCTTCGATATCCTCATTCCGTTTTCGGTCCCATCTAGTCTTACCTACAATACTTCTCAAAAACTTCATATCCACAGCCTGCACAAGACTCTCCTCCACTGCTGTCATATTCCAAGTCTCTGCTGCATGTCAGTATTGGAACAAAGTAGGTCTGGTAGATGATAACCTTGCACTTCTTTGGTACTTCTCTGTTCCATATGAGATCTCGGATAGATTGGAATAACCCAACAGCTTGCTGTGTCCTTCTTCCTATCTCTGGTTGAATCCTTCCATCGCATGCTACTATACTCCCCACGTACTTGAAATTTTCCACTTGCTTCAAAATCTGTCCTCTTAGTAGCTTATTATGAAGGGTAAATATTATAAGTTCTGAAAATGCCCTAACTTTTATTCTAGGGATAATTTGTGATAAAAATACTGGTCACACCATGGAGTTTAAATAATAATAATAATAATAATAATAATAATAATAAATAGTTTATTGTCATAGTATCTTCATTTTGCGAGAAGCATTTTCAGATGTACAGACAAAATACAGAAAATATAGAGAACAGTAAAACTTATATATATATATAGTACAACTCCATGGTCACGAGATACATTTCTTTAAATATAACACCAATCAGTAACCAAAGTCTAAGGTCACATACCCCAATAATATTTTCAAGTAAGGTTATGTATGATTTTTTAAGTTAAGTAAACTTTAAGCAACCATTTTCCAAAATTTGATTTTGTTATACTAATTATATTATGTATGATTTTTCCCCACACCCAATGTTTGACCCCACTCCCACCAACCTAGTTGACATTTTGTAGGCCTCCTCTTGGAAATTTATTCAGAATATTATTATTAGTGATTGAGCCCAAATTCATGCTTCAATTCAAAATCCAGAATGGTTAAGGTAATTTGGGTCATAATTCCTCGTTCAAATGTCAAAGGTCATTAAGTTATCTACCCCAAGGCATCGACAAACCCATCTGTACTTTTAATTCTTGTTCTAGGGATAAATTGTGACGAAACGAGTGGTCATACGTTACATATCTTTCAATGTAACACAAATTAGTTATTTAAGGTCAAAGGTCACATAGTGTGGTAATATTTACAAGTGAGGTCAAGTATGCTTTTTTTCAGTTATGCAAACTTAAAGCAACTATATTAAAAATCTGAGTTTCATAGTATTATATTTGGTCGCGTATGGTATTTTTGTTTCCCCCCACCCCCAATGTTTGACCCCCCCCCCCCCAACCCCTGAACCAGTAGTAGGGCTGTGCGAATAGTGATTTTTCAGTTCGAATCGAATATCGAATATTCAAATGCAAAAAGTTCGAATATCGAATATCGAATAACGAATAATTTTTTCTTCCGAATAGTTTCGAATAATGATTAAAATAACAGCATTTTTTCATTAAGTTGAGTTTTATTAATAAGTGTTTGATATTTAGGCCTACACGAGATCAACGTCAAGATTTGTATGTAGGCCTACCTAAGGCTTGCTATCTTTACAAGAGAAAACATATCCACGTACGAGGGGTGATGTTGCAGCAAAATAAAAAAAACATAGATCATAGATGGCCTCAAGATGAATATAGGGGCATATATTTTTAGCCTAGGCCTAGGTCCTACTGAAAATCAAGACAAGTGTGACTTAATAACATGCCTAGGCCTAGACCCTTGCCTAGCCTAGGCTTAAACCTAGGACCTAGCCTTTGTGTATCCAATTCCTTTGGCTTAGGCCTAGGCCTACCACCACTAATCAAGACAAATCTGACTTGATAACAAGCCCTAGGTACCTAGGCCCTAGACTGGTCCTAATCACAAAGATAAGTGATAGGCCCTAGGCCTAGCCTAAGCCTAGGCTCACTAATTTCAGTGAAACCGAGGCCTAGCTGCTAGTCTTGGCTAGAGCTTTCTAAACCCAAAGCCTAGGGCTAGGCCTAGAATCAATCAACAGAACATATTTTATACAGGGGCTAAGCCTAGGCCTAGCCCTAGGCCCAAGGTAGTATGTCAAAAGATCAACAAGTCCCAAATGGGGTTTGAAGTTGAAGGCAAATGCCTTGCAAACGCGTCGTCATCTTCCACAACTTAATACAGCACAAGAACACCAAAATAATTAATTTAATCATTAAAAAATCGCAAAGACAACGAACACTCTTCAACACAATCACAATGAAGCAGTTCCAAAGACAGGTTATGAAGGTTTTGATGCCATTTTTGTTGCCATCACAAAATTTTTCATTAGTCGACGCTAGCGCGATCTATCGGCGAAAACGTAAACTTCTTGTACTTGTACCAAAGTCAAGCTCTGGCGGCGAAAATTCAAACTCCTTGCACTTTTAGCGGGCTTTTAAACAGTTACCGCGAGACTCGCAATGAAGCCAAAATAGTTCGAATTTCGAATAGTTACTATTCGAATTTCGAATCGAATATTGGAAAAAAATTATTCGCGAATATTATTCGAAATTCGAATATTCGCACAGCCCTAACCAGTAGACTTTTTTTAGGCCTCCTCTTGGCAATTTGATCAGAATATTATTATAAGTGTTTGATCAAAATTTCATGCTTCTATCACAAAATCCTGAATAATTAAGGTACTCTGGGTCATAATTCCTCGTTCATAGGTCAAAGGTCATGAAATAATCTACCCCAAAGCAACGACAAACTCATTTTTTCTTTTAATTCTTGTTCTAGGGATAATTTGTGACAAAACGAGTGGTCACACGATACCTTTCTTTCAATACAACACAAATTAGTTATTAAAGGTCAAAGGTCACATAATCTGGTAATATTTACAAGTAAGGTCAAGTATGATTTTTTTTCGGTTATGCAAACCTTAAGCAACCTTATTCCAAAATTTGAGTTTGTTATTAATCCATTCCCGGCCGTAGGATTTTTTTAGTTCTCCCCCCAACCCCCAAACCAGGGGACTTTTTTTGGCCTCCTCTTGGCAATTTGATCAGAATGCTATTATAAGTGTTTGAGCCAAAATTCAAGCTTCCTTCACAAAACCCCTAATAGTTCATCTAATCCGCTCAGCTACTAGCATTTCTCTAAATTCCGTGTCTTATTCTATCCCTTCTCGTCTTGCCCACTGTGCTCCTCAGGAATCTCATCTCTGCCGCCTGCATCCGACTCTCCTCTCGATCTCCCATTATCCAGGTTTCTGCTGCATACGTAAGGATCGGTATGAAATAGGTTGTATATAGCCCTAGTGTCATCTTACACTGAATAGGTATTTCCCTATTCCACACCAGGCCTTTCACATACTGGTAAAGTTACTGGCTTTTTCTATTCTAATGTTAATCTCCTTTGTAATCTTTCCACTTGCCATTACTTCACTTCCTAGATAGCTAAAACTATCCACCACTTTCAGGTTTCTCCTCCCAATGTTTATCTGTGCTTGATAATTCCCTGTATCCCCTTCTCCTGGCATAGTTACAACCTTACTCTTTACCACGCTTATTTTCATACCTGCTTCTTCTATGTTTCTATTCCACAAGTCTGTATATCTTTGGAGTGCCTCCTCATACTCGGACCATGCCACCAAGTCATCGGCAAACCACATAACCTCCACATCTTCCATTGCCTCCATATTTACCTTGTTGTGGATGTCATCAATCACAATTATGAATAACAGAGGTGACAACACACTTCCCTGCCATAGCCCTGTTGTTACTATTTGGAACCACCCTGACAATCCAAATTGTGTTTTCACACAGCTTTCACAAACTTCATAGTTCATATACATACTTTTAACCCTGTCTGTCAGACCATTATCCACTCCTTTTCTTTCCAGACTTTCCCACACCACTTTTCTTGGTACACTATCATACGCTTTTACTACATCTAAGAAGACCATACTCATTCTTCTTCCAAGCTCCCAACTCTTTTCCATGGCCTGTCTAAGTACAAATATAGGATCTATTGTGGATCTTCCCCATCTAAATCCGTATTGTTCCTCATTCAACATGTGGTCAACCTCTTCTCTTATTCTTCTGTCAACAATCCTTTCATAAATCTTTGCTATGTGGCATAGTAAAGTGATCCCCCTGTAATTACGACATTTTTTTCTATCACCTTTCTTATAAATCGGCACTATAACTCCTTTTCTCCAGTCATCCGGTATCTTCATTTCTTTCCACACAACTCGAATAACTTTATACAGCCACTGCATGGTAACTGGGCCGCCTGCCTTTATCATCTCTGCCACCAGTTCAACAACTCCTGCTGCTTTTCCATTCTTCATTCTTTTCAGTGCCATCTCCACTTCTTGCCAGGTTGGACCATTCACTTCCACATCTTTCCTCCTAACTTCCAATTCTTCATCCCTGTTCTCTACTTCCTCTGCTCCTGCATTTAACAATTGGTTGAAGTACTCTTTCCATTTTTCCCTTTATCTCATCTGCATCAGTAATGAGTCTCTCCGAGTCATCCGTTAGATATCTTTGTCCCCCCCTTTCTTTTCTCTTTGTCTTTACTATGCCATACAACATCTTGTTTCCTTCTGCATTTTTTCCAACTTCTTCCAGTCTTCTGCCTTCTTTTCTTTGACCATTCTTTGTAAAGCATTTTTGTACAATTCTTTCTTCTCATCTGTTCTATCTTTCATGTACTCCCTCCATGTTCTATTTTTCACTTTTACTTTCTCCTTTACCTTATCATTCCACCAGCGTGTTCCCATCTCTTTTCTCACCCCACGCGTTCTCCCACAGGTTTTCTCTGTTGCCTGCACCAATGTTTTCTTAAATGATCCACATTCTTCCTCCACTCCTTGAATCTCTCCCTTCGAAATATCCTTTCTTATCAGCTGCTGGTACTCTTCTCTTACTGATAACTCACTTAGTCTCCATACCTTCAACTTCTTCTCCGTGTACTCCTTTCTTTTATGTATACTTCTATCTATTTGGAAATCTGCTACCAACAACCTATGATCTCAATCTAATCCCACACTCGGAATGACCTTTACATCCATCAGCTGCTTCTGCTTTTCTTTGCTGAAAACCACGTAATCTATTTGCGTTTTCTGCTGCTGCTGATGTGAATCAGAAATTGTACTGTTAGGTAGTTTCCAAAATGTACGAAAACAAGATTTGAATATTAACTTAGTATTTGTAATTATTTTTTATAGCACATTAACAATGCATTATAGGTTGTTAGAAAAGGGCATCATCATATGGGTGTCTAGCAACCTACTAATTAGTGGTAGGCTACTAAACATACCTAATAATTAAAACAATTAAATTAACCCAATGATAGACATACCCTGGCCCAGGGATGTGTGGGATACCCAAATTTGGTCAATGGGATATGGAAATTATTTATTGATCTTGATCACATTTTAATTCCCCCCCCCCCCCCCACCAACCCGAAAAGAAAAATATGAAATTACACATAAAAAACAATCTAGTATTACAAATGAGGGATGGGTGACAATCACTTTGGAATATTTATATACCGGGGTAAAATCGGTGTATCAAAACAAGATTATATTTATAAACCTAAAAGGTACAACTTTCCAACTGCTTGGTGGAGGGGCTCTCCTCCATAGGCCTACTAACTAAGCCAACTTCCAAACGCGCCCACAATCATTTAATTTCCAAACCACAATTATACTCTCACACGCATCAAAGAAACATCAGAAACTTTAATAGATAATATCATAACAAAAAATATAAACCGCAGCTTATATACAACAAACAATGTAGATTTGTCCATCTCGGATCATAAATGCCAAGTCGCTAAACCGAGACATACAAAAAACAGTGAAAAAGCGACATTTCACTAAAAATGCCACCCAATATTTTATTGCACTACTGCAACCAACAACATAGCATGAACTATACTCCTTGGCAAATACTGATGAACAGTAGGCCTACAATTTTTCTAAAAACTTTCAAATGTATGTTTGAAGAGGCCTTCTTACTAAAAATCATAAAGATAAAATGCCAACATAACACCCAAGATAAGAGAGCAGGGGGTTAAACTACAAATCTTCATAAACAAGCTAAAATATCAGAAAACCTCCTCAAAATGCAAGACTATAAAGCCCAAAATAAACTATACAAAAATGAACTAGCAATAAGCAAAGCAAGCGACAAATAGTAACTGGATACAAAAATCCCAAAATAAAGCAACACCATCTGGAACATATTACAGAACTAAAGTTACACTGATAAGGCCCGGCGTAAAGTTAATATATCTTTGTCGGTGGCGTACTTAGTAGACCATCGTGTCCACTATGAGAATACGTCTGGGATCGTAAATGTAAAAGTAGATAAGCCATACTCGGTGGCATCACTTTTTAATAGTAACTAGGGAAACGCCAAAGTCGTTGTTAAACGAGTGAGTTAGCCAAGTGTTTTGACTTCTAAAACCGGACCGTCTGGTCACCTTACAGGAACTCACTCTGCTTGCCGCAATAATTATTTAAATTGAACATTCAAAATGCGAATCGTATTCAAAACGTATTAGCGTGAAACATTAACAAATTTCCAAGATAAAACAAAATCACCTAATTTTTATTTCCTATTTAACACCCCTCAAAAATAATATGTGGGTGTAAAAATATAAAAAAGTTAGAACTGACGGGTATCGAACCCCATCCATCCGTGCGGTAGGCTAAATGGTTACCACTACGCCATGCAGGCCACGTCAACCTCGTCCTACTAACTGCTACGAAACAAATGCCATTGATATTATTAAAAATCACATTTTTATTTATTGTAGGCTTAAATCGCAATGGATCAAGCTGATTTTGTTAACAGTTCTTAGTAAACTCGTACCGGATGTCTGTTTAAAATTTCAGCGCAATCTGTTCAGCGGTTCGGCTGATTTTCGACGTACAGACAGACAGACAGAATCACAGAATGAGATCCGTTTGAGTTGAATGGAGACACTCGGTCGCTCCGCTCCCTCGTTTAATTATTTTGTTAATACTATACATAAAAGTGTAGCCACACTAGCACTAAATTAGATGCTACAGATCTCTTCCACAACCAAAATAAAACATTCAGTAATTCATTCAACTTCGAAGAAACCACATAGAAGAAAAGAAAGAAAACTAAAAAATACAAGTTCCTGTGGATGAGACAAAATCCCTACCACAGTGGTTAAAAAATGTATATCTTACATAAAAACTCCACCTAGCTTTATCTTTAATTCATCACTAAAAAACCGAGTTTTTCCTGAGAAACTAAAATATTCAGTTATCAGCTTATCACACCTGTTTATAAAAATAGTGACAAATCAAATACAGCAACTACAGACCCATCTCAATACTACCTACCTTCTCAAAAGTGCTTGAAAGCATCGTTATGCAGCAAATGGGCTTCCTTAACGAAAATAAAATCACAACTGATGCTCAGCATGGTTTTATGGCCGGCAGATCTACAAACATGGCGTTCTTTGATTTCAATAAATACGTACTAAATTCTCTAGACGCGGGTAAATATACACTGATATACCTCAATGAGATTGACCAAACAAAGTTGCTAGGAGCTATAATTGACAATTCCCTTAATTGGAAAGACCATGTGAAGTCCCTATGTGCTCAATTGGCATCTGCCACTCTGCCCTGAAAATAATAAACAACTCCATTGGTAGGGAAACCGCAAAAATTGCGTATCATGCATGTGCAAACTCAGAAGTTCACTCGCATAACACTCGACAGAAAGATCCCTTTCATGCAATCCAATACAACTCAAAAAGGGGACAGACATCAACAGTAAACATGGGCATAACTTATCCCCCCCTCTCACCCCCACCCCAACATAAAAAACTTAACAACAATAATGTAGACATCACTCTGCCTGTAACTAGCAAAGGCTTAAAATCTCTTACCTCCGATAGTCGTGGTATTATGAAAACACAGAGTTCAGGCGAGATAGTGTGCAGAAGCTTGACAAATACTTCAGTTTTGTTCAATCTATCCAGGAAGCACAGGATTGCATCAATGCAGCTACGTTTTAATGAAATGCTGCCTGTCTCACGGGTATAGATCTGAAATGATAAGATGGGGTACCGATATGAATAGTTACTTAGGTAGTGTACTGTACTATTGATCTAACCTAGGGCTCCTTATATTTATGAGGAGTTTACTTGCAAATTTCCCAGAAACATCAGATAGCGCAATTGTAAGTTCGTATGTCAACATATTGGAAGTTGGTTAGTAATTTAAAGACCGCGAGTTATGCGAGTTACACTATTTACAAATAAGCAAGTTACTTTTTGACCGTCAAAAAACAGGATGTCCCTGCAAAATTCCATGGGCAAAACTCTGGAATTAAATTGATAAATAGGAGGATTTGGAATGTTTGTAAAACCATCAAACTTGGTAGGTCTACATTTTGGAATTTATTTGTGGTTAATAAAAAATGTTTAAAAATTTGACTCTAGAAGAGTGACTTGGAAACCACGCAAAATTGCAAATCAATCAGATAACAACTGGACGCAGGAAAAGTTCCCCAAAAATTGAAAATTGCTATAGCCAACTCTTTAAATTTAACAATGTACACCCTAATTTAAGTAATTTTTATAGCCAAAAGAGTGGGCCCAGGTCAAAATCTTGTTGGCCTACCAATTTTTCATATTCATTTACCCGATGCCATGAAATTTGGGGCCCGAGTGTTGTGTTTGTAATAGGTGTGGCATCTGAAATGCACGTTATCGAGGGGTAGAACTTGCTGTTCCAAGCGTAATTTTTCAACATATTCATTTTAAAGTGCTCTCGAAAACAGACTTCTTGGCAAGTGTTTTACTTTATGACCCGTGATTACCGTTTGTTTTTTGTTTTTATTAAACATATTTATCCCGGCCTAAGAGTCTTGGTTTTCATCATTTTCATAGAGGTGCATAAAAGAAATCAACATTTTCGAACTTCTGCGGATATATGTGCAGATATTTCACCTCCTCTAACAAGATTTTATAATATTTTTGGTGACAGCCCTGTCATATGGTTGTAATAGATAAATGTGACTTACATCGGAACAACTCTTCAATAAATTTGTTTGTGTACAAATTTCTTCTATGAGCTCGGAAGAATGCTTCCCAATCATGTTCATCATCCACAAAACAGCTTCCAAAAAAGTAGTATTAACTATATTCAGAGTAAGAGATTCCAGAACTGTGATGCACTAAAACACAAATACATAAATGCAAATTACTTCTTTGTGTCTCATATTTAATTACCCAAGCTAATTATATACAGGACATAAAAGGTACAGAATTAGTCTTTGATCTCCAGTCCTACACTGGACCAAAAATATTGCCATGATATTAGACTGATGAGTAAATTGCTTGGCCCTACATAAAATACTACTGTGGTTCCCCAATCACACACAAAAAACTTTTGATGATACTAGTACCTGTAGGCCCTAGATAACTATGTATTTTCTTTCTTGACTGTTTATGAAAAAACTAGAATACTCACGGGCATAAAGAACATTGTAATTTTACCTAAAAAATAAACAAGTTTTGACTCTTTTTCTCCTGGCTCATGGTGGACCCTATTTTTTTTCTGTAAATTCATAACTAATTAGTCAAATATTTTTTAGGTTTAGCAGCTGATGTAGGCTTACCCCTTTAAGATAATTGGTAAATAATAATGATGTAATATAATAAAATGTAACAACGATGGAAAATTGAAATTGAAATCTACATCAATGAACAGAAAAAAAAATCATTAGAAATACAAATCATTGGACTTTTCACCGATACATATTTAAAACTAGGAAAACGCCAAAGTCGCTGTTGGACGAGTGAGCGAGAACCCGGGATAAATCAATTAAACCACGTTTCTCACATCTGCTGGGAGTGTGAATCACCAAGTCGAGACTTGACAGAGCGGCGTGTTGATATGATGAGTGAGATAAAAAACAACGTACGAAGCTGCTGCTATGAGTCACCCAAGTCGAGATTTACCTGCTACTGCCGCATTATGCACAATTACGGGGGCGACACCAAAACAATGAAAACATATCACATCGCCAACGCCAAAGTATTATAGCTACCGGTATCAAGAATCTAAAATATGTGTTGGAAAGCTCAATTCAGTATCTCCATTTGGTATTGAGATGTTCTGCATCCATTTTTTATGCTCAAATCAAACCCCCAATTTAGTAAAGCTCTGCAAAACACGATTATTCGCCGAAATTAATTTTTTGTAAGTTGGCAGGGCAAAATATAATTTTGAAATTTTTGTCAGTTGTCAACATTCATAGCTGGTAACATTGGTGCGAAAGGGTATTTTTTTTTCCAAAGCAAACTAAAGTTTTGAAAAATAAAGTAGTAATTTGTTTAATTTAAATTTTTTGTAGGTTGGATTCCTGCGAATTTTGCTGTCCATGTTAACAGCACTCTATCTAGTGGTCCTTGACGTTCGTGTGAAATTTCGTCAAAATCGGACGAGTAGTTAAGATGAAACAGCCTGTTTTCACTTCAAAATGAATAAAAATGAATAAAAATATTTAAAATCTTAAACTTGCTCTAAATAAAATTTGAAAAAGTTTCAAATTTTCAACAAAAAAAATTCTAAAATATTCTCGGGGTAAAATTATTTTAGTAAAGTGCCTCGGTCTAGTATTCAGTCGGACAGCTGGTGGTAGAGAAGGTTGCAGCAAATAGTCTTAGTATATTAACACAATAGCAAATATTTACGTTTCAGTTGAATGTCACAAATGAAGTTAAATTAGGAACAAAATTCTGAAAAGGTTGAGATAAACTAGTTTAAAAATTACCATACATTATGATTAACAGTTCAATGTCTAGGCAGAGCTTTTGCTGTCGATGACCACAAGAGATGGGTTTTTATTCAATGAAAATAATAATCGAAGCCACGATTATCATTGAATGTTTTTTTTTTTCAAACAAAGTTCTACTATGCTATCAAATAGCCTCACCACTCTCTTCTTCACACTCACAGTTTATCTCTTGGGTATCAGTTGGTCCACTCTACGTATTAATCTGTCCCTCATAAAACACAGATTGCTTTAGTTTAATGAATATCTCTCTTTCTAGAAATTATGGAAGTGAATTTACTAGCATTTAAAGGGTAGACAAGTGGAAACTACTCAAGGGAAAATTTAGTTAAGTTATTCAACTATAAAGAATGGAAGTTAAGGATGTGAAACTTGCTCTACTTATTCAAAGATAAGAGTTATAAAGCATTCATTAGGGTTGTATTTTAGAATACAATCGATACAACAGTACAAAGATATGACAGTACAGTATGGAACTCAAATCCTACCTAATGCTGAGTCTAAGAATTAGTGGTTCTATCCACTCATGATGTGATTACCAGAATACAATAAATGAAAAAATAATACCAATACAGAATGCTTGTGTATACTCATCACTAGTATCATGTGCGGTGGGCTAAAGTTCTCTGGTTCCGATTCATTAGCAGGTTCGATCTACGCTTGGTGACGCTCTGCTCTCTCGTCTCGGTTCCCGGCCGCCAGCTGTGCCTCTTGGTTCCCCCACCTAGTCCCAACCACGTTCACTCGATGCAAGTTCCTACACGCTCGGACTATCTCGTACGGTCGCTGCAAATGTTACTGGATTGCCTCGGTCGGCCTCAAACCTAGGGCTACACACTAACTGTTTGTTGGTTCGATTCCTAGTCAAACGGTTTCTTGAAAACGGAAAAGTTCCTCACTGATAGCACGGTAAAATGGCGATGTGCCCAAGATCTCTCTGTCTTATTTGAAAGCGCTAGACTTCCACACAACAACTGACAATAACACGACTTGTTAATCTACTACAGGCACAGTTCGATCTCAAAGCTACTCAATTCTCCGGTAATAGCTTTCACTCTGGCACTCCTGTCCACACAAACGCTTTCGATGGAAACTGTCTTATCACGACGCAACTGCTTCCAGCTTACTGCTGCTTGTATCTCTAGCTTCTCTCTCGTCACTAACCAATTGCAAATCACCCCTACCACTTGGTGAGCTGTCAAACACTCGCAAAATACGGCTATATTATCAACGGCCGACTCATACTGTCCCAAAGAACGGCTCACTCCCCGGTCGCCAGACTCGACCACGTTGTTGATCACCACTCAAACTCTCAAATAACATCTTAATTCTCGTATTTATCGCCTGGCACTACATGTGCTAGCCTCCAAAACTTGCTGTGTCTCTAATAAACCGACGTAGCCTCTA
Source organism: Sweltsa coloradensis (assembly GCA_024449915.1). Taxonomy (NCBI): domain Eukaryota; kingdom Metazoa; phylum Arthropoda; class Insecta; order Plecoptera; family Chloroperlidae; genus Sweltsa; species Sweltsa coloradensis. The sequence goes on along the minus strand of JAMZAV010000025.1, from coordinate 379,091 downwards.
CTAGGGCCCTTCCCGATACCGATACGTAAAGCTATCTTGCCTCCACAAAAATACACGTGGTATGCCAAATCGTAGGCTTTCCTGGGTTAAACGGCACGACACTATCTTTGACAAAACTTGATCTGTTAATCTCTCAATAATCCGTTGTACGAAATACACGATTTATAGCTCCAAACACTTATTACGATCGGCACAATGCAATGGCGTAGTTGTAGTTTTAGTATTGATAACTCACTAAAAACACAGATTTTATCTACAAAATCCCGTAGCCATCTTACGGCTGGTCTAGCCCCTACCCTGGGCTTCCTCGTTCTCCTGCTTCTACTTTTTGCCTACACCGGAAGCCTGCTTCACATTTCTACAACGCCACCAAGTAAGTCTAGCTTTGTTTCAGCGCGTCACGTTCCTCTCGCCCAATCACAACTCCGAATTTTGAATAATTGGTTAACCGCTCTTCCGGTAGTAGAGTTTCTAAGAAAATGTTGGCGGTTTTTGCCCACAGCACAAGAAGTTAATTAGTATACACAATACGGAAAACAGTTATAATTACGGCATTAAATCTCATAATTTCTAGGACATATTATAAAATTACTTTTGGCATTTAAACTTACTGCACAGTATATTCAAGGTTATTTTTGGGGGATAAACGAAACATGTGCATTGCATTCGTCTGCCACCTGGCGGACAATTAGGAAGTTGCTATTTCCAACAAATACATAGTAGGCCTAATTAGCATATGGTTGATTGATGAGTCATTAAATAATAGTTTTTAGACAAAAACTATTATTATTAAAGACATATATTTTAGGCATAATTGAACTTTTTAAATCAAATAAATTATAGTAGGACATTGAAATTCCAAGAGGCGGGCATTTTTTTTATAGATATTAAATTTGAAAAAATAGGCGGTATAATGACCGTTTTGGCACATAGTTTGGCCCTTGCGCAACGAACACACAGACGCACATAAACACCACAAAGTGCCGAAAACTTGCCATAGAGGACTCCGTTCGCTCCGCTCACTCGTCCAATAATATCTTTATTTAAAAGGTCATATTTAGACTTCTTTACAAAATTCTTTATCAAACTTTGATGCCATAAAGATGCATCCATAAAGTTTGATAGACTTTTGTAAAGAAGTCTAAATATCACCTTTTAAATAAAGATATTATTGTAAATAACAGCGAAAAGTCCAATGATTTGTATTTCTAACGTTACTACCCGTTAGATAGTTTCATTTTCTATAAAAAGTAAATCAAGAGTTCTTTACATTAGTACAAACACTCTTCTGCTTGTATCAGATTATCCACTATGGCTAGAGGCTATACTGACTGTTGAAAGTAGCAAGAAATCTGTTGAATTTTAAGTCCGAATCTATATGTACTACTTTTGTCCGCAGGTGCAGTAAATTATTCTTTGTTGTATTAATGTAATTAATGTAATATGGAAAATATCACGCACAGGCACAATGTTTATAAAATCTTATTTTGTTCCCTTGAAAATGGAAACCTAGTTTCCTGAAACGTTGGGAATAAAAATGATTTTTATAAATATTGTGCGTGATATTTTCCATAAAGTTAGATATTAAAACATCGATCATGAATGGTTACAATACAAAAACAACATACTATAAACAAATAACAATAAATAATGCGGTACGTACATAGAAAATACAATTTCAGTAGTTATTTACAATCTGTTGATGAAGTACTGGTACCCTTTGTATATAAAAAGTTGGGATTATGAGAAGAGGGGGAGAATGAGCGGTAAAATGACACTGTCAAACTGCATGTTAGGACTAAACTAGGAAAACGCTTAAGTCCTGTCGCGTTGTTGAGCGAGCACCGGTACGTGCAAGAACGACCCGAGTACGACATTCCCATAATGTTACATACCAATAAGTCTTTAAGGTCTTAAACCGATTTAGCTGAAAATTTGTAAAATAGGAGAGAATGTTGTATTTATTGACCCTGCAAAATTTCATAACGATCGGAACATTTTTATTTTTTTTATTTATTTTTTTATTTTTTTTTTATAACCAACGATTGGATTTTGTTAAAAAACAGAAACCCGCCTAGGTGGTATGTACATGTGTGAAAAATTTCAGGTCGATCAGAGAAACGGTGCGACCTGTATCGAAGCAGTAATAGGAAAAAAAAAAAAAAAGACATTCGAGCCATAAGAGTCAAGTGGAGACGCTCGCTTCGCTCGCTCAATCACTGTCCATGATTCCCCTCAAGTAACTAGCCTACATTCATTTCATTTCTTACAGCCACTTGAAAATTCTCATACTTATTGAGCGAGCGTCTCCACTTGACTCTTATGGCTCGAATGTCTTTTTTTTTTCTCTCTGTTACTGCTTCGGTACAGGTCCCACCATTTCTCTGATCAACCTGAAATTTTGCACACATGTACATATCACCTATGCGGGTTGCTGTATAGTTTTTGAACAAAATCCGATTGTTGGTTATATAAAAAAAAATAAAAAAATGTTCCGATCGTTATGAAATTTTGCAGGGTCAATAAGTACAACATCCTCTCCTATTTTACAAATTTTCAGCTAAATCGGTCAAGACCTTAAAGACTTATTGGTATGTAACATTATGGGAATGTCGTACTCGAGTCGTGTTGCACGTACCGGTGCTCGCTCAACAACGCGACGGGACTTTAGCGTTTTCCTAGTTACATATTCAATTTAGCTATTATAACTTTATTGAGCGAGCGTAGCGAGTGTCTCCACTTGACTCTCATGGCTCGAATGTCTGTTTTTTTTTTTGGTTTTTTTCCTTCTGTTACTGCTTCGGTACAGGTCGCACCGTTTCTCTGATCGACCTGAAATTTTGCACACATGTACATACTACCTATGCGGGTTGCTGTAGTTTTTGAACAAAATCAGATCGTTGGTTATAAAAAATAAAAAAATAAATAAAAAAATAAAAATGTTCCGATCGTTATGAAATTTTGCAGGATCAATACGTACAACATTCTCTCCTATTTTACAAATTTTCAGCTAAATCGGTCAAGACCTTAAGTAGTGTAGATAGAAATAACAAAAGTAACGTTACCATGGCAACGAAAAGTCGCACAAGAATTCTGGTCACTATGCACTGCCACCTAGAAGTAATCAAAATACTATCGAGGAAGCAGTGTATTATTTGTTATCAAAGAGTTAAAATAGTTTTCCCAAAGAAATGATGTCAAGGTCCTCTAGATGGCGGTGGATTTTATCCATTCTCTCCTATTTTACAAATTTTCAGCTAAATCGGTCAATACCTTAAAGACTTATTGGTATGTAACATTATAGGAATGTTGTACTCGGGTTGTGTTGCACGTACCGGTGCTCGCTCAACAACGCGACAGGACTTTAGCGTTTTCCTAGTATATCTCAATGCTGAATCCAACATTGAATCAGGTTGGGGGGGAGCAGTGCACTACTCCATTTCTTGGGCTAACATCTTTGTTGCATCAATGCAAAAAAAAAAAAAATTGCATATAAAGGGTCTAGTAATAGGTATACAGTGAAACAAACTACCCATAATAAACATGTGTATTCTTGCACAGAATAATAAATAAATAAATGATTCAATAAATAAATAAATAAATAAATAAATAAATAAATAAATAAATAAACAAACAAATAAATCCATATTTAGAGTCCAGCCACTCAAATCACATAACTTATTTTCAGTGGGGGACAGTAAACCAAAGCGACCAAGCCAACCCTGCAGGCCCCGACGCAATCAACGAGTGAACTATAACCAACCAAAGATCGATATTTTTAATAGGAAATATAGCAATCAGTGGTATGTAACGTAATGGTAATAATAATATGAAGTAGCTCTTATCAACAAGTGCTTCTTTAGGTTTACTTTTGAACTGTTTTAATTCTCTTGTGGTTTTTAATCTCTCAGGCAAGCAATTGTACAGTTTTATTCCATTACATGCAAGACCTTTCCTTTCTGACACATCAGATTACATTGAGACGTACTTTATTTTGTTATTGAATTATTATTGAATAATTCTAAATTACAATGCATAAGAGTAAAAAGTAGGGTTGCCGTTCGATAATCGATATATCGATCGATACGATTATTTCCCGAAACGATCGATAATCGATTGCGTCTTCCCGTATCGATTATCGATAATCGATCAATAATCGAATTTCTCGCCCGCCCGAGAATTTGAATTTACCGCCCGCTCTGCAGAACTTCATAAAATAGTATAAGTCAAGACATTAATCGCTTTATTCCGTGAAAAATGAGTCCACTGCGAGATCTACTACACTCGTAAGGCGTGAGGTACGAAGCGTGCACTGTGCAATATAGGCCACCAGCATGACGCCTGTGTGTTATGGGCCGGCCCGGCTCGGGCGGCAGGCGGGCTGCATTCCCGCGCCTATCAGGCGCTGATTGCACAACCTCAGCGTGTCACGGCCAAGCAAGGTCAACAAGTATTTTATCAAGATGCATTCCTCCCCATTCCACACCAACTCGTAATCGCTTTTCTTCTTTCCGTAGTGCTACGATAATATTATCCTATCGGTTCTCTCACACCAATATTACGTCGTCTCCCAAACTAATGTCTAACAATATTCATCTCGTCACGTAATAAATATCGGAGCATTGAATAGTTAAACTGATAATATCTCGTAAATGAATGAACAACAATCTCAACAAAAGCTGAAATGAAACTTCCAGAACCACGATTTCCAAGAAGAACGACCTTCACAAAGACAACACTCAAGCCGGGTAGCATAGCGCGGTCTGTCTACTCCACGTAGCTCGCTCTCGTCGCGCCGGCCAGACGCGTGTGGGGGGGGGGAGGGGGAGCTCGGGAAAAACCCTGTTCTGAGCAAATAGAAGGAACAAAAGGATGCACTTGCATAAGGTCCACGGTCCACGTCGGTATACGAGCAAGTTTAGGCCTAATTTTGATTCAATTATCGATCGATATTTTTTTAAACGATTATCGCGATTGATAATCGATTTAACTGGTCCGATTATCGATACTGAAATTCGTATCGAACGGCAACCCTAGTAATAAGTTCAATTCATAAATGTGCAAAGCATAGGGATAATTTTTAGTCTCTTAAAAAGAGGTCTACTTATAAATGGGCACTGATAACTTTACTGTTGTGTGCCCTAAAACCCCAATAACTAACTAACTACAACCTGCCTTGGCTATTATTTAAACTGCCTTTTTTTGCAGCAGAAATACTTTGTTTCTGAGTGGAGTTAACCCTTATTATTGCTAACTTGTGACATAATGGTATGTATATTGCCTTAGCAGAAAGGTCTCTTTCTGGACCCCATTTTAAAGTAAAACATAGTAATTGTGATGATCAGAGAAATACCTTTTGGTTTTTTGTGTCGATGGCATGTACCAAATCCTTTGATAGGATGGCATCATATTTACAGATTTGTCCAATACACAAAACAGCACCAATGCAGATCTCAGTTCTCTCACTTTCTATTAACGCATAGCATCCAAGAATACAATCTACTCCTGAAAAGTACTTTGACCACTAGAACAAGAAACAAACATGATTCATAGTTAAAGCCAATAATCACCTGCAAATTACAAATTTATGCATATATATTTATATTTATTACTTATACAAATATGCTGAAAATTCACATTCAAAATTCCATTAACGAACAGTTTCTTTGTAGAGTGTTGTGACAACCCAAGTCTAATCAATATTAATCATAATTTACTAATTAAAACATATATGTCAGCCAACAATATTATTTTTAAAGTCACGCCATTTCATCAGCCACGCGCGATAAAACTACGTGTGCATAATAATCATGAACTACGTGTGCATTTCTCCGCTGTGGTTATCTAAAAACCAGATGTGCGTACACGTGCGAGTGTCCACGGTGGTTCCCCTACTATTTACGTCACACATTCCTTTATTGTGGGAAGCTTTATCAATCTCTTCGCTGCTTTAGACTTATCTAGCTTTGTTCTTGCACAACGTTATCGTGATTCCTTCAACCATTGACGCAGTTACGATCTTGGAAGCGTGAGAAAGTCGTACCGCACCAATATCGTCAACTTGATGACTACACCTTGCATAACCCATTGACGTCACCATATCTTCGATGCCAGTCACAATCTCTTCTATGTGTGAGAGAAAAATGCCTTGCATAACCCAACTACGTCATAACATTCCAGTACCGTGGGATCTGAAATGTCACTGCAACGCAGATTTGCCCCCCCACTTCTCATCCATTGTCATGACAACAGTGACGTAAATGACAAATTATCCAATCAAAAGACTAACTCCGCCCTACAATACGCCGCAAAACTCAACAAAAATTGTCAGTCGAACGAATCTGGAAAGAAGAAGGTTCACTCTTCAAACTACACTCCAAGCAGTAGCCACGCTGAGCGGGTTGGGGACTTTGGACTTCCTCATCTCGGTCTATTGGCAGATAGACACAGACCTACTACACGGGGACAGAACCAGGAACCGGACCACTCTACACTAGTAGAGGCCTACTCCAAACTAGCCTACCTAGGGGACAACTGCTGTAACAACCAACTACAAACTACATCGTACCCAAGAAATTATCTACGATATCACGGAAATACAAACTTTCAACTTTCTATCTACGAATCTACGAACAAACTTTCAAACCTTTTATAAAATGGTTAATATTGATAAACTTTGAGAATATTGACATTAAGAAATGGCTGACTTAAACTATTGAAACTTTGGAACATTGATTAAACATTGAGAACATTGAAAACTGAGAATTGAGAATTTGAGATTGATTGCAACTATAAATGTAACTTGAATTGTTTTGATTTCATTATAATTGTATTTTGAAACAAAGAACACCTTCTTGTGTCTTCCCACTCATTTTTGAATTTCAATTTTCTTGAATCTAAATTTCAACAGTTGGCCCTACCGACGACAGCTAGACCGGACACAAAAACTACAGTAAGATCTCTCTTATCCGAGTTGGATGAGACCGGGGGCACCTCGGATTTGCGAAAAACTCGGATGGCGCGGATCAATTGTTTATTTGCTCTCGTAGCATAGCCTGATGTGGTAAAATGATATATGACACATGTAATGGATAAAGGAACATAAAATACACACGATACACTTCATCCAGGGTATACTAAATGATTTAATAGCTTGTAATTCAAGCTCACGAACACACGTACACAATTAGGCCTACATGTCGTAATAAAAACGTATGTCTAGGCCTAGGCCTAGGCCTAAACTCGACGCAGTAGGCCTAGGCCTACAATGCAAACATAGGCCTAGGCCTAGCTCTCTTTCTCATGTGGGAAAACCTCTCACTACTATGCCCGCGCTGAAGCTCACGACGCAAGATAAGTCTGGGAAAGAAATAAGATAAGCCCAGGAATAACAATTCAATGCGTCGTGATTACGAATTTCGTGAATCGGTTGAAACATGATTGCATCTAGTTCCACAACGACCATCTTTGAACAGCTGTGTGTGAGATGGCTGGATCGTATGCGCACGCGCAGGCGCGCGACGCACACTGACCTCTATATGCTCAGTGGGTGGCACTGACGCTTACCGGCGGGCGGCGATGCGCCCGACGCACACTGACCACTGAACTCTATATGCTCAGTAGACTGATGCACACTGCTCGAAAGTCGAGATATATCGCCGATCTATCTTCTTTGCACTCACTCGTAAGGCATGCCTACAAATGTATGCAAGTACATTTAAAAAAGTGCGGCGCGGCGTCTGTAATTATTTTTATGTTTTATTTACGTAGTATTTAAAACTTTAATTTTTTTTTTTTTTTTTTTTTTTTTTTTTGGGCGGCTCGGTTAACACGGAACATCGGATAAGAGGAGATCGGTTAAGAGAGATCTTACTGTAGTAAGTTTCTGAGGTTTGTCATCCTGTTTTAACTTTAATTTGCAGATGATTTTGTTTGACAGCATTAATTTATGTTTTGACTTTTGGATAAAATAATAAAATAGTTAAATTAGTGCGTTATTCTTCAGTGTTGAAATCAAGTTAAATCTAGTTGAATCAATCAATCAATCACAATCTCAATCTTGACAACGGCAAGAATGATACGTAAATTGAATACTCAAACGTCATTACAACGAAAACTGAGGGACCTTGACTTTTTCGTTAAATAATTCCTCAAGTCTCACTATTGTTGAACGTGTCCACTGCGAGACCTACAACACGTGTATGGCGCAAGATACGGAGGGTGCATCACCCCTCAGGAGATGGCTGTTACTATAGCCCACCCAACCATCATCAGTCGCTGTCAGTTAAACCATTCTCCATGAAAGTGCTATTATATTTAACACTGCATATATTTTTTCAACACTACTCCATTACTAAGACAATTCTTATCCTACATATAATTGATTGATTGGATATTGCTTAACGTCTCATATTAATGCACTTTGGCTATTTGAGACGATGATGAAGTATGAACAGAAGGGAGGAGGGAAAACCCGGTACCGGCACGTAGCCTACTCCTTTCGAAAAGTACCAAGGGGACCAACGGCTTACCGTCCCATCCGAAAGGACGGTGTAACTTTAACAGTCATACAGGTTCCTCCACTAACCCAGACTGCCGAGCAGACATCAAGGAGAACGAAGCCGTTATACTAGCTCTCGAACCCTCCATCTGCTCTCTCTAACCAGCGGTATACGCGAGTTTCAGGGCAGAGCGGTCACCCACTCTACCCCTGACCACGCCCGATTCTGCTTAACTTTGGTGTTGGAGTGGGAACCGGTTAAACATCCTATACATAAGTTTATTTTATTTCATTGTTTCTAACTTCATATGTTTGCTGTGGAAAATCCAGTAGTGATATCTACAAAATAAAAGTGTGCCAAAAGATTATTTTAAAAGACAATGGGTTTCAATTTTGGGTCAGTGACCCTCAGTGTTACCGTTGAAACCGGATGATGAGTGTGTCAAGCAGGGTTGGGTAACGACGCGTCGCAAATAATATTCGACACGTCGCGTCGCAAATATGCGTAGAATATGTCAAATATGTAGAATATGTAGAAAATTCGCATCGAAAATTGAATAAGGAATATTATTGTATATAATTCAAATTCCAACCTTATTTTCATCAACCCTAAAAACAAATGAACTCAAGATTATATTTTGAACTTGTAAGCAAGTGTTTGTACTTATTACAAGGCGAGCTGATCGTCATAAAGAACTTGAAGCAAAGAAAACCCGCATCTTCACAAGATACCAAGGTCACCTGCTTTCCCAATCATAAATATGGACAAAGCCAAAAGCCTCCCCAGATAATTCTTCCTTGTGTTTCATTAACCAAAGTCATCCCTTATTCTAAATTTCTTTAATAGTAACATTTCTAGTTATAATTTACATATTGTCAATGTAGGCCTATGTAGGCTAAGGTAGCCTAACTAGATAAGCACAATGAAAAAAAAAAATCACACTGATTTTGCTCAAAGTAACAATACACCTACCTACCTAAGCTCTACCTCCCAGTAATTTTTGACGTGTCATTAATGTCATAAAGTGTAATTTACGACGTGTATATTCGACGCGTATAATACTAGGTATAATACCCGTTTTCGACGTTGAGTATTATACCTACCCAACCCTGGTGTCAAGTGTTGATTGTGTGTGCTGCGCTCTGTGTGGGATACCATGTGGAACTTTGGCAGAAGTTATTGCTATAACAACTGACAGTTGAGTTAATTTTCAAGTAAGAGGAAAACATATCACTGGTGAGGTTATTTTACAATTTTAATGATAAAACTTAATGAATGGACAAAAAGGAAGCATGCCTGTGTATGTGTGTTAATGTGGAAAAGCAAAAGGGTGCCAGAATATAATTATTCAATTAAATATTGTGTTTGGTTTGATTGTTCACCATCTTTCTAATATTGTATTAAATTTCAGGTACGCCTATATGACGGGTTAATTTTATTTTTAAATACTTAAAACATTTTGTTACCTACATTTATTAGCATTTTTCAATGTGTTTATAGGCATTTAAAAGTTAGGATTTCAAACAGTTTATCAATAAAGCCTCTAGCTTACTTACCGGTATTTGTTTACCATACTTCAGTATTTCTGCAATCAAGTGAGACGCTGCAGACTGAGAGTAAATGTCTTGACTAATCAAGGCTTCCATTGCAAAGTCTGCACAACCAGAAGTAGTAATCTGCAAGGCCCATTGAAGCCTGGAGGATGATATGCCTGCCAATGTTCGTATAAGTAAGATCTAAACAAACATACAAAAGTGAAACTAATTTATTAAATGAGAAACATTTAAAACATATATGTTGTCATACATAAAAACCACTTAGCTAAATTAATGAATAAAATTAATGAATGAAGACTACAAGGGTGGGTTTGTGTGTAAGGCTAAACTCTAATTATGAAATGAAAATGAAATTACCACCAGCAATGCGATTGTTGTGTCAAATTGAAATAAATAGTAATAATGTAATAAATTTTTCAATTATCTAAGCATCTCAAATATACTAATCCCATGTACTTTATCTTCATATCCCGGCCTAAACATTCATCTTTGATATCGGTAATCTAATCATCACCAATGGATCAGCCACAAGATTGAAATAACTGGAAAACCAAACAGCTTAGATAAAATAGGCCTAATGTTTGTTTTTAATTTTAATTATTTGTTTTAATTATTGTTTTAATATTTCCCTTATTGCAGCTTTTTTACTTGAAAAATGGAACCAAAGTAGAAAGTTATAGACTGATAGCACTAACAAGTATGCTGGTTAAGATAATGGAACACATGGTAAACTCGAGACTAAAATCTTTTCTTGAAGCGATGGGCTTACTGTCACGGTGTCACCACATCAATCTGCTTTCCAATCAAACAGAAGCACTGTGGACCAAATAGCATACTTCATGAAGGATGTAAAAGAAGGATTTAATGAGATGCATAAAACCATTATATATGTGGACTTAAAGTCAGCTTTTGACCTACTGGACAGAAATAAACTTCTGCAAAAAATGGAACAAATGGGAGTCCCAATGGACCAGTGTTTACGGCTGTATGAGAATGATGCAAGTTAAATAAGGAGGAAAAAAATCTAAATACAAGCAGACAATAATTGGATTAGGGCCTAATCTAAAGCAAGGTGCGAGTCCTTAGTCTACTATATGCTATAGGCCTACTTTGTCATGTATATTGATGATCTAGCACCTAGAACATAAAAGAAAGAAGCAAATGAATAGAATGCTCTATGCAGATGATGTGATGTGGTATACAGGCAACAATATAACCAGATGGCGAGTAGGCCTTGTGGGCATATGAAAAGAAGAAGATGATGAAAGAAGAAATGAATAAGACTATGAAAGCTTTGCATGAATGGTCTAAGATAAATGGTATGGTAGTAAATACAATAAATAAAAACATGTAATTGCTCATTTATAATCACTCAACAAGCAAGGTAGAACCATATTTTAACATTAAGTATGGAGCAGAAACAATTGAGAAATATGTAAATGATGTATATTTAGGTGCAACAAGTGACCGTAAGATGAAGGTAGAGAATCAAATTGATAGGATAGGATGGTATCTTTAAGTAAAAGAAGGATCCAACCTTCAAAGTGATGGTGGCTGCTGAATTTCTTGATAAATAGAGACATAAATATACTATACAAAACACAGAAAAAACAGGAGACATTTTGACACAAGGTCATGTTCATTCAAGAGCTGATTGGCATTCTATTAACATAACCCTAAGTAAAAGGAAAATGAACTTACTGAAGATGGTGACAGGAGTTACCTGGGGAGCCAATACAGAAGCCCATCATTTTCAAAGATGTTAAATTGATACACCTTTTACTTTAAATTTAAATAGACCTTCATCATGCTAAAAACTATGTATATCAGGGCTGCCGTTTTAACGGATTTTATCCGTTTTTACGGATATTTAGGGTGCAAAACGGATAAACGGATTTTTAGTCTTATTTACGGATATTTCGTTAATTACGTTTTCTATGCTTATTTTCGTATATTTGAATCTGCGCGGGCTAATTTCGATTGTAAACATTGAAGGCGGGGCGATAATCGATTCGACTTTCGATAGGGGGCGGAGCCAAGTCCTAGACTCCTAGACATTGTAGAAACTGCTTCCGCTTGCTTTTGGGAGTGGGAGGAGCCATGAACAAACAATGAAGATTGGAGCCTACAAAATTGTTTTCTTTCGTTTTTGTTTATAAAGTTTGGATTATGTGATCATAAATGTGAAAAATAGAATTGGTACATGATTAAAATGTTATTAACAAGTTCTGCAAGACTGCAATGTTATTAATAAACACAACACATGGGCCTAGGTCAAAATTGTGATGCAACATTCCCAGGGCCTAGGGCTAGCCTAGGCGGCTAGGGCTAGGGGCTAGGCCTAGGCCTAAGAATTTTTTAACCAGGTCAGATTTAAAACAGATTTTCTGTAAATAAGTAACATTTTACATTTTTATGCAATCTTAATTAAAGCAACCACGGGCGTTTCTGGCTCATTTATTCTCGTCTGTGCATAGGCCTAGGCCCTAGCAACTTTTAGGTTATGATGGTAACAAATATAAACATAACATTTAGCCATTTTCATAGTTTGATCAATGAAATTAACGTTTTTAGACTTTTCACGGATTTTTGCGGATTTTTAATGTCCTCCAACAGGATTTTTTTTAAATGTCAGTGGCAGCCCTGATGTATATCATACCTATGAGTAGAGTAGGCATGTACATAATACATATAGGCTTCGTCAAGTTGATGGAATTAGGTATACCGTATACAACACATAATATGTACAATGTAAAGTTACATACACATTATAAGCTATATGAATATAAGTATTCTTTCAGTAATGACAGCTATATTGCAGTCTTCTGTTTGATTCATATCATGGATGTCAACAGTCACAACAAATAGCAATTTAATGAAAGTTTGTCTTGTGTCTAGATAGCTTAATTGGTTTGATCCCCAGTCGGGGCATACTTTTATGACAATTACCATCATTCACTAATATAAGCATGTTTGCAGTAAGTATGTGTAGGAGAAATTATACAAAGATATGGAAATACTTATAGGTAGAGGTGTGTTTTTGATTTTATTTAATAAAATCGAAATAACACCGCTTAATGGTATTAAAACCATATAACACCGCCAAACGGTAATAGTAATACGAAATTCACCCTAATTTGTTAAATAGTAAACCAGTGTTCTCCCCAGAAAAAATGTTCACTGGGTATTTCATAAACATTGCCGGGTACTCGCGGGTAGGGCCAAAAATAGTGGGGGTCCGGGGGAATTTGAGATCCTAGATTCGATTTGGTGAGTTTGAGAGGTTTTTGAAGACCTTTTAAAGTCGCTTACTTTTGTTGGATTAGTGGTATGAAGTTGGCCTATAAACATTTCAAATTTGATTGAAATCATAGTCTAAGTATATTTTCTCCTTTGTAATGTAGGCTTTGTGAATTACTGTAGTCCTATTGCTACAATGAGTACAATAGGCCCGTATAAAGGTGATGATGTTATTCTTTCTAAGTGGTTATAATCTAAGATTTGTAGGATTTGTTGGATGAGCGTAGCGAGCGAAGCGAAGATTCCATTTCACTACACTGGAGAAAAAATCCGGAATGTTTTTTTTTTCTGTATTTTTGTGTGTTTGTAACACGATTCCGGCTAAACCGATACTCCGATTGTGATGACATTTTATGGAGGCCTTCGAAATCTCTGAACTTAGAACTGCCACGATTTTGAGCTCAATCGGGAAATTTTTTCTCATAAAAACGCAGTTTTACGATTTTTTCCGATTTTTAAAAAAATCTTCGACTTATAACGCTTGCATGCTTTATTCGATTGTAATGATTTTTTAACAGAACCTTAATTTTATGAATTAAGATATTCGTGTGAAATATAAGCGTAATCGAAAAATTATTTCTCATGGAAATCGAAATTTTACGGTTTTTTTCTTTTTTAAAACAATTTTTTGACATATAACACCTACATGCTTTATCCTATTGTAATGATTTTTTTATAGAACCTTAATTTCATGAATTAATATACTCGTGTAAAATTTGAGCGCAATCGAATAATTATTTCTTATGAAAATTGCAATTTTATGATTTTTTTCTTTTTTTAAAATTACGTAAAAATTACGATTTATTAAAAAAATTAAGTTAATTTTTAATTTAATTTAATTTAATTTTAAAAAAAACTTCGGCTAAGTAATAATTTTTTAACAGAACAACAGAAAATCCGCGTAACACAATGCAGCTCAATGCACCAATTACGCTCATCCAACAACGCGGCGGGACTTAAGCGTTTTCCTAGTAACTTGAAACATTGTTATATTTGATGACTTCATTTTTATTACTTCAAAATTCGTCCTAGCAATCAATAAACTTGGAAAATTGCTAAAATTGTTCACTTGTGTGTGCTCCTTGTGTGCAGTTAATGTTCACGATCATAGCGATGATTGCCATTTTGCCAACTTATGTGTTTCGTTCAAATGCATTCCTTGTTGGGTTCTATAGTGATCAGCGAGATTAGCCTCCACGATGTTGTTTACAATCTGTGCTGCAGTTTAGGGATGGGACGTTTTAACGTTCAGTGGACAGATAGTTTATTAAATTCGCAAATCGTTAAGTAAAAAAATTTTTTAAAAAAAAATCAAAAAATTTTTTTGCAAAATTTTTTTAATTTTTTTTTCAAAATTTTTATTGCCGGGCAGCAGGGAATTATCGCCGGGCGGCCCGCCCGGCGGTCCAGGCCTGGGGAGAACACTGGTAAAACCATATTATGCCATTTGCTTTAAAAATAACAGTTAGGTAGGCCTAAATCTATTCTTAGTCACTTTTCACTACCTACAAACTTCCCGATAAAAACAAGCTATAAAACGAAAACAATAGGACCTACTTGCAATTAAAAAAATCTGATTAAATAGTGCTATTGTGTTTCCACTTTTTTTTAACGGCTGCAGGAGCAATCACTAGGTGGTATAGGCCGATACGAGATAAAAACTGGTAACTAATAAAAATAAAATATTGCAATTTCCTAAGGATTTTAAGTGATATGATTGATTATATCACCGTTTTGCAATGCGAGAAATGCAAAAATGCAACAAGAATACCTATAACACCACTTTTCACAATTTCCAAAACAAAATTTAGGAAAAAAATAGAACCATTTAAACACACCTCTACTTATAGGTATATAAAAAAGACATCAAACTGGATATGTTTAACTTGCCAGGAACTCATTTAAAGAAGAGCAAAATTTGTTTAAAGAAGTACTTTTTAAGCTGAATTTTGAAGGTGTCAAGTGATGGTAGCTCTTTGATATTTGCTGGAAGTTTATTATATACATACAAGTCGTACAGTCAGACATAGGTAGGTGAACAGTGTAGCTCGTGAACCCACCCACATATTTTGTCGTAAGAAAAAAATATTGTTAATATAAAAATGATGTGTTGTGCAAAAGCAGCATTGAGTTTTGTAAGCCCTGTACATGTACGGTCTTATCGTCTACGAGTCAATTCTAATGACAAAAAGACACCGCACTATGAGACAGTGATGTTTGCTTTCTTTGTTTTGTTATCTAGTTTGCCAATGCAGCTGACTGAGTGGTCAGCTCTAAGGTGGCCTGGTGGCTTATCGGGGGTTGCGCAGTTGCGCTGCGTCCATCTTCTATCTCGTTCTCGGGCAAACGAATATGTTTGCCTGTATGCTTCGTCATTACATAAAAAAATAGGTAGAAATTTACTTAAATGGGCCCGTTCACGTTCATTTTTAGTTCTTAGACCGCAGATAGTTGCAGAAAACATGTTTACAGAGTCGAAGCGTATACAACACATAATATGTACAATGTAAAGTTACATACACATTATAAGCTATATGAATATAAGTATTCTTTCAGTAATGACAGCTATATTGCAGTCTTCTGTTTGATTCATATCATGGATGTCAACAGTCACAACAAATAGCAATTTAATGAAAGTTTGTCTTGTGTCTCGATAGCTCAATTGGTTTGATCCCCAGTTGAGGCATACTTTTATGACAATTACTATCATTCACTAATATAAGCATGTTTACAGTAAGTATGTGTAGGAGAAATTAAATTATACAAAGATATGGAAATACTTATAGGTAGAGGTGTGTTTTTGATTTTATTTAATAAAATCGAAATAACACCGCTTAATGGTATTAAAACCATATAACACCGCCAAACGGTAATAGTAATACGAAATTCACCCTAATTTGTTAAATAGTAAAACCAGTGTTCTCCCCAGAAAAAAATGTTCACTGGGTATTTCATAAACATTGCCGGGTACTCGCGGGTAGGGCCAAAAATAGTGGGGGTCCGGGGGAATTTGAGATCCTAGATTCGATTTGGTGAGTTTGAGAGGTTTTTGAAGACCTTTTAAAGTCGCTTACTTTTGTTGGATTAGTGGTATGAAGTTGGCCTATAAACATTTCAAATTTGATTGAAATCATAGTCTAAGTATATTTTCTCCTTTGTAATGTAGGCTTTGTGAATTACTGTAGTCCTATTGCTACAATGAGTACAATAGGCCCGTATAAAGGTGATGATGTTATTCTTTCTAAGTGGTTATAATCTAAGATTTGTAGGATTTGTTGGATGAGCGTAGCGAGCGAAGCGAAGATTCCATTTCACTACACTGGAGAAAAAAATCCGGAATGTTTTTTTTTTCTGTATTTTTGTGTGTTTGTTAACACGATTCCGGCTAAACCGATACTCCGATTAAGATGAAATTTTATGGAGGCCTTCGAAATCTCTGAACTTAGAACTGCCACGTTTTTGAGCGCAATCGGGAAAATTTTTCTTATAAAAAACGCAATTTTACGATTTTTTCCGATTTTTAAAAAAAATCTTCGACTTATAACACTTGCATGCTTTATTCGATTGTAATGATTTTTTAACAGAACCTTAATTTTATGAATTAAGATATTCGTGTGAAATATAAGCGTAATCGAAAAATTATTTCTCATGGAAATCGAAATTTTACGGTTTTTTTCTTTTTTAAAACAATTTTTTGACATATAACACCTACATGCTTTATCCTATTGTAATGATTTTTTTATAGAACCTTAATTTCATGAATTAATATACTCGTGTAAAATTTGAGCGCAATCGAATAATTATTTCTTATGAAAATTGCAATTTTATGATTTTTTTCTTTTTTTAAAATTACGTAAAAATTACGATTTATTAAAAAAATTAAGTTAATTTTTAATTTAATTTAATTTAATTTTAAAAAAAACTTCGGCTAAGTAATAATTTTTTAACAGAACAACAGAAAATCCGCGTAACACAATGCAGCTCAATGCACCAATTACGCTCATCCAACAACGCGGCGGGACTTAAGCGTTTTCCTAGTAACTTGAAACATTGTTATATTTGATGACTTCATTTTTATTACTTCAAAATTCGTCCTAGCAATCAATAAACTTGGAAAATTGCTAAAATTGTTCACTTGTGTGTCTCCTTTGTGAATGAACGTTGTTGTCCCACCCGTTTGTCAGAATTGGCCCAAATGGCACGAAAATATCGCACAAAAAATCAAAAAAACTTATATTAAAAGCTTTATTTCTATAGATTCTGGCAAAATTTTTCAACTTTTTCTTTCAGAAAGCAATACATCACCATTACCTTAATGTCCATGTGAAATATGAACGTTGTAGCCCCACCCGTTTGGTCAAAATCGGCCCAAATGTCACGAAAATATCGCACTAAAAATCGAAAAAAATCGTAAAAGTACGATATTCATGAGAAATATTTTTTCGATTGTACCCAAAAACAATACACCTCTAAGTTCAGAGAAAACGAAGGTCGTGTCAAATTTTCATCAAGATCGCATATGCCGTTTGCCCGGTAGAGAGCGAACAAACAGACGGAAAAAAAAAAAAAAAAAAAAAAAAAAAAAAAAAAAAAAACACCCGAGCTAAATTTTTTGGGGGGTCAGTGAAATTGAAGTCTTCGCTTCGCTCATCCAATTAAAAAGTTATAAATATGGTGTGGGTATATTTTTAAGTGCATTTTTATTAATTGGTGGAAAAAGTTGGAAAAAGTAGCATTTATAATGATAGAAAAACATTGATTAGCTTTCATTCTGCTGCTCTAAAATGTGCAGATTGCCACCAAACATGACCTTGAAGTGCAAATTTTTTCCACTGTTTATTGTTCACCCATCTTAAGTTGTTTTTCACCACTGGGTGGTGCAGGCACGTAGGAATGGGGAAATTCCACCCCCTCCCGATTTTTACCGTGACCCCACTTCAGAAGAGTATTTCAACAATAATTTCCCATTATTGTTGGACGTGATCGCGAACGTAATGATATGCATATTCAATGGTTGTAACATGGTCTATCTCGTCACTGTACTCCAATTCTTTTTATATAGTTTTTACTGTACAAAAAACTAAAAAGACATTAATTTGGTATTGCATTCAACCCACTTATTTTTCCTAGAACGCAACAAAACCACTCTAAAAACCTGGTTTTCAAAATTTTTGCCTGCGGTGCTGTAGTTGGGGGGGGGGGGGGAGCAGTCCCCCTACACACCTGGGGTGGTGGGTGGTACGAAAAAATATCTGTCACCGGTCATAGTGGAACTTTCAAGCTGCCACTGAATCCACATCACGACTAGAGGTGTGCGAGTAGCAGTTTTCTGGTTCAAGTCGAGTTTGAGTACTTCAAAAACAGAAAATTTTCGAGTCGAGTTTCGAGTAGTAAAAATTTGAAGGAAACATGCTAAAACTAAAAGCGAAATGAAACAAGTCCCGGCCAGCTAGGCCCTAGCACCCTTATTGTCACTAGGCTAGAGCTACTCATAGGCCTAGGCTCTGCTTGCTTAAATTTGTTTTGACAGGGCCTAGGCTAAACGTTTGTTTAAAATATGGTTTTATTTTCAACATGCCTAGGCCTTGCTAGGCCCGAGTCCAATAGGATCCTAGAGCAGCCAAGGCCTAGGCCCTATTAATTATTTAGGCAGAGACTAAACAAATGCAGTAGGCCTAGGCCTATTTATCCCATCAGGGTTTTCAGCTTCAGACGTCGCAGACCTAGGGTGTAGACCTAGCAGTAGCTAGGCTAGGGCCTAGGCCTAGGGGCTGGTCTGTTTGACATGACCAACAACAAGTGTTAGTGAATGATGACATAACCTAGAACTTTGTTTAGGGCGGAGAGAAATGTCCACATAAACACGGACGGTTGTGATTTGTTGGTTTAATTCTAGCAAGTGGATGTAGCTTTTAAATTCGTGTTATTTACGTGCGCTAATTGGATGTAAACAGGACTTTAGAATCTCGTAACTAGAACAGCAGGCGTCATATCAATCAACAAGTAGGCTATGCTTTGTACAATGGTGACTACTGACGCGCAACCATGCCGCGCAATTTCGGACTGACCAACATACCAACGTGAAAGTTACTAGAGTAGGTGGGCTTTTACCATAAAGCAAAGGTGCAATACTAGCTTGTTATGTTGGTTGGCATTTATGTATTGAACTGTGCTGCTCTCTAACGTCAGCGATTGGAATTCCGTGAATAGAACTCTGACGTCAACATGTCACTGCTATAGTGCATTCTGAAAACATTTACCAAATACCCGAAAACCCGGAAACTCGAGTAGTAATAATTGAATCTCGAGTAGTACTAAAAATTCGACTTGACTCGAAAACTCGAGTACTCGCACACCTCTAATCACGACACAAACTTTCATTACAGTAAGTAGGTTACTTTTAAGAGTTGTAGCACAGATAACATGGGGCCTAATAATGAGTTATGTGTGGTTGCACACTAAGTGCATCTCAAAACAGCTCCAAGATGATTCTGTGTCTTGAGAACTACTGGCAAGAGTACTGTGACATAGTACCTTTAACTTTGGTTCCGTGACGCTTTTCAAAATCTCAACAACACGTGGAATGATATCGGTCTCGATAAAGTTTCCTGGCAAGAGGTGTGGCCGCTGAACCAAAGATAAGAGTAGTGCCGCTGAAGAGGTCTTCACAGCAGGATCATCTTCATTAATTTGATTAATGATTATTCCAACTGCACCAACAGAAAAAAAGCATTAAAGCATCGTTATATTAGTGCAAGACGACAAAAGTACATTCTCCATGGCATGTGTCTTGAGACCAGAAAAGAAGGCTCTGCAAGTGCTGCATATAGTGATAAAACTGCATGTGACATCAATGGTAAATGGGACCATATTTATGTTGTGGTACTACCCAAGTTTAAAACGTTTAAAATAGGGATGTGACGGTTATCGATTTATCGGTTATTGACCAATTCACCTGTTAACGATTAGATAGATACAGATATTGATTTGATATAAATCAATTGTCAAAAATATAGCTTATAGTGTATGTTATTAAAGTAGTAATCAAACCGTAATCAGTTAATCATTAATATGGATGGATAAGAAAGAGGGTGAAAATACATATCAATAAATTTTTTCAGACATCAATTTTCATTTATGTGAGTAGCCAAAAGAATAAAATAAATACATTTTTATTTAGAATCTACCCACTCAGTCACCTTTTAATTAATTGTCAGCTATGAAATTTAATTTAATGCGGACTAGACTAAGCCAAACTTGCTGGCACAGACTTGGCCAACCAGAGATCGGTATTTGAAATAGGAAAAATAACAACAAAGTGATTGGGTTTGACTCAACCACCAACAGTGCGAGAATAAACAATGACTTTATGCAATTTATTAGGGCACATACCACATGTTGCATACAAACAAGGGCATAAAATCCAAATCCAAACTGAAAAGATCTTTTAATCCAGAGAACATTCATGAGTATATATGTGATTTGGCTATCGTAGACTGGTCAAACGTATACAAAATTCCAACAGATCAGGTTGATAAAAAATTTAATCTTTTCCTGAAAATATATCTCTCACTCTTTGAAACACATTCAAAACAGATACCAGTGATGAGTTTAAAAGTTTCTTCAATACATTCAAGAAGGATCTATCTAAACTTATAAAAAAGGCAAAACGGGATTTTAATTCAGCATTAATAGAAAACTCAGATAACAGGGTTAAAACAACATAGAATTTAGTTACTTATTTAACTGGCAAACAAGGGAATGGTAATGGCTAATGGTTCTAGTATAAATAAAATAAAATTAGAAGATAAAGAAATACTAACTGATAAACATGTGATTGCAGAACAGTTCAATCAGTGCTATACTTCAATTGCAGGTGATCTAATAGATCAGAAAACCAATACCAATGAAGAAATCTGCAAAAGGTTACTGATAATAACATACCAGACTTGTATTGAGTCTGACTATCCTGCTGAAGTAATCGATATAGTAAATTAGAGGTCTGCACGGGCCTACTTCTAGGAGCCCGGCCCGGGCCCGGAATTTCAGGCCCGGGCTCGTATTAAACTAGCTCATCAAAGCCCGGGCCCGCCATACGTGTAAGTAGGCCCGTTACAGCCCGTTCAGAGGTTAAACTCAAAGCAACAGCATGTGGATTTTTTAGTTTTTACCATGGCATATATGAATCAACGTCACGGTGGGGATGAAATGTACTATTAAGCGAAACAAAACAGTGCAATTTTGGTCGAGGAACATTTCTATGATCGCAATCGCAAAGACCGATTTCAAATTACATCATAAAGCCCGATAAAAGCCCGTCTCATTCAGTGAAAAGCAGGCCCGGGCCCGGCTTAAAATGCATAACAAGGCCCGAGCCCGGCCCGTGCAGACCTCTACAGTAGATAACTTAAAATCAAAACATTCAGCAGGGTGGGATGGTGTCTCTATTAAAACATAGTAGTAGCCATTTCATTGCGGAACCTTTGTCGCACATATGTAATTGCTCCTTCACAAGAGGGAATTTTTCTGGAATGGCTTAAATACTCGGTGGTTAAGCCTTTATTTAAAAAGGGAGATAAGGCTGAGATTTCAAATTATAGGCCAGTTGCATTGCTGCCGACATTGTCTAAGGTGTTTGAAAAATTATTTCTTAGCAGACTCCATGTGTTACTCAATGACAATAATATACTTTGCGAGAATCAACACGGGTTCGGAGAGGGACACTCTACTATGACGGCAGCATTCCAACTTATACATGAGATCAATAAGGCCTTAGATAAGAAACTAGTGGTAGGATCTATAATGTGCGATTTGTCTAAAGCATTTGATATGCCCAAACATTCAATCCTTATTGAGAAATTAGAACATTACGGACTAAGGGGTATAGCAGGTTCATGGGTCAGAACCTATCTCACTGACCGTAAGCAACGCGTAGACATTAACAGCAATGGTGTTGATTGTTCATCAGGTTGGAAACAGGTTAATAGTGGGGAACCGCAGGGTTCTAATGTTGGTCCAGTTTTCTTTAGCCTATATATCAACAATTTACCACCTTATCTCGCGCGTCTATGCATAGCAATTCTTTTCGCGGATGACACTACCGTGATAATTACAGCACATAGCATAGACGAGTTTATTTACAAATTGGGAGTTATCAGTTATTCTTAGAGAACTAGAAGCATGGTTCAAGGCTAACAAATTAAAGCTTTAACTGTTCAAAAAACCAAATAATTACCAAGTTAAGGGTCAACATCCTCATTTAACAGTAGAGCATAACAAATTATCAATTGATATAGTGGAGGTAGCCAAATTCCTAGGCATT
Organism: Sweltsa coloradensis; assembly: GCA_024449915.1. Classification (NCBI taxonomy): domain Eukaryota; kingdom Metazoa; phylum Arthropoda; class Insecta; order Plecoptera; family Chloroperlidae; genus Sweltsa; species Sweltsa coloradensis. Next base: position 356,412 of record JAMZAV010000025.1, on the reverse strand, counting down.
AAACTAGATTTTAAACTAAAGTGGTCATCTCATATTTAAGATCTGTGCAAGAGATAAGCTCTTCTTGTTTCACAATGAAAGCCTTATCCACCCAATGTAATTTGGATACAAGGAAAATAGTTTTTCATGCCAACACTCAGTCCCTGATAAACTGTGGGATATTGTTTTGGGGGAACTCAACGAGTGTAAGTAAGATTTTTTGCCTTCAAAAGAGAGCAATACGGTATATTCTCCATTTAGGCTCTAGAGAATCATGCAGACAGGTTTTAAAAAATGCAAAAATATTAACTGTGGCTTGCCTGTATCTGCTTGAGGTTATCATGTTGTAAATAAATTTCCAAACCTATTTCAATTAAATGCAAATGTCCATAATATAAATACGAGAGGGAAGGAAATATTTCACCAGACAAGCCATAGATTGAAGCTATTGGATAATGATCCTGTGAACATGGGTATTAAAGTATATATAATAAGTTGCCTGAAGAATTAGGTAAGGAATATTGGTCTTACAAGTTCTAGAAAGGAGTTTAAGGTTAGGAACTAACATTACGTCAATTTTATTGGAACACAGCTTCTTTATAGTAAGATGAATAATTTGAGACTTGTATTGTATAGGGCTAGCTTAAACTCACTATAGTACCAGTACATAATATGTTATGTGAACCCAAATATCTCAATTTTAATCTAATAACTGATATGAATGATAATTGTATTGCAGTAACTATCCCTGATATTGTATCTACATTGCAACTGTATTAATTGACCAATTTGTACTCTTTTATTGAATGAAACTTTTGTAAATCTACCATTGTACATATATACAATGTAAATTGTTTTAACTGTACTAATTATTTTATCGAATGGAACTTTTACAAATATTGTAAATGCTACGTATTTGCAATTTTGGTCTAGTAACTGACAAAGATTTGAATGACTTGTACTACAGTAACTATCCCCGATATTGTATCTACATTGAAACTGTTTTAATTGACCAATTGCACTCTTTTATCAAATGGAACTTTTGTCAATTACATCTGCATTGTATATTCATACACTGTAAACTGTTTTCATTGCACTAATTGTACTATTTTATCAAATGAAACTATTGATAATATTGTAAATACTTTGTAAATAATACTTAACAATTGAACAGATTTTCCTCATTGACAACTTCAAATACTCGCATGTCTATATGATGTGCATATGAGTGAACACTGTAGAACAGGGGTGCCCAACGTACGGTCCGCGGGCCGCATGCGGCCCGCCAAGCCATTTGGTCTGGCCCACTGGCCCACACTCTCATACATGGACACGCAAAAAAAAATCTTATATTTAAAAAGAAAAATTTAAATCTGATTTAAAGTGCAGCGACAACGATTGTGGCACTCCCTGTGTGTCCCACAATGATATGGGACTGAGTGTCCTAAGGGTAGTTTTTTGTGTGCCACATAACGATAAAATTGTGTGCGTTATATGCAAAGATGTCATCGAAGTGTTCAAAGAGTACAATTTAAAATGGCATAACGACTCGAAACACAAAAGTGAGTATTGGAAAATGGAAATACAAAGGGTCGAACTGAAGCAAACCTTGTATCTCCACAATGTATGTTCCGAAAGAAGATAACTGAGAACCAAGCATCTGTGCATGCTAGTTATCAGGTCGCCTACTTATTAGCGTCGGGAGGATGACCATTCTATGATGGGGAATTAGTAAAGAAAAGTATGCAAGCTATTATTGATATATCATTGCTATCAGCTTGTCACGCAATACAATAACAATAATAGGGGAGGATTGCATTATTAATCCACAATATATAGCCTATTCAAAATACTTTAAATTTTAGGTAATATTCGGGCATTTTATGATGTGGCCCGCCAACATTTAAAATTTATGCCATGTGGCCCAACTCTAAATAAAGTTGGGCACCCCTGCTGTAGAAGGCTTACTTACTTAAATAAATAAATTAATAAATTCCCTGTTATTTATGTTTCAGATTTTGTTGGTTAATAACCGGAACAAGTTCACAAAATGCTAATTAAAGTCGATCGATGAAGTGAACTACCCTATCAAAACAACAATTTGTTTAACATTAAATAAACTTAAAAGAATACTTTATCTATATTATTATCATCTAGTATTATTTAAAACGGCATTCAAAACGACTTCATGAATTTATGTATTTTATACAACTACATGTAGGCATAAATAATAATATTGTTCAGTTCTAAGTGTGCATGTTGTATTTTGACTCGTAGTACAATCATGAAACTAAATATTATACAATAATCGATGTATAAATATTTCTAGCACTTGAGGAAGGAATGGTGAAGAAATGCTAAACGAACATTAATTCTCTCTATGTACTTCATCGACATTAAGATAGTCAAAACCACAAATAAAGAGTTTAATTCTACCTCTCTTGTAGTGAACAACCACATGTTGACTTGGCAACATAGCACCGATTTGTTATAACTTACCAAATGCCCCAGGGGTTGTAGCGGTAGTAATGTATGGGAACGCGTGTGTCCCTGCAAAGAAACAAACATATCAGAAGATCAAAACTAATTAATCATGATGCATTAGAATTAGGGATATCAACGATAATCGTATATCGATTATAGCGATATAGGTGGCTGTATCGCGATAATTGTACGATATCAATATTGCTGGCAATATCGCAATAATTATTGGGCAATGGATTTTTAATAGCAAATTCAGTAGCGTATACATACACGTTTATATGACTAATCGACGCTGCTACAACAATGCTATCTACTTGACGGGATCATTCCCCCCTCCTCCTCCCGCCAATCGAGGAACAGCACTCGCCGCTCTCTTTTTCTCTCTCTCTCTCTCCCGCCCCCCCCCCCCATTTTCCACATTTCGATTACTGCGACGTTGTTTACAGTGACTTGACCGAGGACCTGGCTATTCGTCTCCAAAGGGCACAAAATTCCTGTGTCCGATTTATATTAGGAATAAGAAAATCTGACCATATAACCCCGGGTTTTAAGACGCTTGGTTGGGCTAGATTAAAGGATCCTCCACTCCGTATGCCTAGTTCACAAGTTACTTTCAACATCGTCACAGTCTTATCTTGCCTCTAACTTTCAATTCCTTCACTCAAACCACATGTTTAATACCAGATCTAGGTCCGGTACACAACTCTCATTTCCCATACACAGAACTAATCTCCTTGACCATTCATTCAAAATCCACGCTATTCGAACTTGGAATGCTCTTCCGTCTGAAATCAGAGACAAATATATAAATAACTTCTATGCTTTTAAAAGTGCCACTACTTCCTATTATTCAAATTCTTCAAACACTAATGATAACTGTACTAACAATAAGTAATATCAAAACACCCAAACAACCCAAATAATGAAAATAAATTACATATTAATATGCTCGGTTACCTGTGTTACTCTATTTACTTTACGAGGACTTCTCTGTTACTGTAAGGAAACTGTATGAAAGCTATGGATGAATGCGGAGAATGAAAGGATAGCTAAATTGTTTATCATAATTTCAAATGTTTATGTTTTCAATTAATTATGTGTAATTTTCATCAGGCCAATTACTTTGTGTTCTAATTATCTATAATTTTCATAAGGCCTTCATTATCATTGTTATTATTATTTGTAGTAGTTATAGTATTATCATTGCCATACAAAATGCAATGTAATGTACCTCCTTAAAGGTTGGATGGAAGAGAAAGTTTCACTAGCCTTAATCCCGCCTTAAAATTAAGACCTTAATCAAAATTTAAAAAAATCTCTCTCTCTCTCTCTTTAAGAGAGTATAGGACATGCGTTTTAGGCAAATAGCTGTTCGCTTGGCCCACTAGGTGTCTGAAATTTTAAACATATGTCACGTATGTGGAAATATAGGGCACTGCAGTAACACACTTCCAAATTTTGTTTTAAAATAATTAATAAAAAATAAATTTGTTTTCACGAATTTTGATTTTGTTAAAATCTCAAAAATTGACTTTATTCGTGATTTTTTTCTGGATGATCAAGGCAAAATTTTGAAAATCTATGACCACAGGGCCGTCCATGTATGCTTCATTGACAACTTTGCAAAGTTTCATATACGTCGGATGCATCTTGGCCGAGCGACTAGCTATTTGCTAACTGCCAAATGTGTCCCATTCCCTCTTAATTTAGTACATTCTTAGGCATAACTTATAATATCAAATTGTATACTTCAAATGTTACTATACTGTGTACCAATACATATAAATTATAGAGGTTGCCTACACTTAAAGGGGCTTCATCATAGCCCTATGTAGAACGCCTGTAAGCCAATAAATATCAAATATCTCGCTTCACCGTTCCTTCTCGCACACTCGCTTGTAGTCGTGAGAGAGGCATCAAGGAGCCAGTCGTAGTAGGTGGCGGCCAATCCGCCTACCAGCGTTAAGTTAGGGATGACATCGGGTACCCGTGGTTCTAGAAATCAACCGGAGCCGATTTTAAGATCCGGGTATTTTTCGCGCCCATTTTTAGGCTAATTCACCAGATTATTTTACGCGCCACGTAGATGCGGTCTTCCCGCGGAACTCTTCAGGCAAGCTGCCTGAAGAGTTCCGCCCGTCTGACGTGAATACGTACAGGTGAACAAGTGAAGTGCGTGAACTTTAATCGAGTCTATAAATCGGTCATACGTGAAGATTTCTTTAGCTGGTTCTACGCGAGTACTTAAGTGTAGTTCGTATTTTTAGGATAGTGATCTTAGCGTGTGACAACATAGCTCCAATACAAACACCAAACCCAACTCCATCCAAGAACACTTCCGATGCTGTCCGAACCCCGTGTCAAATCCTGACGTAATAATGGCAGAATTAGAAGTCACCATGGACCCAGGTACCAGCCAACAGGAACCCATGGACATTAACAAGGAAAACAACCAGAAGAGAGTACGAGTCAACAGCAGCGACAGCGACTCCGACCAGTAACCGTAAAAGACACCAATCCTATCTACACTGGATAATTAACACTTTCAAACCATCTGTAGTAGCTCTACAGGATACCTGCTCAAACCATCCGACAAACTTTCTTTCTCCGTTTATCAACCAAAATCACCTATTCACGCCGATCTACACTACATCAGACAGGAGCGGCCTTCAATCAATAGGTGCTAAAATCACATTTGCAATTAAACATGAAATCAATATCTACTCCTGATACAGAAAACCTAATTCAACACATTTCGAAAACTCATGGGACCAGTTGCTAAGTAATATGCCTCCAAACTCCATTATCTGCGGAGATCTAAACGCCCACCACCCAGCGTGGGACCCCAACAGACCTGCATCCATGGAAGGAACCATAATAGCGGGCACTATCCAAACTAGGGCTCTCACCATAATCAACAATCTCGACCCAGGCCTCCGTTTCCCCCGTCAACCCCCGACATCACCCTGGTCCCTTGTCATCAGGCTCCGATATTAACTTGGAGAGTGCTACCAGACCTCCACGGGAGCGACCACTTCCCTATCATTATCCACACTAATCACCCACCGCACCTGCGTCATGCAATCCCAGTTTATAAACACCCAAGAATTATGAAACTGGATTGGCAAACATATAATAAACTTGTGACATGTCCCTAGCCCTATAGGGAAATACCCACAGTGGTCCGGCAGACTCAGTGGAGAAGGGGCGTGGGCGACTGCAGGTGGATGTCTTTGGTACTCGGGTGCCACTTCGTTCTAAAAATCTCTAACGGGAAAATCGCAGAAGGAACGAAGAAGTTTCTACGAATACAGAGAAAGGCGTGGTATAATCATAAGAAGTCCAGTTTAATGTAAAAGTGGGTCCAGCGAAACCTAAACGGTCGCAGAGAAATAACGTGGTGGTGGTACCCACTTTACAAGCAGCTGACAATAAGAAAGAAATACAACGTTGAATAATCAACCAGCAAAAGAAACAGTTTGGTCAAGCTAATCACAAAACCACAAAATGGTTGCTTACATAGTACACAAGCTAACAATAATCAAAATGCGGTATGACATGGGCTAAAAATAATCCACAATAATAGTTGGCCTACTAAGCCTAGAAAATATACAAGTTATACAATACTAATATTAATAAGAAAAGGTAGTATTACAGTAGGAATATTTATAATATATGTACATTATATTTACATTGGAAACAGTGGTGTTACCACTGTCCATTACCGGCACTCCGGTTTATAGGCCTAGTTCGGAACATTTTCCAGAACCCTCGTCACCTGAGTCGAACCACTCGTAGGCCTAGATCGGGTCTTGAACCCTTGACGCGCTCTCATATGGAGAACAAATAAAACTCCCTAGTCGAACCACTATTACACATCCCGCAGGATTCTACCGCGACAGCGCCAACTTACGGAACCGACCCATGTCCGCATTCCGACGTACCTATGTACAATGGTTGACCTGCCCGGAAAATCATCAGTAGTAGGCCTACCTAACACAGGCTAGACCCAACCACTCAAATCTACCAGAACTGGGACTCGAACCCACATCCTTTCCCAGTAGTAGGCCTACCTATCACAGGCTAGACCCTACCACTCAAATCTACCAGAGCTGGGACTCGAACCCACATCCTTTCACAGTAGTAGGCCAGTACCAAGGTCGCCATCCATACCTTCGCATACTCACTCGCTAGGCCTACAAACCCTGGTGAAAAATCTTGGCAAGATCTTGTCAAGATTGTATTGTAAGATCATGTATTTTTCTTGCCAAGAACTTGCAAGAACTTGTCAAGATCTTGCAAGATCTTGTAAAATCTTGGCAAGATCTTGTATAATCTTGACAAGATTGTGGATGGTCTATTTATGCGGTACGCCTACTTGATGCAATTTCGATACACACTATGCCACCTTATTAGATGTTTATCCGTGGCTTGTTAATCTAGGCCCTGTGAACAAGAAAATAAAGCAAGTAGGCTTGCCTGCAGGCTAGGGCCTAGGGCAAACACAGGCCTAGGCCTATAGTGCAAGGCATAATACTTTTAGTCAAACTGTCATCTAAGCCTACTACCTAGGCTACAAGTAGTGGTTGTAAATACTCACATAGTCTGAGGTCTGTAAAAGACATGGCAACTATCTGTAGCTATTTAAATGTGTATGTGGCCTTTGCCTACGATGTAGACCAGGTCTATTATCAACTGTCTACTCTAGTTCTAAATAAACTAAAACAGTGAGACAGCACAAATGCAGGCTTGCATGGCTTGTTTGAATGTAACTGTTAGTGATGACTGATGAGGTTCAAGATGCTAACACCAGGTGGCAGATTTTGACAAGATCTTGTTTATATCTTGTTTCTAACCAAGTTCTTGCCAAGATCTTGCCAAGATCTTGCCAAGAATATTCTTGTTAAAGGGGTATTTAACCGCTAAACTCAAAAAATATATTTCATTCAGGCTAACTAGTAATGAATTTAGCAATTTACAGAAAAATTATTGGGGCCACCATGACCTCCCAAAAAATTGTCAAACATGACATTTTTCGAGCTAGGTCCCATCGGCAAAAATCTCCCATAAGAAATAACATGGGGACGATCTTTATGCCCCGTGACCTTGGAGGATTTTGATCCAAAAAAATATTGGTCATTATTGACGTAATCTACAGCCTTTTCTGCAAATTCTCTATATTTTGTTTTGTAATTTGGGCAAGCAGTTCGGTCAAAATATGCTGATTACCAAGATGGGGTGTGATTTTGGATTGCATATTTTTGCGTGTTTGAGGGTATATTTGGGCACAGTTTCAAGACACGATGTTATAAAGAGGCATTTTAGATTAGTACTATGCTCTAGTATCTATGTGAACCAAAAAAGAAGCAGGCTAAAGACGGTTTAAGAAATTTCCCAAAACACCAATTTTCTCAAATTTCTGGATTGAAAAAAACCAAAAATTCGTGTTAAATCACAGTTACAAGATATAAATTTTTAAACGGTCATTTAAGTGTAGTATTGTGCTATAGATCACGTGGTAAAAAATATTTTTTGGGGTTTTTAGCCCCTTTAAATCTTGCCAAGATCTTGGCAAGAAATAAGCAAGATCTTGACAAGAATTTTCACCAGGGAAGCTTCTCACTAGACCCTAGCCTCAATCCACACATATATACATATTTACAAACACCTGCCAAGACAAATGTAACTCTACACTAGTACACTAGGCTCTAGCTCCTCAACACATATCTACATATTTACAATGACATGGCTAGACCTAGGTAACTTCACACTAGGCCTTAGCCTTGCACATACTACTACTACTACTACTACTACTACTACTACTACTACTACTACTACTACTACTAAACACTAAAACTAACTAGGGACTAAAACTTATAGGCCATATGGGCACACGGCAGCCTACAATCTTAACAGTAGGCAAAATGGATTCAAATGTTCATTAAGCGAGCGAAGCGAGCGTTTCCATTTGACTCTGCCGGAAAAATTAGTCACTGGTTTTGTTTTTTTTTTGTTTGTTGTTTGTATGTCTCGCCATAACATTCGAACGGAGGCTCGGATCGAGTTGAAATTTTGACCATCCGCAAGCTTCGTTCTCGATTGAATGCCATTAGTTTTGTGGCAAAATCGTTCAAAAAGTTAAAAAGTTACATTAAAGTTAATCGAAAGTTACAAAATCTGAGATGGCCAAATCATTTAGAATGTCCGTCCGGTCACGAATATGTTTTTTTTAATATTTTTTTTTTTAACCTTTTCTAGAGTACGGCCGTAATATTACGTCCGCGCACTTTGCTAACAATTTTTTTTTTTTTTAAATTTTGAAATTTTCCCCCAAATTTTTTTTTTCCATTTTTTCCATTTTTTTTTTTTACTTGAATATCGAACTCTCCATCAATGAAGTCATCTTCAGAACTTAAATGTACATTCCTAGTTTTATAGGCCAAGTTAAATAATCTGCAAAAAAATGTTTAAAAAAACCCACTCCTGAAAAGGTTAATATAGTTTATTAATATTTTATTTTGATCCGATAAGTAGTGTAGATGGAAATTACATTATAACAAAAGTAACGTTGCCATGGCAACGAAAAGACGCGCGAAGTTTCTAATGCACTGCCACCTAGAAGTAATCAAAATACTTTCGAGGAAGCAGTCTATTATTTGTCACCAAAGAGTTTAAATAGTTTTCCCAAGGAGTCAAGGTCCTCTAGATGGCGGTGGATTTTATCCACAAAGTAAAGGTTTACACACGGGTTTACCCAAATATCTTGGCAATAATAAATAATACTGGAAACGCAAACGTCGTAAATTTTAAAATTTAAAAAAATGTGCAATGTGGGTCTAGCTATAGCACGTGCTCGCTTATCAACGCGTCCAACTGAGCGTTTCCTAGTCTAGACAATAATATATGCTAGGAAAAGTAAACCGGGTGAGACTAGTATTAGTCCAAGGCCTAGGCTTGGCCGTTGGCCCTAATCACTAGTTGGAGAATTCTAGATATAAGGTCTAAAGGGGTGTTGCAATTCCACCTGTTCTCACTCTGTAGCACTTGGAACCGTTCCTGGCAATAGTTACTAGTAGACCTAACATCTACCATGATGTGGGTACATAACCAGTAGGAAAAGATCCAGCTTACCACCATTACAGCTTCACAAAGAAATTCACACGGGTTTCTGACAAAACTCAGATCCAAATAAATGCAGTTCTCGAGGCAGAACGCCTGTGTCTGCCCACCAGGTAGGCCTAGGCCTACGCCTAGCTAACCGCCTACGCTGCATGGCACACTTGAAGTGCCTTGGGAGGCCTACAGCTTCTGTCTTTCCTACTAACCAAGCAGTCCATCTGGATTCACACCATCGGGTTGGGTCCTAGCCTAGCCTACCCTAGAGGCCTAGGTTGTGTCTCGTAGACGAAAATCCCAGGGCAGCATCCAGACATCATGCCAGTGACCAAAACCCCAGGAGGGGCCGGATCGCCGTTGGCTACATCGCCAAGGTGCGATTAGTCCCAAGAAACTTGGCCCCAAGAAAAAATATGACTTGATGGATTCATAAGGCTTAACAGCCATACTCTGTCTTAGAGAAGATGAGCCCCACACTTCGTGGAAGAACACTTTCTAGCCGTCGACCAAGAGTACCTCACTCTACAGAGTTCAGAAAACGACCAACGGTTTTCTTCCTCGAGTCCTAACCTCAACTGTCAAAATGCACAAAACGTCACTTCCGTCACAGTAGGAGTAAGGACTGCGTTGGCCCGACACGCACAATACGAGATGCTTAGCTCGGGCTAAAACTCAAACAAAGTCGCCCGTGTACTGTGGTGCCCTCCGACGGCAACACGTAGTACCACGGCGCAGAGATAGAGCGGCACATACGGAAGCGTTCTCAGACGTTACAAGGTTGTAGCTTTGGGTTTATGGCAAGCTACAAGCGTCCACCTCGAACTTATATTAGGTCTATAAAAATAAATAGTAATTGCGCACATTTGCAGAATATGGCTGTGTACTACGATAAAGAAACATTCGCTGATGAATTTGCAAGTGTAAACAGCGGCCGCATTGCCAACAAAAAGCTTTTATGCTTGTTTCTTCTTAGGGTTCCTCAAACATCCCACGTCGGTCTGCAGGAGTACTCATCTGAGCCACCTACGAGCCGTGGACCGAGGTGGCACGAGGGCAGCATATTCCCGTAACACAGAAGAGGTAGCCGGTTCAAGACCCGGCTTGCGCATTTTTTTATTTTCTTTTTCCGAAAATAACAGTAATTTATATCTTTGTCTGTGATATATTTAATTTTTATAATCTTCTAGTGCAAGTTAATCTTTTATTTATTTATTTTATTACTCCATATTTGCCAGTAAGGGAACGTTTTTAATTTCTAGATTGATTTCTATAAAAACAATTACACCTAAGGGAGTGTTTCCTGATTAATGAAATTGAGAAAGAAAAAAGGGAATCTAAGTTTTGAAGGCGTGAAGGAAATTGGTTCTCTCTGGTCTCAGCGCCCATCAGTGGCGCACCCAAGGGGGGGGGGGGGGCTTTTGGGGCTAAAGCCCCCCCCAGAACCCCTCACAAGCACCAACATTTAATTTATATTTAAAGCTCTTCACTTTTATTATATCTTATGAATGATACATTTTGATGAAAATAATATTGAAACAAATAAATAAAAGAAAGAAAGAAAGAAATCAAAACACCTTGTTGCGTCTTGAGTTTAGCGCTGTGGTCAGTTTCCTGTATTTTTTTAATTTTAGAGCTGGGCTTCATTTGGATGACCGCCACACGCTCTAGTGGCAACTTTTTAGACCCAACCTCAGTGGCGGAACTAGGCGTCCACAGGGCCCACAACTGCGGGCGGGCCCAGGCTCGCCCGCTAATTTAGGGGGCCCCGTTAAAAAAAACTTAGTAAAAAACAGTATTTCACCCTGTTTGGAAAATATACTATTTGGTTTCGTTGCTAAAATGTCCGTTTTGTGAATCTAGCGACTTGAAGGTGAAATCTAGCGGATATTTAGGAACTTTTAGCGTCCACAACACAACAACAAAACACAACAAACTACATTATATCGGTATTGCATTCAGCCCACAACTGTTTTCTAAAACTCACCAAACGCACTCTAAAAACCTGATATTCTAAATTTTCGACTGCGGCGCTATTGTTGGGGGGCTTCGTACTTGATCCCTATATAATACCCCGGGATGAAAAGCCTGAATTCAACACTGGACCTACATATGGGTATATCTGTCAGGGGGGCCCTCCATAGAAATTTTGCGGGCGGGCCCATGAAACGACGTTCCGCCACTGCCTAACCCAAGTTTCACCCGGCACCCCTAATCAGCAGCGCTGCCACTTTCAAATAGTGCATTTCCGATTCTGAAGAATTGGATTTGTTAGATCAATTGGTAGGGCTGTGCGAACCTTGATTTTTTTTTCGAACCGAACCTCGAACCGAACCTTACGAAAAATCTCGAACTCGAACCTCGAACCGAAAAACCTTAAAAATGATGATTTTGTTGCCATTTCATGAAAAATGGTTTAATAGGCCTAGGCCTAGGCCTAGATCAGGTTGAGGTTCCTCATCCTGAACGTTGGAAGAAGGACCTAGCCCCTACAAGGCCTAGGCCCATACGGATGCCTAGAGCTGCCACGCATTGTAGGGCCTAGGCCTACGCACCACTACGCATAGGCCTAGTCGCAGGGCTAGGCCTAGCCTAGGCCTAGGGCCTAGGATCTTGTTTGTCTTCACTCGATGTGATAATAGGCCTAGGCAGGCCTGGCTAGGCCTAGGTGTGATCCTTATCTGGTTCCCTAGAAGTCGTAGGGCTACGCATACTAGGCCTAGGTATGGGATAGATTCTATTAAAAACGGATTAAACCCATCAAAAGAAGGCCTAGGCCCATACGGATGCCTAGAGCTGCCACACATTGTAGGCCTAGGCCTACGCACCACTACGCATAGTCGCAGGCCTAGGCTAGAGCCTAGGATCTTGTTTGTCTTCACTCGATGCGATGCCTAGGCCTAGCCCTAGGCAGGCCTGGCTAGGCCTAGAGTGTGATCCTTATCTGGTTCACTAGAAGTCGTAGGGCTACGCATACTAGGAAAAGGGATAGATTCTCTTATAAACGGATTAAACTCATCAAAAGTAGGCCTAGGCTAGGCCTAGATGCCGTCAGCTGGACTGAGCTTCAATTTCTTACAAATTGTCATCTTCCACGTCTTCGGCAGCCAGATTTACGAAATAACTGCGAAGGCTTGTCGTTTCAATACATTTGAGACGCTTCATTTTAGGTTATTATATATTACGCGACACGTTTATTAAACAAAAGCATACAATTTACGTCAAATCATTCATTGAAGACGTAAAATGAAATAGGCTCAGTCTAGTACATAATAATGCCGTCGGCTTGGCATTGGCGTTTCGGCATGCGATATATATCGAAATATCGAATTTACTCTCGAAAGTTGTCAGTTTAAACCAGTGACCAACATTTGAATTTTTATTTCCGAATGGCGGGAGGTTCGAGTTCGGTTCGATTTTCGAACCGGTTCGCACAGCCCTATCAATTGGGATTGGTTATACCCCCCCCCCCCCCGGATGAAATCCTGTGTGCGCCACTGGCGCCCATAAGAGTTAGCGTGGTACGAAAATGTATCTCAACGTATCTTTTGACTCGCACAAAAGAAATCAAAACCAATAATACCACAAGATGCGTTATTTTGTTTATTGTTGTTGTTGTTAATGTTATTAACGCTTCCTAAATTCAAACTAATACGAGTTAAATGGACCCATATTTCACACACGGAAGACCACACCCCGGGGTCCCACTCCCTCCCCAGTGATACTCTTGAGCAGACTACATGTTGACGTCACTCGTTCACGGCGCTGTTGGCCGTAATTATTGTAACACTCACTGGTCACGGTAGATATAATGACATTACAAAGTAAATATCTCAAAAACGGATCCCGTTAGACCATCTTTTCCAAACGTATTCATGTTAATCATGAAGTTACTACCTTTAGAACACAAATTTATTAACATGTCATTATGCTTCCTAAGTGCTACGCAACGTTTGTGATTGAAAGTGTAGGTTTTTGTTCGGCTACAATGCATAAGATAGGGAATTCCAGCGCATTTCAAAATGCAATAAATAAAAAATCAATAGGGGAGAGGGGGGGACATTGGTACAGGGGGCACATTGGTACAGTTTGAATTTTGCCACCCATGTTTAATTTTCAGCAGTGTATTATGAGTGATCTAGATGGCAGTGAGGAACTCTACCAGCTCTGAAAATCTGAGCCATTTCCATTGATAAATGGCTAAGTTATGATATAAATTGTATTTAGTGATGTGGAAAGTAAATAGTTGTGATAAACTTTGTAATGGTTGATTATAATGTTATTGTAGGTAATTCAAGCTATTTTTTTTTATGTGATGACCGCAATTTATCTGATTAAATTGTAAGCACATTGCTATGACTGTACACCTAACCTCAAATTTTTTTAATTTATTTTCTAAAACAATACCAGATGGGGCACATTGGTACACAGCCTTGGGGGCACATTGGTACATTACAGGCCCTATGCACCAGCTAGTGTTAGTAAAAAAATCTATCTGTAGACCTAATGTTGCAGTCTATCTTAGGCCTAGATTAGTATTTAGTATATATACATAGTAAAATAGCATTCTAGTGTAGTATATAAGCTGTCTGTCTATTGTAGGCAAACCTCGATCTAGATATTTTCCCACAATAATGTAGTTTAACGTTAAGCTAATTTTAAGCACACACCTAATACTAGGGTCTATGTGGACAAGTTTATTAGCTCATGTATGTAAACCACTATTGACATACATAAAATAAACACCCTATGTAGGCCTAAACTTGTAAATACTGACCAGTAAACATGTGTGTACCAATGTGCCCCATACTAGTACCAATGTGCCCCGCCTATGGGGTACATTGGTACATTTGTAATAATTTTCTATATGTGGATTATTTATTAGTAGTGGTCACAAATGTGAAAGATGTAGTACACATATCATAGATTAAGGGTTGTATTTTACTATGACAAAGGTCTCATTCCCAAATTTGCACATGTATATGTAAAAAAATTAAAAAGTTCTGAACTGTACCAATGTCCCCCCCTCTCCCCTACCGTTAGGCCCATTTTTTCTGTGATATTCACAGGCTTACTTTCATCTTGCAGTATCTGCAATCTGAAGAATATCTATTACATGCGCAGTTATCATCGATCGACTTTAATCAATTATCGATCAATATCGATTAACATATTTTACATAGATCATTTTACGATTTAATATCATTAATTAGGACTTGATCAAGTATGGGTAACAATGACTTGCAATGTTTCAATTTCCTTACCTCCAATTTTGTCCGCAATTGATATTGAATGCTCACACATGTGCTTCAGCGTCCACCCAATGGTCTCCCTAAGTTGTGTGTTTTGGTGAATTATTAAGTTCACAATGGTGCTTAAAGACTCTATAAAGACATTCTCGAAAATGTCGTAAATATCATATTTGCATATGTCACTCAACACTTGAGCTGCATGGACTCCAGATGAATTCTGAAAAAAGCAGTCATAAACCTAGAAGTTACATTCAGTATCCTAGAGAAAAAATTCTAAACATGAAAAAATGACATTGTGAATACCTACTTTATTCTGCTATGTAGGCCTATTCGGGTTAGAGCCTACTAAAAGTACAAGTAGATTTCTGGCACTCACAGCAAATATTGTTGACAGTAACTTAACACAACCACTGAAATAGCTAGCAAAACTACAAGCAGGTCTTAACCTTAGTGCTACTTGGATAAACTTGCCAATTCCTATATAGCCTAAGGCCTACACCTACACAGAATGATAATGAAATGAAAAGCAACTTTTTTCTTTCAATTGACGACTGGTGATAGGCGGAGCTTAAAACGATCAATAGGTCACGTGACGGGACTTGGGACAGATTGTAATTTCCCAATTTTACGTCTGTTGAACGGCCCAACACTTATCACGCTCTAACTTTTATTCTATTCATTATTTGGTTTTTGGACAAAACTTAAGAGGAATAATATTTAGCAAACATATCATTCCTTCCAAGTGATTGTTTCAAACTTTTTGACACAGCCGTTAGCTTGTAATAACAATGTATGCATTATACATGAAAAAATAATCGAAAAAATAATCAAACCGACTATAAGTTGGCTCAACTTCAATCGACAAAAAACTTGTACTACTACTACTACTACTAGACTTCTACTACTCGTTGGATATCAACAAGACCTCTTTCAAAAAATGCATCTGACTGTTTAAACAAAAATAAATTAACTTTCTAGACAGAAAGTGCACTGAACGAAAATTTACAGTGCATGTAGTAATATACAGCCAGCAGTTTTTCACGGCTCATCCGCGCGTCAAAAGTGCGTATTATAGATGAAAACACATACCCTGCATATTAGCATGTGCACTGTAAATTTTTTATCAGTGCACTTTCTATCTAGAAAGCTAATTTAGTTCTTGTCTAAACAGCCAGATGCATTTTTTGAAAGAGGTATTGTAGAAATCCGATCAGTTTTTTGTCAATAATTAAAGTTGAGAAAACTAATTATACTTTGATATTTGTTTCGTATATAATGCGTACATCGATACAACAAGTTAATGGCTGTGTCTAAAAATTAGAAATAACCGCTATTAGAAGGAATGATATGTTTGCTAAAAATTATTCCTCTTAAGTTTTGTCCAAATAATGAATAGAATAACAGTTAGAGCGTAATAAGTGTTGCGCCGTTTAGCAGGCGACAACTTGCAAAATGAGGATCTATCCCAACTCATTCCGCCATGTTGCCTCGTGACGTCAGGAGGCGGGTAAACTTCTAGTCGTCAATTCCCTAGGGCAATGAGTAAACAAACCTAGCTGATTCTCTTAGACTTGTCAAGATGTCAAGTGATGAAAGAGAGCATGATGTAGAGTACTTTTAATCATTAAGATTTTTTAAAATTTATTAACTTTTCAGTTGACCTTACTTTTTTAAGGAGGCATTTCAAGATCTCAAAAAGCTAATGGGAAAATAGAATAACTTCTGGTTTGAAACACCGTGATTTTTCCATTTTTCCATTAGAAAGATAAAACTTGAAACGTTCTTAAATCAACAATAGTTTTATTTTTAAATAACAATCAGTGGAAGATTTTTGTATTGGAAGTTGGCAGCCTGATGTTCTGAAGGATCAGCCTAAGAAGTTCATGAGTTGAGGTTTATGAATAGATAATCTAAACTGTACATTTGAAGCCCTAATGGAAGTGAATAAAACAATTTATAATGAATATAAATGAAAAATGTTTGTAATGTATCATACGTGACAATAAAAGCAAATAAGTTGTTTTTGATGTATCTAGGCCGAATAGTTTTGATATTTTGCAACAAAGTTGGTGATGTTTACCAACACATTTCTGAGAAGTAGGTGTCACGGATGTTACATTTATGTCGTAGAAAGATCACAACTTATCATCATGTGATCACATATGTAAAATATTATTTATCAATGTACCATAACTATTTGTAAGCCAAAGTTACCATCACTGGTGAAGGAAAGTGTAAAATCACCCATCGATGAATAGCAGTGTGCCATACAGAAATCAAAGAGACGTGATTTGACAGTGCTTTTCCTTTATTAGGCCTAATATGGGAACACTGAGAAAATATTAATTTCTGATGAACAGGACTAAAAAGTTATTAACACAAAACAAGTGGAGTGTTTTTCCTGCTCCAACAATCAAGGAAATTGAAAGCAGAGTGGGTTTTGAATTTAAAAACTAAATGTATAGGCCTGTGTTATATTTTTTCTAATGACTACATTTAAAAGTGAAATGTAAAATTTGTAGGCTAGTTGTTTTTCAAATGTTTGTAGTACGCCAAACCGTTTATTAACAATAATTATAATAAAGGAAACTCTTCAATACTTTAGGCCCAAGTGTATAGGCCTATTTAATTAGGCTACAAATACAATTTTATTTTGAACAAAGAAAATTAAGCTATATTATATTAGATATTAGAAGTGAGAAGCTCATCTCTTAAGAGAGGTTGGATGGCGTCTAGGAGGTCTCACCTCGGGTATTGAATCTTTAGGTATTACAATTTTATATTTACCCGGAAACCTGCCTGCTCCTTCAAACACATCTCTATTATCGTTAAGGAATTGCTCCTTATGATTGGCTTGCACAGAGTTTACCCTCTGTATTAGGTCAAAACTCAAAATGTCTAGTCCTACATTGCACAACAGTTAATTATTATATGAAAAACTTGTTACAATATAGTCATGACTACTTTTTCGGGTAGATCGAGTAAATGTAGGCAAATTATTACTAGATTATCTTGAAACACCATCGTGTCGTGGCCGCTGTGGACCACATTGTAAAACTAAGTGAAAAAAGTCACAAGATAAAATCAAATGGCATGATGAACAATTATTGTTGTATTTATTATCACATGAATATACATGCACAATTAAAATGTGACACCTTAAGAGTTTTATCCACCTAAACCTACCTTGAGATAAAAAAATGTGGTAGGCCTATCTTCTATCTAGTGATATTTTATAAGTATTTCTAATGAACGAATCATAACACAGAACACATTTATCTTAGCAATCTGTACTCGAAACAATGCAACCATGTTCAAACACATTTTCCCGACAACATAACGTACAAATAAGTTATAAGATGTAAAACATAAATCATTTCCTAGGTGCGGTGAAGTATGAAATTAAGCCAAATTGTTATTTCAACGATTAAACAATTCATAAAGATTTCTCTTTTACAGTTTTGATGTATTTCATTTTATTTGAGCTCTCCCATAATTTATCCGCAGTATTATTTTGTGTCACGATGCAGAGTAAAGGACGATTAACCCATTGGAGCCGACTTACGGAACCGTTCCGTATTCCACGCTTGTGGCCCAAAAACTGACATACGGAACAGTTCCGTGTCCGTTCCGTTCGTCTTTAAATTCGCGCCAAACCGGCATAGTTCAGTCAATCTCACACAGATAGCAGCACTATATGGAGGCTGTCTCTTTTACCGACTTGATTGAGTTTTTTCCCCGATAAATTCTCGAACACGGCCATTTCACAGACGACTACAAATAAGATGAAGGCCTACAAATTGTCAAGGCGGTGCGCCGTAACAGAAATAGGCTTCTCAGCTGTTGTTTACTTCGTAAAACTGACGTAAAGCTCATGAATGTTAGGAGATGGCGAATCTGAAGGCGAATGTGCTGAATTTCCAATGAGCGCGATATATTGTGAGATTTGGGAAGTGTTGTTGATAAGCTTGCAAATGATGCAAGCGATAATAGTGATGTGGATGAAGCCTAGAGTACTTCTTACCAAGATAAAATAAGACGATGACACAAGTAGGGTTAGGCCTAGGGCTGGCGGGAATATAAACTAGAAAAGCAAAGCATATGAACTAAAAACAATAGGCCTAGGCCTTCAATTTTGTGGATTCTTGCGATTTCGGCCCGTAGGCAGGGTGCGGCGGGGTGCCATCCCCCGTAATACGGATTTAAATGGATCCGTACGGGCAAAATAAGCAAAATCAACTGGTGGCTCAATGGGTTAAAGGAAATTCGGCGTGTTTGTTATTGTAATACAACTGTAAACCATTGTTTGCACTTGAAACATATGTATCGCGAGCTACTGAATACGCCGGCTCAGTCTCGTTGCCTGCTCTCTGCGGGAAGGCAGGCGCGCGAGGGAAAATCCCGTCCGTCAAAACGTGCGTCAGCGGCTATGCACTAAGGGCCCCTCCAGAGGTAATATACTAAATCCTCCTAGGGTACAGTCCCATCCACTTCCTAGTGAACCCCACTGCCACCTATACATACTACATCAGTTTCTATAGGCCATATAGCCTACCATACTGCACAAAAGATTTTTGGACTGCTTTTACAGATAGTATGTTATTATTTTTTATTGTTTTTAATTTCACATCTTGATATTCTGAGATATACATTTTAACAAAGATATACCTATGTAGTTTCATACCTACATCTATTACATTTAATAAAAACATATGCTTTATAGTATGATTAGACTATCCTTTTTTAGTCCTGAATTTTTACTGTCCCATAATTACCCCAGATCACCCTATACAGTATGTAAATGTACTAAAAAGTAAAAAATAAATTCTTGCCTTACTCGGAAAATAAAGGCGTTGGGCGCTTTCCCTCCATGAACAATAAAATTCTGTAATCAATGTCTTTCCCACGCCTTTGTAGTAAAAATGCCATCTGCCATTTCTATTTTCTACGCATGCATATCTTATGAATGAATTCTACCACCACCTCCTAAATAAGGCAGTAAAAATCACGGCTTGGACACTCATCAAGCCTTTAAAAACAATGGTTGATTGTTGGCATTGCCGTGACAAATTTCCATTGTAAAACCATTATATTGATTAGGCCTAGGCCTAATATAGTTAATAAATAATAATACGGTACAAGTAGGCCTCCGCTATAGGCTAATTATGTTGTAATTGTAATATTTAATTATGCATAGGCCTACAATAATTAACTATGCCAAGGTAGCCAGCATTTCTGCTAAATATGATAGTAACAGTGCAAAATTTTTGTAGAAGCGATGATTGTCACTCAACAGATAAGCCTAGATCACCACCTGGTTTTCCCGTCCAAATTATGTGTAAAATTTTCAGCTTTTATTTAATAATAAAACAAGTTCATGAGACTTTCCTATTAACCAAGGTTTAGGCCTACTAAAGTAATTGAATCAATTGCAGGTAGTTGAGAAACCAAATTAATGACTGGTAGTAGTTTTGTGTTTCACTCAAAACTGTTACCTAGGCCTAAGTGTTTTATGTTTTTGTGTTTCACTCAAAACTCCCACATTAGTCACTAGTTTGGTTTCTCAAATTAATATGTAGGTACCTGTAACTGATTCAATTACTTTAGTAGGACTAGCTAAGCCTTCATGAATTCAAATCTGATTAAGAGAGGGAACCGGACACATTTGGCAGTTGGCAAATAGGTATTTGCTCAGCCAAGAAGCATCTGAAGCATACAACTTTGCAAAGTAGTCAATAAAACATACATGGACAGCCCTACGGTCGTAATTTTCAAAAGTTTGTTTTAATTAGCCACAACATTTTCACAAATATTTGTACTTTTTTTTTACAAAATCAAAAATTGTGAAAATCATATTTTTTAATTGTTTAAAAACCAGTTTTAGAAAAAGTGTTACATTGGGCTAGCTGTTCAAAATTTCAAATACCTGTGGTGTCAGTCAGCCTAGAGGCCTGGAAAATATTAACTATAACCGTGATTGTATGTTAGTGTGTTAAAATTTCTGTGGGCTCACCGCCCAGAAATGTAGAATTCTCACTGTCCAAAAGTATGTAACTGGATGTAGTCAAATTCATATCAAGCATTATAATTTATTCTAATTGTTGGTCCGAGGCGTGAGCCTACTCCTACCTAGTAATTAATAATAAATAATATACAAATGTTTACATATTATTGTCAACAAATAAAATTTTAACCATTTGCAAATTTTTATGTTCAACATTGGACTTTGTATGACCCATGGGTTGTGCCAATGCTACGGGGTTCCTCGGCAGCGCCCACGACTGTTGCCATGGCTACTACGACCACGGGCCAACTGCCTTATATAGTTATAATCATGTGAAAATAAGCTAGGAACCAATGAATTTGTCTGGCGGTGAGCCCGTATAAATTTCTTCGTGCTACGTATCTAAAATATAAATTGACGTTAAGCCGAGCAAACAGGAAAAAGGCTAAAACACAATGTCCTCTCCTCTTAGTTCTAACTATAGTGATGAAGTTCCTAAAGAAACTTAAATATGCCAAGTCTCAATGCTCAACATTAAGTTTCTTTCAATTCAATCTTAGATTTGTAGGGTCCCTTAGAATTTGAATCGAAGGTGATCGTACGTAGGCATGTTATTACATAAAAAAAAAAAAAAAAAAAAAAAAACATTTCCATAGGCCTACATCTAACAATCACATGATGGTAATATTATGTTTATCACACTAATTCCTTGTTTGCCATGACCCCATGCAATTACACAACCCACTCATTTTGCTAGAGTACTTTAAAAGAAAATAAATGTGGTACTTACGGATGAATTTAACTTAATATGTTCTAAAAGCTTTGGAACAAACCCCTTGGTCATAAACTCTTCTGCATTTTTTACACTGAATTTCATATAGCGTCTCAAGATTATGGCAGCTTTTTCGGTAATTAGTACATCATCTTCATCTCCTACAATGAGCATTAGCAGATCCAAAATGTTGTTTTTTTTTAATATTTTCAAAACATCCTTGTCTTTGAAATCAAATCCACCCATCTCGATTAAAAACGTGAGAGCATCATTATCATCTCTGTAGTTGGATATAACTGGAAATAAGCAGAAACCACCTTTGTAGAGCACGTGAGGCATACTACATAACACATATAAATATTAGGCCCAACTTTTTACCCCCCCAGTAAAATAGACTAAGTTAGTTAGTTAGTTTTATTAGTATCCAAGAGATCTTACATGATAACAAGATATAGGATGTGTCAAGTTGGTGCCTATAGGCCTATATACATACATAATTATTAGGTACAATAAAAATAATTCATATCAATGAATTATTATACATATATATATTAAACAATTTTAAACCTATTTAAAACTCTCAGTAAAAATCAACTTTCCTTTATGTTATCGGAAATCATCAGTTTGCCTCTGAAATGTGTCTGCATCAGTGTAATTCGATTTATTAAGTTCCCTCCTATGTAAATCGTTTATTTAACTGAATAGGAGAGGTTTAATAAATAAATAAATAAATAAAATGCTAAATTGAAAATAAGATCAAACGTTTATCATTATGTTGCAATGCAGGCCAATGCTGTAAATTGTAAGCTCGACATGACGACAAAACAAATTGACGCACACAAACTAGGCCTACATTGTTTCAATATTGCATTCCGCCCACCACTTTTTTCTAAAACGCACCAAATACACTCTAAAAACCTGATTTTCAAAATTTTTCCTTGCGGCGCTATTAATGCCACCGTGCGTCCGCGCTTAGTCCCTTTCCCACGACTACACATGCACACGCAAATCGCCCCCCCCCCATGATTATGTCCTAGATCCGCCACTGGCTCTAGGCCATTTATTGCCTACTCCCAGGAGATTCTTTACGTTGCACTAGAATAAAGAATGGAGAAATTACGCAACGACAAGCTTTTATATTAAAATATAGCCTACCTAACTTATTTTTAACTATGGATCAAGGACTAGTGCATGTAATAGTCATTTGATGTTATTTAATCTAGTCCACAATCATGTATTTGATAATAAAGTGACTAATTATATTTGTGCTGCATTTTAACACTGGCCAAAGTCACCCCAAGTGATGGTTTGTCTTTGGCCACCCTCTTTTTTTTTTTGCTTTGGCTACTTGAGTCACTGAAAATTTGGTAACACTTAACTGATCTAAGCCCTTGGACAAAAATTGACAGAAAATGTTAACCTCCCATCAGTTATCACGACCGAGCAATTGATAGGTGAAGGACCAAAGTGGCCCAAAGTCACCCAATCTTACGGTATAATAATAATAATAATAATAATAATAATAATAATAATAATAATAATAATAATAATTATAATAATAATAATTTCTTGCTTGATGTTTTCACAGCCCGAAATATTAGAGAAATCAAATATTTTACGAGCCATTTCGCTGTGTTCGTTTTTATTAAATTACCTGACGTTTCGATACGACTGTAAACTATGTAGGGCTATGTAAAGTTTTTCAGTGTTGCCTCAGATGATGATACGCACAGTCGTATCGAAACGTCAGGTAATTTAATAAAAACGAACACAGCGAAATGACTCGTAAAATATTTGATTTCTCTAATAATAATAATAATTAATAATGGGAAATACTAAATTTAATAAGCCTATTCTGTAACTGAGCAAAAGAACTCTTAACTTGAATAAAACAATACAATACTAGGAAGTTTCGCAAATGCTGTTTCAGGCGTGTTGTTGGATGAGCGTATGTTTTTTTAAACAAAAAAAAGCGTAAAATTGCGATTTTCATGAAAAATTATTTTTCGATTGCGCTCAAATTTTACACAAATATATAAATTCGTAAAATTAAGGTTATGTGAAAATATCATTACAATCGGATAAAGCATGTAGGTGTTATAAGTCGAACAAATTGTTTTTTAAACAAAAAAAGCGTAAAATTGTGATTTTCACGAGAAATTATTTTTCGATCGCGCTCAAATTTCACAACAATATATAAATTCATAAAATTAAGGTTCTGTGAAAAAATTATTACAGTCGGAAAAAACATGTCTAGGTGTGATAAGTCGAAGAATGTTTTAAAAATATAAAAAAATCGTACAATTGCGATTTTTATAAGAAATAATTTTTCGATTGCGCTCAAATTTCACACTAATATATTAATTCATAAAATTATGGTTCTGTGAAAAAATCATTACAATCGGATAAAGAATGTAGTAGGTGTTATAAGCCGAAGAATTTTTTTAAAAATCGAAAAAAATCATAAAATTGCAATTTTAATGAGAAATAATTTTTCGATTGCGCTCAACTAAGTTACGAGATTTCGAAGGCCTCCAGAAAATTTCAGTGCAATTGGAGAATCGGTTTAGCCGGAATCGTGTTAACAAACACACAAAAATACAAACAGAAAAATTAAGAAAAAAAAAATCGTAAAATTGCGATTTTCATGAGAAATAATCTTTCAATTGCGCTCAAAAACCGTGGCAGTTCTAAGTCCAGAGATTTTGAAGGCCTCCAGAAAATGTCATCGCAATTGGAGTATCGGTTTATCTGGAATCGTGTTAACAAACACACAAAAATACAAACAAAAACAAAAAAGAAAAACAAAAAAAATCGGAAAATTGCGATTTTCATGAGAAATAATTTTTCGATTAATTTTTCGAATCGTGCAGTTCTAAATTCAGAGATTTGAAAGGTCTCCAGGAAATTTCATCACAATTGGAGTATCGGTTTAGCCGGAATCGTGTTCACAGACACACAAAAATACAAACAGAAAAAAAAGAAAAAAAAACATTCCGGATTATTTTCTCCAGTGTAGTAGAATGGAATCTTTGCTTCGCTCATGCAACAAATGCCCTTAGATATTTAGGCCAAAATGTAGTGATTTTACTAAAATTAGGCTAAACAGACGTTTTACTAAAAACACATGTGAATAAACAGACCTGCAGTGCGATCACGTAAAACTCCAGAGATAACGATAGAAAACGATTTCTATCGTTATCTCTAGCTACAATAGATAACTTTTGCGATCACGTAACTACATAGCTAACGTTCTCTATAGAAAGCGATTTCTACTAGAAAACTTCTTTATCGACGTACAATTATTGTACGTCGAGTAATTATATCGTACCTTCACAGCCATGTTCACAGCGTTAAATCGCAAATAAAAATCATTGCAAGGCAGTGAAAAAATGAAAAATAAGCGGTAAATTCAAATACGTACCAACATGACGTAAATTCATATCGTAGCCTACGTAATAAAATGATAAAAATAAAATCATAATAATAATAATAATAATTATTATTATTATTATATTATTATTATAATAATAATGTTAATAATAATAATAATAATAATAATAATAATAAAAATAATAATAATAACAATTTAAAAATAATAATAACTATGAATAATAAATAAAATAAAATAGTAAAAAATAATAATGAAATGTCTGTGTATTATTTATTAATTCATTGTATAATAGTAGCCTTGATAACAATTTACAAGCCAACTGATTTTTCAAGTTTTATACAATCCCTGACCATCCAGAGAAAAGCTTTATTATTATTAGGTATGTTTAATTGTATGTAGAAAGACAGTAGGCCTTCTTGCACAACCCTATGTTTTGTATGCAAAGTTCATACTCTGATTTCCACGGCAATAATACAGTTGCCATTCCTTACAGCCTACATTCATTGTAGAAAAGACTTCCCTCCCTTGCAGATATGTTGATTGGTCATGTTTCTATTAGCCCACCATTTGGGAAGGCATACTAGGAAGGACAAAGTGAACACAGATAGTGTAAGTTAACAAATAAGCAGCTAGGCCTACCAGTGGTGTCAAACTGTTTTCAAATATCAGGATTCAGGATTTGTATGGGTAATGGCACTTTCTCAGACAAACTTCACTAATTGTTTTCCAATTTGTAGCAAGCATAAAAGTGTAAAATAAAAAACTTGTCTTATCATACTTTTTTGTAAGGGAAATGTTAAACTAGTTCTGCAGAAACAAGGCATTTTTTATTACAATTCAAAATAATTAGCATGTGTGTGTGTCACATGAACACATCTACACAAGTGCCTCAGACTGTATAAATATAATGCCTGCTTCTAATATCATTTAGGCCCTTCCATGACAATTTTGTGTAGTGTTTTACTGAAATACAATTAAATTTGGTTAGAAATTACATCTTTATATAATTTTGGCTTCACCACTTAAGTGAAGGACAGAATTGACATTTTTAAATCTAGGGGAGAGGTGTTTTTAAATACATACCGGTATTTTAATATCCAATTGATTTATGTGGTTACCATACTAAAAGAAGATCAATTTGGTTGTAGAGGAAGTAGGAGCAAAATGCCAATGATGCAGATTTATTAGAAATGTGGTAGGCCTACATGACTAGCTACTATTTTGAGGTCTAGAATTGTGCTTATATTTTATAGTTTATAAGAATGGACCTCTTGCAGGCATACTACATAATCAAATAGGCCTAGTGTCAGTAGTGTCTTTGTTAAAATCAATACAATGTTTCTGTTTTAATACAATAATATTAAAAAATATATCCAAACAAAAATATAAGTACCATAATACAGTAGGCCTTCCTAGGTACCGTCTACTGTAGATAGCTGTCAAGTCTATACTTACCGTACATACCCCTAGGCCTAGGTGGGTACATATTTTAAAGAAATGTTGCTACACGTAGGATTAAACATTACAACTAGGCCCCTACATAGTGCTTGAAAAGTTGAAAGCTGCATTCTTTAGCACCATTCACTCAGTGTTTCTCTGCCAATCACCCACGTTACCTAGTTTAGCATTAAATATGGAAGGTACAAGTTAAGTTACCAAGTATTCAGATTTAAAATAGTTGGAAATAAATCATTCAAAAATTAAATCATCCATCTCAGCCGGGTATCGAACCTAGGACTGTCATATTGGTCTTGAAGTACATGTACGTGATTCAGTGTTTTGTTGATTGAGTAGGTAGAGATTCTTTTATGTGTACCGGTAACAGAGAATAGCAGTCCGTATTGGATCATAAGGTTTGCGTGCAGGTCCGAAGTTTGATCCTTGCTCACGGCCTTGGGTTTGGTCGAACTAATGTAACTGTAGGGCAAGGCTTGGGATAAGTTCTCCAAGCAAGATAAGGGCCTACAGACTAGAGGCACTGTAGACTAGCTTAGACAAGTGATCAGTTAGCTAGGCTAGCCTATGCTAGGCCAATCCTTCTCAGGTTGACAAATGACATGCACCATCCTATCGCATTCATCACAAAGCATATATCGCAATATGAGAACAGCACCTAGCTGGTCCTAGATAGGGATGACATGAAATTAACTGCGGGTCTAAGGCCATTGTGTAGGCCCTAGACCCATCCATTATGTGTATCGGCATAGCCTACACCAAGCCCTAGAACCGAATACAAATGCGAAAAGTAAGGTTAGAGGAACCCTGCGATCTAGGCTAAGCATCAAAGCCTCTATTCTACTGTACTATTCTAAACTACTACTCCTACCTGCCGGGCTTAAATTGACTAGGCCTAACACTTGTGCTATGACTGGTCGTAATTGGCCCTACAGAAAATACTAGGGACTTACTACGCCTGGGCCCTAGGCCCCTAGCGCAGTGTTTGACAGGACTGTCACCCACCAATGTAAAGAAGGTTAGGTTGGTTTGCAGGCCAACATGTACACGGCTGACGGCTGGAAACTCGGAAGGCTGTGCCACAACAGCTGTGCCAAGAGGAGGCAAATTTAAAATAGTCCTTTACGAATAACATATTTTCGTACGGTCATATGGATGCCGGCTATACGGTGGACTAGAGTCCTTGTAATCCAGTCTTCATGGTAAGCTTACGCACAGTATGGGCTAGCCTAGGCCATGGCTATGCCTAACATACGCCTACGACAAACTGAGCAATTTGAAGATTATTTGATAAAGTTATTGAACCTAGATAGTTTATTATTGTTCTGCATACCTTGTTATGTGATCTACGTGTAACAAATAACATCTAAAGTGCATCATTTTATTGTTATTAAATATAAAAGAGCTGAGGCGGTATTGATATGAAACAAGTCCGCCATTTGTAATTTGAGCTTTCTATAGGTGACAACTCGTAACGCGAGTTCCTTTGCTCACGCTAAATATTTGTCACTGTAGTTATCGTTGTCTATAGAGAAGTGATGTCACGAGTTACGTGGTCGGACTTTAGAATAGTTGTCACAGAATTGAGATAACGATAGAGAGCTCATGAGCTTTCTATAGAAATCGATTTCTACAAGCTTACATGATCGCACTGCTGGGTAGTAACGTAACGGAAGTAACGCGTTTCTGTAACGAAATTACTTTTTTCAGTAACGAGCCAGTAATTTAATTACAATTTTCTCAATGTAACGGAAGAGTAATTTCACTACTTTTATCATTGTAATTTGGCGTTAGTAACGCGTTACTTTTGCCGCGCGGCCCGCGCCTTTGTGTATCAAATATCAGTCACTGTGCCAGTGCGCCTGCTACCTCTCTACGTATCGCCAGTTTGAACAATGTGCATGTGCATGCAGCATTTCCGATATTTCGTAGGTCTGATCGAGAGATTTCGAGTCCCGAGTTTTTATTTCAGAACCTAGTCATGTTTACTTTTGGTACTTCCGCCTATGACAAGCGCCGTTGATGACGTAATTACCTACTTGACATCAAACATTCAAGTCTGTGTCAAATAAATCGATAGTCGAATTGTTACACTTGTGGTGTAGTTACAACATTTCGCCGATAGATGTTACCCGCGTAATCAATAATTTTCTATACGTCGATATCTACAATATCTCTGTGATAGGCCTCCGCTGGTTTTAAAGTGTGGGCGTGGATAACACCCTGTCTGAGACCCGCCATCGGCAGACAAAGCACTTGCGTCATACTCGTCAGCACGTCAGATACATTTTAAATTAAAAAGTAATTTTTTAAAGTAATTTCACTACTTTTTTCATAAAAAGTAACGTAATTTCATTACTTTCTTGGAAAAGTAACTAAATAGTAATTTAGTTACATTTTGGCTGAAGTAATGAGTATGTAATTTCATTACTTTTCAAAAGTAACTTACCCAGGTCTGTGAATAAACCTGTAGTATGATTTCCCCTTCCGCCCTCCCTCAAAACTTGGGTACCGGTAGGCCTATCTACTTTTTGTTGTTTTAGGTTACAAGATAGTAGCTAGGCCTACCGTGACTTTCCTAAGTTTTCCAGATTAAAATAACTTTTTCACGCTGTAAACTTGGGTCATTGGGAAAATATGATAACTGATCCACCCATGTGATTGTGAAGTGTGAATGTGATGATTGGCAGTGATGGCACATCAGAATTCAGAATGGAGGCTGAAAGCCCGCCCCTGGAAAATCTTTTGATTTTAGAGATTCAATTTGGTAAATCTTAGAGATTATTTAGGGGAAATACGGAAATTCCAGAAATCTAAATAAATTCCTCGACTTTTCAATATTTATTTCCTGTCTTTTCCAGGTTTTACAGTCTAGTAGACACCCTGCTTGAGATTTAAAAAAAAAAGAATTTATTTGTTGGATGAGCGAAGCGAAGACTTCAATTTCACTGACCAACAAAAAAATTTAGCTCGGGTGTTTTTTTTCCTGTCTGTTTGCTCTCTACGGGGCAAACGGCATATGCGATCTTGATGAAAATTGGAGAGGACCTTTGAAGTCTCTAAACTTAGTCGTGCCACATTTTTGGGTATAATCAAAGAAATATTTCTCATGAATATCGTACTTTTCCGATTTTTAATGCGATATTTTTGTGATATTTGGGCCGATTCTGACCAAACGGGTGGGGCTACAACGTTCATATTTCACATGGACATTTAAGGTAGGCAGTGGCGTGGCGAACTACTAAGAGTGATTGGTGCCTACAATATTTTAACTATACCCACCCCCTACTTTTGTGGGCAACAAGGGGGTCTGGGGGCATGCCCCCAGTTTAGCCCCGCAGGGAATTTTTTCAATTTTGATGATCCTAGAATGGATTTGGTGCGTTTTACCAGCAATTAATATGATTTTATAGATGTTGATAGCCTCATTTTTATGTGATGAAATTTTAATGAAATGGCTGAATTTTGTTTCTGTTGAACTCATAAAACCAACGGTTTATTATTCTTTTTAGTCTTCCACAGTTAAGCCCCACTGAGAATTTTTTCAACAATTTTGGTCATCCTAGAATGGATTTGGTGCGTTTTACCAGCAATTACTATGATTTTATAGATGTTGATAGCCTCATTGTTATGTAATGAAATTTTAATGAAATCGCTGAAAATATTATGTTTTTTTTAAACTCATAAAGACAACGGTTTGTTATTCTTTTTTGTCTTCCCCAGATTAGCCCTGCAGGGAATTTTTAAATTTTGCTGATCCTAGAATGGATTTGGTGCTTTTTACCGGCAATTAATATGATTTATTAGACGAGTGAGCGAAGCGAATGAGGATTACTATTCAAGATAAACGGCGCTTATTCTGTGACTCTGTGCGTGTATGTGCTAGTGTGTACTATAAAAATCAGCCGAATCGCTGAACAGATTGCGCTTATGTTTTAATTGTTGAACTCATAAAGCCAATGGTGTGTTATTCCTCTTTGCCTCCTCGTAGCGGCATAGCCAGAATTTGGAAAAAAAATACACATTGTGAAAGTAATCAATGAAGAATTTAGTACCTACAAGAGGAATCCAGGGCCTTCCCACTTGAAAAAAAATTGTATGTCCTAGATCGTTCGATAATCTGTGCATTTTGGAAACCAATTTGGTTATTTTGTTTGTTTTCTCCGTTTATTGGCAGAGCCAATATTTGGGATATAGGAAAACCACTGAAACGCATAATAATGAAAACTAAGGGCTCCGTGGGCTTGCACCCCAGGAAAATGATTATTTAAGGTAATTTGGTACAAATCTGTGAGTTTTGAAGAAACACTTTGTCAGCAATATTTGAAGAGAAAAGATACGATTTTATTCTCAAACGAACAAACTTGCTGTCTCAATCTCATTGATTCAATGCTCTTTTATCTAAAAATTGGGGCCTACTGGAAATACTTCAATTCAAATAGGTCCAAGAATGTTTTTATCTTATTTCATTCATGACGTCGATAATGCTGTTTCATAACGACGGTAATTTAAAAATTAAAACAGAAAACTCGAAAATGTTCTAGACTTCCTCCATGCCACCAGCAATTATTTAATTTATAAATTCCTCAAATGAATCTATTCAATCAAATGAATTAAGTTATAGTATAACGAACGTGTCTATTTATTTAGCAGAATTGTTGAATTGTTACCTGTTATTAGTTAAGTTGAGAACTACGGGATGAATATCCATCATGCATGTTGTCTGCACTTTTACTAAATCATGATTCATGACAAACTTTTACAACAGTCCAGTAAAACTCTAAGGTAAGTATGCAGCCACTCCGGCTCAAAAGGGGAAAAGTACAAAAAATCAAACAAATTAAATAAAAAAAAATGTTTTTACCATTAGAAAGATGATGCTTGTAATTTTATGAAACCAAAAATAGTTTTTTTTTTGTAAAATAACTATTAGTCTGTATTTGCCATTGAAATTATAGCTTTTGTTGGTGTACGTGGAAGGTGATTTTTTTACAAAAAGTTGGCAGCCTGGTATTCTAAAGAATAAGCTGGTACCTCCATTTTAAGCAGTTCATAAGTAGTTCATAAGTTAAGGTTATGTGTGAAGAATCTTAACTGTGAATTTCAAGTCTTTATGTAATTATATCACACCATTTGTTAATGAATATTTATGTAATCATGTTTGTGATGTAACATCCGTGACAATAAAGGCAAATAAGTTGTTTTTTGGTGTATAATAGTTCTTATATTTTGCTACAAGTTGGTGATGTTGACAATGTACTTGGAGGCTAACCTTTAACATTTTTTAAGTGTTCATAGCTTTAAACATTTCTGAGAAATAGTGTCACGGATGTTACATGTCACGGATGTTACGTGTCACGGATGTTCAAAGATTGTGATGTGATTACACACTTGAAATATGATCAATCAATTGGATTGAAGGGGTTTATTTAAAAATAAAATTGCTGATGTGTAGCCTAATCTTTTTCTTGTCTAGATTTTTAATACGGGAAATGTTTGGTCCTTGTCACTGTTATTTCAATCTTCGATAGTATTTGTAGCCTATTACATGTTTGTAAAAGTTTGTATTATTATAAAAACAACACTACCCTACCTTTTTCTAAGTTTATGTTAACATTTATAAAACATAACATATTGGAAAACTATAATTATATTATACAACAAAGGAAATACGTTAAGAGTTAAGAGCCGAGCTTGGCCCAACTCAAATGCGCGCACTCAGGTGTTCATGATTTCTGCTGAACGGTTGGTAATATCATTACCAAATTTTGCATGGATGTTATTAAAGTACATTTATATTTATATCCGCAATTGGTTGCAATAATTAAGCCTTAAAAATCCATTGCCAGACATAGGCCAAAGTCCAAAACGTGAAAAAAAAGAAATCCAAAACAAGGATTCCAATTCTGGAAATTCCCACCAAACCGTTTATCTTAAGATAAAAACAAGTTAACCTACGCGTTCACATTGATTTAAACGTTGATATCCAGTATGCATATTTGAGTTAAAAAAATTTGTTTACTTGGAATAAATGACCAAAATGGAGTAAATTTCGGTGATTATACTAAATTTTAATTCAAAATCAATTAATTGGGCAATTTAGAAATACGCGTAGGCCTACTGGATAGCATAGATTTATTCTTTATTACCAATTCGGATTTAAAAGCAAAGTGGCTGACATCTGGTGAGCAAAGCGCGAACCCGCCGGAGTAGCATTGCGTTGCGATATGGCCGCTTATAAGTATGTTTTCCTATGGCACTTGCAATGGATCACGACTGAAATAAACACTCAATAAAGACAAAACTACACCACCAATTTATGAAATTGAGTTTGTAAGTCTAGTGGAATATCTGTAGCCACATCGTATACATCCTAGATAGGAAAATGTTAATGAAAATAAGCGTGAAAGTTGAACTTCGGGGACGAGAACATTTGAAGTACCGAAGTAGGGTAGGATATTTCCAAATTCCGTCGGTTTAATCGGATAAAAAATATTGTAGGGGACGTTTAAATAGTATTAGATTATATTTAAACTATCTATGAATGAAATAAAATGGTAAGATTGTTAAAAACACGTGATGATGGAGCATCAGTTTGTAATAAGTTCGTTCATTTCTAGGCCTACAAGTGGGCGTGTATAGGCCTACACACAGCTCTCAATGTAGGATGTTTTCGTCAGTTAAATCGTGAAAAAATACTCTAGGTGACGTTTAATAGTGTAAGATTATATTAAAACTATCTATGAATGAAATAAAATTGCAAGATTGTTAAAAACATGCGATGATGGAGCATCATCTTGTAATTTCGTTCATTTCTAGGCCTACAAGTGGGCGTACACACAGCTCTCAATGTAGGATGTTTTCGTTAGTTAAATCGTGAAAAAATACTCTAGGTGACGTTTTATAGTGTAAGATTATATTAAAACTATCTGTGAATTAAATAAAATTGCAAGATTGTTAAAGACATGCGATGATCGAGCATCAGCTTGTCATAAGGTCGTTCATTTCTAGGCCTACAAGTGGGCGTGTGTACACACACTACATCAATCATTTGTTTGATATTTTCGAGCCTGCTCGGCAACTTATTTAACATAAACTAACGCTGGTCAATACCAATAATATGACGGCGATGACGCCCATGGAGAAAAGATTCTGATAACAATTTTGAGCACGAAATTGTTTCTCAGACAGATCTAGGCGTTCCGTAGGAGGGCCTAGGCCCTATAGCTGCGAGTTTCCGAGTTTAGCACCACCATACGACGTACGTTAGGTTACGGGAAACAGCTTTTTCCGAATAAATGGGTTAACGAAATGGCTGTAGGTCTAGTCTATTAGAAATTACACGGATGCAAGTAAAATAATTTCCTATAATTTTGTCACACTCACACATGGCCCGGATTTATCTAGTTTTGTAGGAAATCAAATCGGGACCGATCGGGAAAAGTAGGCCTAAATTGACTCTTCGGAAAAGGAAATAAATATATTTCAATGAGTTGCAGGATGACTTTGAACATCACAACAGGCTAATTAATGTCATAACATTAATTTACATCCTAATTACATATCACAACATTCACCAACGAAACGATTGATTATTGAGCATTCAAATCGTCAGTTTATACACGGCTGCTTAGGGAAGAACTACTCCTGATGCTACTCCGGCCGGCCATGATGCGCGTTACGCCCACCGACAGTGCTGCCCCTGGATTTCACTTTAAACGCGTATAGTGAGAAATTTGATAGCAGTGTTATAAACCGTTTACCCAGAAAAACCAGAATGCTAGCGTCTAAACTTGTCTCCGCACCAGCCTCACCAACTCCTTAACATCGCATTTATTTTATTTTACAATTTTATTTTGAACCCAAAAATTTTAGATACTATAGATAAGGAGTGCTTGAATTTGTAACTTAGAATAACATAGTAATATAAATTTAAAATGGTTAGAAACTGGCACGGCAAAGTGTGTGTAACATCCGTGACAAAAACCATTGTAACATCCGTGACGCACACAAAAAATCATAACAATTAATATCATTTATTTTTAAAACAATGAATGGGTGATTATAAGGGTTCATCTTTCATGGATAAGCTCTATGTATATGGAAATGTAGCTGTCTGGGCCAGGGACCTGAATTTTCTATCTTTTGATGATGATCCGGGATCCACTTCCCAAACAATGTAACATCCGTGACACCACATTTAACTCAATATATCTAAAAATTACAATTCATTTAAAAATCTTTTTCACCTTATGGTAGGTAGTGTGTAAATACAATTGTTTCAGTATAAAACATTACAATTAATTAGTTAATTTAAGATTTTTAGCTCTATAAAGAGTGAAATGTAACATCCGTGACAAGCCGGAGTGGCTGTATAGAGCTGTAGCCATACAATTCAGTAGGTGTGATTATAACAATTAAAATAGTCACATAAAGTATATAAAATGTTATGTTTCATTAAAAAGTAATGGGTGGGTGGGTCCCTGGGGACCCACCCACCCACCCACCCCCTTTTGGTATTGGTGCCTGGGCTCCGGTTTGGTATGTTCGCCACGCCACTGAAGGTAGGTCAGAATCCATAGAAATAAAGGTTTAAATATGAGGTTTTTTTAGGTGTATAATAACGATTAATAAGTAGCCCTAGCAATAGAAACTTGACAACAATCACCTAAAATGCGTTCAAAAAGCATTTGCAAAAGTAAAGAAATCCGACGCAAACTAAAAAATTAGGCTACAAAAAAGCTCATCCATCAACACGACTAAAAAAAGCGTCGTTCACGAAGCGGCCTAGTAAAACAAATAGGCCTACCCTAAATGTTTTAGGCCCACATAACGGTGACGTTCGAACACACAGCTCGCTCTTCCACCTAACCCAACTTTACAGTTTCCATCATTAGGCCCTACTTAAATTTAGTAGGCTAATTATTAATAGAAAAAAAATGCTGAAATTTCTCCTAAGGAATCAGTCAGGAACCAGTCGGAATCTGACAAAGGGGTGGAGCCATTTTCAAAAACATGGGAAGTCCCCACTAGGAGTCCCAATAAATTTTTTATACAGTTGGGCCTAGTTTACCATATCAGCTTCAGGTACCACGGTACTGGAATTCTACGAGATTACGACGGCGAAAGAATCTTACACCTTCTTCCCCCAGTTCCATTTTCCAAGTTCCCACGAAATAGGCCTAGTAACTTGTTACGTTACACGTTACAAGCTGCAATGGGAACGCGCATTTAAGTTTCTGAAAAAGGAACGCGTTCCTCCCAAAGACTGCCTTTTCAACTCAGTTCAGTTTATTGATACATCAGGCACATTACATATCAGTACATTAAATCTTGTCATACCAGTAGGACTACAAGAACTTACAACAATACAAACAGGAACAGAATAACAAATAGGCCTACATGTAAATACAATAAGATGCAAAAGAATATCAACAAAAAGAGAAAAAGCCTTAGGTACAAGAACAAATGACTAGGACCAGCACGGTAACCACAGTAACCAGTAGGCCTATACTTTCCATAATTTAGCCAACCGTACGAACCCAATCACGACAATTGTGTTCGCTTAACTCATCTATCCTATCAACTTGATTATCAACGGAGAAACTAAAAACAGAAATAGATAAGTGTGTACACAGAGCTTGACCTGATCACACAAATCCGGACCTAAGGCTCGCAAAAGAGTGGGTACTCTTTCGGATGGTATGCCCCAACTTTACAACACTACGCCAACATGGCGGTCAGTACTAACCTTTTTCACTAAAATACTCCACCTACAAAACCTTTAACGTTGCTAATTTAAATATAAAACACTTCCAAAGGAAAAGTACTTTCGTTTGAAATAGCGACGTTAAAGGTTGAATTGTTTTTAATGGAAAAAAAAGTTGGGGCATACCATCCGAAAGAGTACCAAAGAGTGACTAGCTACGTTTCTCACGCGATCGGATCCGGTTTGGGTTTCAGTCAAAATACCGGTAAAAACACGGTATGGCTAGGCCAAGGCCTAGCCTAGCCTAGCCTAGGCTATAGAAGCAGCAGCGCACCGATTTCCTGCTATATGTAAGTACGGTACGTAATACCAATGTTAGAATCACAAAAGTAGGTTAGGCCGGTACTCTTTTCGGTTGGTATGGACAGTTTTTTTTATGTGTACCTACAAAACCTTAAAGCACAGATAATAGAGTACACTACGAAGCACAGATAATACTCTATTATCTGTGCTTAAAGTTAACGTCGCTATTTTAAATCTAAAGTAGGCCTGCCTACAAAACCTTTAACGTAGCTATTTTAAATCTAAAGTACCTAGGCCTACTGATCAAAAACTGTCCATACAGTCCATACCAACCGAAAGAGTTTCGTTAGGCCTACCTAGGGCCGATTGGTGAAATGCCTTCTGAAACGAAAGTAGGGATGCCTAGCCTAGGCCTAGCTTCAGGTGCGCGTCTTAAAAAAATTCCTAGAGCTGGCGTCGCAGGAAGGTGGAAAACCTTGTTTCTCTGTAGGCCTAGGCTAGGCCTAGCCTACTCCCGAACGAGGGTCGAGCATGGCGGCGCTATAGCTATTATAGGCCTACCTAGGCTTAGGCCTAGCCTACGCTAATAAAATGCCTCTAGGTCTAGGCTAGCCCTAGGCCTAGCCTAAGAAGAAGCAAAATTTCATATTTTTTATACTGGTCCCTAGGGCCTAGGCTAAATGACGCTCTATAACAGCCCGGGAACGAAACCCTGCAATGGTAACGGGAATATTGGCTACTAGGCCTAGCCTAGGGCCTATGATAAAAGGACGCTACAACAGCCTGGGAACGAGGCTCTGCAAAGGCTAGGGCTAGGCCTAGGGCCTAGGCTAGCCTAGCTATGATTTAACAAATTGACATTGCCCGGTAACTAGGCCTATAACGGTAATGGGAAGCTATTGCCGGGCAATTTGTAGAATTAGGTATGTAAGCAAAGCCAAGGCCTAGACGGTCAGAGGCCTAGCCCTACCCTAGGCCTGGGCCTGGGCCTAGTATGGATTCCGGGAAAGGGAATAGGCCTAGGCCTGTTAATCTTTGGAGGCCTAGGCTAGGCCTAGCCCTAGAGCCTCATAGGCAGGCCAAGTGGACAAACTCAGCTTTCACTACTTACCAGACCAAACCTTCTCATTCATCATGAAATTGTCTTGATTACAAAGTAATAAAAATAGCCCGGCCCTAGCCACTGATAAAAAAGACGCGTTCTGATAGCTGAATTGCGCCAAAAAAGATAGTTCGACTAGCCTCCGCTCCGCAAGCAGCGTTGCCAACATAGGAAATAAGAAAGTCCCCATCCAATCTTCAAAAGTCTCCATTTTGGGAGAAAATCCCCCAAATTTTAAATTTTTTTTTTAAATGGTCAATGAAAATGAAAATAATGACACATTAGCTATTTAAATTCATACGTGTTTAAGGCCCAGAGAGGACCTACGGTTAATAATAAATACCGTACCATAACATGTTATTTTTTTTAATACTTATACCGATACTGATTACTTCTATTGGTAATTACTTTAAAAAAAAAGATTGCAAAAAACGATTGATTTGCTTTCCTGACTAGTTTCACAGCGAAGTGCGAGCGAGGGTTGGGGGGGGGGGGCGGGGGGGGGGGGTTCGCGTCGGTTACTTTTCAGTCTTTACTGTGTTGTGCTAGCAACACTTGACATCTAGCAATTTGAAAAGGCCAAGGAAAATATACAAACACACAATGAAAAAGTTGATTTATTTACGTTTTCAACATTTATCTTAAAACGCAAATTTCTCCAGAAAATATCTTCTGAAGGGCAAAAATCCCCCAAAAAAGTCGCTTATCCCAAAATGAAAATATTGTCGCTAAAGGCACTTTGAAATCCCCTATATTTAGCGACAAAT
This sequence comes from Sweltsa coloradensis, assembly GCA_024449915.1. NCBI lineage: Eukaryota > Metazoa > Arthropoda > Insecta > Plecoptera > Chloroperlidae > Sweltsa > Sweltsa coloradensis. Next base: position 318,078 of record JAMZAV010000025.1, on the reverse strand, counting down.
CCCCCAAGTTGGCAACACTGTCCGCAAGGAGAGTTCGTGGTAGTTGTTGTTTGTTGTTTCTGTTTCTTCTAGCGGTGGTGAGAAGTGAGAACCCTTCCGCTGTTCGTGGTAGAGAGAGAAGCTAAAGGCAAGGTCCTCTCGATCTCCGCCTAGCGGAGGATCGTCTAAAGGTGGCTTCACATTGCTTTGCCGCCCGGCGGTACGAGCGGCATTCTCCGCCGTACAAAACAGGAGGCATTCACATTCACCAACCGCCGTCGTGATATGTATGAGATATGTATGAGCTGACGAAGAGAACATAATGAAGATCGTGGAAAGTGTCGGAAAGGTTAGGTTGTAGGCCTAGAGATGTTTTGGAGTTCATATTTAGAACTTAGAAGGCTTTTGAAGCGACGTGACGTCATGCCGCGGCTTTGAATGTTGTACTTCGCCCAAGTTTCACCGCGGCGGAGTCGACGACGGCGTTGAGCGCTGTCATTGGTCAACGCCCTGCCCATACCGCGGCGGCAGAGCGGAATTCTCCGCCGTACAAAACAGGAGGCATTCACATTCACCAACCGCCGTCGTGATATGTATGAGCTGTGATATGTATGAGATATGTAGGTATGAGCTGACGAAGAAGATCGTGGTAAGTGTCGGAAAGGTTAGGTTGTAGGCCTAGATATGTTTTGGAGTTCAATTTTAGAACTTAAAAGGCTTTTGAAGCGACGTGACGTCATGCCGCGGCGGTGAATGTTGAACTTCGCCTAAGTTTCACCGCGGCGGAATCGACGACGGCGTTGAGCGCTGTCATTGGTCAACGCCCTGCCCATACCGCGGCGGCAGAGCAATGTGAAGCCGCCTTTAACTCTCTAGGTTCGTGGCCACACGAGCGAGTTAGACGAGCCTCCGCCAGGTGGCGGAGATCTAGAGGACCTTGGCTAAAGGCCCATTCACGAACACTTAGCGCACGTAAATTATAGAAATTAACAAGTAGACTGTTCACATCCAGGGTCCACTAGATACTTATGCTAAGCTGCTGTAAGCTGGGTCTTCTCACCTGATGTAAACAAACCGCCATCTTAGTTCCCTGCGTGTGTTTTAAAAATAATCTGGAGCGCTCCGAACACGCTCTGTAATATTATCCGTAGCAGAACGTGATATGTTTTTGTTTTGTTTTGACAGATCATGGACAGCAAAGATTGGGCATTGTGGATTATTATCAATATTACCATTGATATTAGGCCTACCTTTGTGTTTAGAATGTAGTTACAACTCCACGATAAAAGATTGTATGTGCATAAACCTAGGCTAGGCCCTCGTGTCAGTGGTGGCTACACTGATTTCATAATTATCTTGTAGGCCGTGACCGGCCATATTCTGTATGCAGAGGTTGGCAGTTCGGACCAATAAAGAGTTGTCAGATCAAGCAAAACTTGTAACATGGTGATCAGAAGTGGTAGCATAGTTTTAAGCCTAATTCCTAACATTTCACACAGTTATTAAGGCAAAATCAAGCACTATGGCTACAGCAACAAATGTGCCAACGCCCGACGCAATGTGCACGGCCGGCGACGTCCAGGAAAACTGGAAATTCTTTAGGTTTTGTTTCGAAAATTTTGCAGTGGCAACTGAACTTAACAAGAAAGGGAATGACATTCAGTGTGCAACCCTGTTAGCAGTGATGGGAAAAGAGTGCCTGCGTGTGTTCCAGAAACTCAAACTGACAACAGAACAGTGCAACACTGTTGCCAAAATCCTGGATGCCCTCCAAGCATATTTCACCCCTAGACTGAACACCACATTTGAACGCTTTGTGTTTGGTTCTGCATGTCAGGGACCGAGCGAGTCTATTAATGAATATGTAGGCCGTCTTCGGGAACTAGCAGAAACGTGTGCATTTGGTGAGGCTGTGGAAGAATTCATACGAGATCGAATGGTGCTAGGCATTCGGGACAGTGAAATTCAAAAAAAACTTTTGGGGGATAGCAAGCTCACCCTACAACGTGCAATCAACATGTCTTTGTCAAGTGAAATGACCAACAAACAGCTAAGTACAATCAATGCAAATGCATCAGAACTGGAAGTTGTACATTTCACAAAGACAACACAAGGCCCTAACAAAAACAAAGGTAAGCCTGGGCCTAGCCCTAAACCTTGTAAATATTGTGGAGGGCACCATGCTAGGAACAGAGAAGACTGTCCAGCATCAGTAAAACGTGTAGAAAATGTGGAAAGCTAAATCACTTCAGTCAAGTGTGTATGTCTTCTGGCAAGAGCAAAACTGTTAATGCTGTTGACACAGAAAGCGAAGATAATGACAGTGTGTACAACATTGGCACTATTAATGATTTGGGGAAGCGACTTTTAATCAAACTGAAGTTGAAAGTAGGCTCTAACAAAGCATGCAACATAAAATGCCAACTAGACACAGGAGCCTCGTGCAATGTTATCAGCCTAGAAGATTTCAAAAAGCTAACACCCAACAATCCAAAGATGCATCACAGCACAAACAAATTAAGATGTTATGGAGGTGAAATATTGCAGCCTTGTGGCAAAGCAAACATAGTGTGCCAGACTACAAAACTCACAAAAGGAAAATTCACTTTCCAAATAGTTGACTTGAAACAGCGGCCACTGTTATCAGCGGATACATGTCAGGCTCTAGGCCTAGTTGAAATCAAAGCTGACCTGTGCGCGGTTGAGAATTTCAGTACGAAGCCCGAGACCTCTCTTAAAGATCGAGTACTACGCGATTATGCAGACGTGTTTGAGGGACTAGGTTGCCTTCAGGAGAAACTTCATTTATCAGTTGACCCTGAAGCTCGTCCAGCACAGCATATGGCCAGGCGAGTACCCGTTTCACTGAAAGAGGAGCTGCGTCAGAAACTTAAGGAGTTAGAGGCAAACAACATCATCGCACGAGAGACTGAGCCCAGCCAATGGGTGAGGTAAAGCGAGGGAAGAAGCTCAGAATATGTATAGACCCGCCTGAGTTGAATGCAGCCCTGCAGCGACCTCAATACCAGTTGCCCAAACTTGAAGAAATGTTGCCTCATTTGTCGAATGCTAAAGTTTTTTCTGTTTTTGATGCAAAAGACGGTTTTTGGCAAATATTGCTGGATGAAGAGAGCAGCAAACTAACCACCTTCGCCACACCTTTCGGACGCTATAGATGGCTCCGTTTGCCATTCGGCGTATCGCCGGCTCCGGAAGAGTATCAGCGAAGACTACATGACATCCTCAATGACCTACCGGGCATACTTGTCATAGCAGATGACATAGTGGTATATGGAGTAGGAGAAACGACAGCTGAAGCCCAGATCGATCATGAGAAAAACGTCTATTGCCTACTTAAGCGGTGCCGAGCGACCAACCTCAAGCTCAATAAAGAAAAAATGCAGATCAAAATGGAAGAAGTCGCCTACATGGGTCATTTGCTTACGAACAAAGGTCTCAAACCAGATCCTGCGAAGATTGCTGCCGTTGCACAAATGTCTAGACCTACAAATGCACAAGAAGTACAACGATTTATTGGCTTTATCACGTACTTGACGAAGTTTCTGCCGCAGCTGTCAACGATTTGTGAACCACTACGACGTCTAAGTGACAAGGACGCAATCTGGGAGTGGCAATCTCAACAAGAATCAGCGTTCAACTAAATAATTCAGCTGGCAACAACCACCCCTGTTCTAAAGTACTACAATGTAGAACGCCCAGTCACAATACAGTGTGATGCTAGTTCGGTTGGACTTGGCGCTGTAATCATGCAAGATGGACAGCCAATCGCATTTGCATCCAGGGCATTGTCACAAGCCGAACAACGTTATGCACAGATTGAAAAAGAGTGTTTAGCGATAGTTTTCTCCTGTGAGAAGTTTGATCAATACATATGTGGCAAACAAGGTATTTTTGTTGAATCAGATCACAAGCCCTTGGAGGTTATCTTCAAGAAACCTCTCGTCACAGCCCCAAAACGACTTCAGCGTATGCTACTGCGTCTACAAAGGTACGACCTTCAAGTTCAGTACAAACCGGGCAAGGAAATGTACATAGCCGACTTACCTTCTCGATCCTACCTTCCGATCACAAACCATTCGAGAGAAAAGCCATATCTCATTTTTACTCTGAACCGCGAACAAGAAGTCTACAGCGAGTTTGAGCAGATCAACATGACAGAGCATCCCAATGTCACAAAGGAACGACTGCGGCAAATCCAGAATGTTACAGCTCAAGACGAAGCTCTCCAGACTCTCACAACTGTGATCATGACAGGATGGCCCTCAACACGTGACCAAGCTCCAATTATCATCCGCGACTATTGGAACTACCGTGAAGAACTTAGTGTGCAGAACGGAGTTGTCTTCAGAGGATGCAGGATTATCATTCCGAAGCTAATGCGCCCAGAGATGTTAAACAGAATTCACTCCAGTCATCTCGGACCAGAAGCGTGTCTACGAAAGGCTAAAGATACAGTCTATTGGCCTCAGATGTCGCAAGAAATCAGAGAAAAGGTTAAGCAATGCAGTACTTGTAATGAGTTTGCTGACAATCAACAAAAACAAACGATGCAAACACATGCTACTCCAAACTTGCCTTGGAAACGAGTCGCGATGGACACTTTTCACATTAAAGAAGAGCTCTATTTGGTCACGGTCGACTATTACTCGGATTTCTGGGAACTTGACAAGTTAGAGAACACCCAATCGCAAACTCTCATCGACGTAGCTAAGAAAAACTTCAGTCGACACGGTATACCTGAGATACTTGTCACAGACAATGACACCCCATTTGTGAGTTCTTTGTTTAAGAAATTTGCCTCCGAATGGGAGTTTGAACATTGCACCATCTCACCTCGACACAGCCAGTCAAACGGTAAAGTGGAAGCGACAGTGAAGATTGCTAAGAAGATCTTGAAGAAAACTAAACAAGATGACACCGACCCATGGAAGGCCATTCTTGACTGGAGAAACACTCCTACCGAAAATATGGCCTCCAGTCCAGTACAACGTCTCATGTCCCGCAGAACGCGAACGTTAATGCCAATCACCAACAAACTACTATACCTAAAGTTGAAGATGGAGTGCAGGAGAAGATAAATCTTCGAAAGCAGAAGATGAAGCAATCCTTTGACGTCCGATCCAAAGAATACCCTGACCTGGAAGTAGGCCAGGACATACGTCTGAGACCCAACCCAGAGTGGCAAGACCAGAGATGGCGCCAAGGAGTAGTCACAGAGAAACTATCTTCCCGATCATACGTGGTCAAAGCCAACGATAAACTCTACCGCCGGAAGGGGTATTTCTACGAGAGACGCCGGAACAAACTAACACGGTTAAGCCTACAGATGCTACAGTCGCGAGAGAAGTAGACCTACCAGATTTGGCTGCGGATAGACCCTTGCTGGGAAAGGACCAAGCGCCAAGTTCCGTGTCGCCCCCAGAAAGCCCAGGAGCTCCGAGTCCATACAAGACACGGTCAGGTAGAGCAGTGAAAGTGCCGGTAAAGTTGTCGGACTAACTCATGTTAAATCCATCAAACGTATGCAATAAATTCAGTGAGTCTATCTTTCAGTTATTAATCAAACAAACTCAATTACTCCTAAAGTTATTCTGTGTACTCGATTAATATTAATGCAACGGAACAATTATTAATCTTTAATCTTTATCTGTATGTATCATAATTTGTTTACGGACGAACACTTGGTCCCCAGGTAATCATAGGGTAATCAGCATCTTCAATTTGTAATTCATATACTAAATACTCAATACTCATAGTAATCTTTATATTGTAAGGGAGATGTCAGTGGTGGCTACACTGATTTCATAATTATCTTGTAGGCCGTGACCGGCCATATTCTGTATGCAGAGGTTGGCAGTTCGGACCAATAAAGAGTTGTCAGATCAAGCAAAACTTGTAACACCTCGTCTTTGACTTTGTGTGTTTTTTTTTCATAGACAAAGGCCTAGACCTTGTAGAAGTCGTCGTAGAGCTTAGGTCCTCGCGTTCTTAGCCCTAGGGCTAGGCCCTAGAAAGATCAGATTCAAGTTCAAGTTTGCCTCATGAGGTTTTGGTTTATAGGCCTACATGGTGCAACTAGGCCTATGGTTTGGACCCATCCTTATATCATCAATGCTAATAGGCCTTATGCCTACCGGTATCTGGACAGTTTGCCTCGGGTCCTAATATCCATTATGCAAATGAAAATTGACATATGAAGTTGAAAGATATGAAAATTATTTACGTCATAATGTTACCTGCCAACATAAGAATCAAAGATTATATAGAGGTGGTAGCCTATTTATGTATTTATTGCATTCAAATGTACAACCGACTTTTGAAATTGACGTCCAGCTGCAGTCTGCTATTTGTTTACAAAATCCACAAAATCTCTGTAAGGTCCATTGGATAATGTGTTCGCGCACTCAGTAGACACATTATCAAGTAGGCCTTGACTTAGGGAACTAAGATGGCGCTTATACATTGTGGAAGTATTCTACCTCGTTGGTGGAAGTACAAGCGAAGACCCACCTTACAGCAGCTGTTAGGTATCTAGTGGACCCTGTTCACATCCAATTACCGCCAGGCGTGCGTAGCGTGCGTGGCGTGAAAGTTGAACCAACATCAACTTTTCGTTAATTTGAGTAATTTTCCGAAGTTCGCGCATGCGCACAATACCCCAATACCAAGTGTAACCTATCACAAGTGCTAAGTAGCTCAAAATCTCGTCTATATTGTCCATTTTGAAATATATTATTAAAAATAATATGTAATTCAACAATCAAACAGATATCCAATTAAAGCGGGAAATGCAGGTAAAATGCATTGTATAATTTTCATAATTTCATTGTGAACGACCATCTTAGGGTGCTTACGTTTACCTGATCCGAGCAGAGTGATCAGATCACTTCTCAACTGATCTGTCACGTCATTGTCACGTGACAGATCAGTCGGATCACACACAGGTTTACGAACGCACAGTGGCGTGGCGAACATACCAAATCGGAGCCCAGGCACCGATACCAAAAGGGGTGGGTGGGTGGTCCCCCAGGGACCCACCCACCCCTTACTTTTTAATGAAACATAATATGTTATATACTTTATTATATGACTTTTTTAATTGTTATAATCACACCTACTGAATTGTATGGCTACAGCTCTTTACTTACCTTAGAGTGTTACTGGACTGTTGTTAAAGTTTGTCATAAATCATGATTTTTTAGTAAAAGTGCAGACAACATGCATGATGGATATTCATCCAGTAGTTCTCAACTCAACTAATAACAGGTAGCAATTCAACAATTCTGCTAAATGAGTAGACACGTTCGTTATACTATAACTTATTTAATTTGATTGAATAGATTGATTTGAGGAATTTATAAATTAAATACAGCTGTGGTGGCATGGAGGAAGTCTAGAACATTTTCGAGTTTTCTGTTTAAATTTTTAAAGTACCGTCTTATGATATGAAGCAGGATTATCGACGTCGTGAATGCAATAAGAAGAACATTCTTGAAACTATTTGAATTGAAGTATTTCCAGTACAATTTCTAGATAAAAATGCATTGATTTCAATGAAATCGAGACAGTAAGTTTGTCCGTGTAAGAATAAAATCCTATCTTTTCTCTTCAAATATTGCAAACAAAGTGTTTCTTCAAAACTCACAGATTTGTACCAAATAACCTTAAATAATCATTTTCCCGGGGGCAAGCCCACGGAGCCCCTAGTTGTCATTATTATGCGTTTCAGTAGTTTCCCTAAATCCCAAATAATGGCTCTGCCAATAAACGGAGAAAACGAACAAAATAACCAAATTGATTTCCAAAATGCACAGATTATCTAACGATCTAGGACATACAATTTCTTTTCAAATGGGAAGGCCCCCTGATTCCTCGTGTAAGTACTAAATTCTTCATTGATTACTTTCATAATGTGTATTTTTTCCCAAATTCTGGCTATGCCGTTACGAAGAGGCGAAGAGGAATAACACACCGTTGGCTTTATGAGTTCAACAATTAAAACATAAGCGCAATCTGTTCAGCGATTCGGCTGATTTGATTTGATTTTTCTGAGTTCACACTAGCACACACACGCACAGAGTCACAGAATAAGCGCCGTTCATCTTGAATAGTAATCCTCATTCGCTTTGCTTATTCGTCTAATAAAATCTTATAAATTGCCGTGAAAAATCACCAAATCCATTCTAGGATCACCAAAATTAAAAATATTCCCTGCGGGGCTAATCTGGGGTAGACAAAAAAGAATTACAAACCGTTGGCTTTATGAGTTCAAAAAAACAAGATATATTTTCAGCAATTTCATTAAAATTTCATTACATAAAAATAAGGCTATCAACATCTATAAAATCATATTAATTGCTGGTAAAACGCACCAAATCCATTCTAGGATCATCAAAATTTAAAAAATTCCCTGCGGGGCTAAACTGGGGGCGCGCCCCCAGACCCCCTTGTTGCCCACGAAAGAAGGGGGTGGGTATAGTTAAAATATTGTAGGCACCGATCATTCTTAGTAGTTCGCCACGCCACTGCGAACGCATAATTGTTGATCAAATATGGCCGACGTGTTGTGTTGCTGCCAAATGTGAGGTTATGTTGGCTTATGAATGAATGAATGAATCTTCATTGTACAATCTTGAGTGTATTACACTCTTTACAGATTTTGTAGTTACATTGTTGTTATTATGCATATTTATTAATCATGGTTCTAATATAAGACTAAACTAAGATGAAGTTAGATTTTGTAATTGCATAGTTGGAATGTTTACTGGTGATCTATGTTTATAATATAGGCCTAAAACTAAAACTAACACTAAGAATAAATATATAATCAAAAGTAACATAATGCTAAAACTAAAAGTAAAGAAAAGAAGATAATATAATCTGATTGTGACATGCAACAGTAGCATATTGAAGGTTAGACAAAAGAAGAAAAGAAGACAGAATGTGGTATAGAGCAACAGCATCGTAACACGAGAAATCTCCATCTCGATTCCTTTAGAGTTATACATATTATAGTTTTGTAGTTAGAGCTTGATAAGGAGTTGAATTATAATCAAAGCTGTATAAAATGAGGGGCAGGGAAGAGTTGGCGGTATTGGGTAGATGTAGTTTATTTCAAAAGCAGTGTTATTAATTTTCGTTAAAAGATGTTTTTTCAGTGAGTTTTTAAAGAGTGCACTATTCATGTCCTTAAGAGTTTTGGGTAGGTTGTTATACAACATGTATCCTATGTGAGTGATGCTAAGTTTACCTTTATTAGTGCTATTTATATTTTGTAGGTGTAGGTTATCTTTAGTACGCGTATTGTGATCGTGATAGTAGGCCTACGAGTTGGTTGTTAGTAATAGATTGGAAAATGTGACACCACAAAATTTGTTATGTATGAAGATACAAGTCTGGTATTCAGTGATGAGTTGGATAGGTAGTATTTTTGAAGTTTCATATATATGAGATCTGTGTGTAAAGTACGGCAGATTAAAAATGTTTCTAATTGCTCTATTTTGGATAGTATTAAGGCTGCACAGGAGTAGCTATAATATCGGCGCGATGCAGTGTCCCCGCATTTCAGTTGGAACTCGGCCCACAATTGTCATATCGGCATAATTTTTTTTTTACTCTTTTCACGATAAAATTTACTAGGACTTGTGTGATGTCGATTTTCGAAATTGTATATAAAATGGGCTTATAAAAAATTGCGAACTTGGACAATATTTTGAAAATTTACCTTCACTTTAGAGCTTTATAAAAAAATTACAAAACTTTTTATGGAAAATGTACATCACACAAGTTCTAATTTCAACATTTATCTTCAAAATAAAAAAAAAATTACCAAAATCGTGTGAGTAGTTACCGCTAAACTACTGAACTACGAATGCATGTTTTGCCGCTATTTTAGGCCTTTTCAGCCCCAGCAAGTGGCGCACTCTGGCGATACGACTTTTTGAGTGACAGGATGGTTATTTATGTTCGAAATAACAATTTCATTGGCCACAGAGTAAAACTGTTCAGCTAATGCAGAACACCACTCAATGCATAATACATGTTTACTGTTTGCTATGAACACGGCAACAGTAAGACATTATGTTATTTGTGTAAGCTGTTAAGCTTGAATCAACCATTTTATTTTTCACGCTGAGCCCAATAAGAAACGTACACAGCATAATCATAATCGTGCATACGATATAAATTCGATAGAAAATGCTAAATTATAGTATGATCTGCAACGGTCATCAGTTCATATTAGGATTACGCCTCGCACATGATGTGAAAACATATTTACTTTATTATTATTATTATTATTATTATTTATTTTTACAATCCACATGTTATTCTCATGTATACAAGGTTACAAATGTATGAACAATGTACATTAAACAGTAAAGTAACGAGAATACCAGCATGGTTGTAGAAGAGAAAACAGATAGGGCAGAGCCCCATAGCATGGCATGCCTGTTTGCCTGTTTGTTATAGCATGTAACGGAACGCAATCTTTGTTAGCCTAGTATATGATACGTGTCAAATTATAACAGACAAAGAATTAAATTTAAAAATTACTCGTTTTGGAGTCGAACCCGGATCATTCGGTTCTATCCGCGCGTTTTCTTTTTGCGCGAGCTGGAGTATCCACGTCACAAAGTACTCGGACTCAATTGCGCAAGGCCATTTAAAAATGGAAAGTAAAATAGTGTTCCAGTTTGGAGTCGTTCTGTGTTTAATTTACACGACTGTCAATACGAAATATCTTAAATATATTGCATTAAAATTGTCTCCACTGGGAATAGAACCCCGGCCGGTCTCTCGCTGTCCGGGCGATCGGGGCGGATGCTCTTACCAAATGAGCATTGGAGACGGCGTCATGAATTCGGTCTATTTGGTAGTTATATTTTATTATTGGGGTGTGATAGTTAAGTGTCGATATAATCAAATACAAATGGTGAACATTGTGAGCACTACACCCAAAAAAATCAGAACGTTAAAGGTATATTCACGTGAGAAAATCTAAAGCCGATCATTGTACAAACTGTATTCGCATGGGCATATCCTCATTACACATGAAAGATATCAATCTAGGTTTTGTTTGTGCCTTTCAAGAACGACGTGGTAACGCAATAAATTAGTCCACAGCTGTCCCCACCCCCCTCCAGCAGCAAGCATTTCTCTTGCAATAGTAAGATATTATTCTCAAGGCCATGCATCGTGTGTAAAGCTGGGCTCCGACAACGTATGCGTGACAAGTCTTTACTTTTTTACGTGTTATCCAATCACGCATCATTGTTATTTGTGAATATTGTTTATTGTGCCATGCAAGTACCTAACCAACATACGGATGACATAAATAGCGGATCGACGACACATTCTGTAGATTTGCCACGTCATCGTCATTAGAAAATTTATTAAGATTACTTTATCAACTTCAAATGATAATTTTGTCTTTCAAACTTGCTCTATCCTAGCTATTATCTTTGCTTTGACATGTTTTTGATTATTATATTTTTGGGTGTTGAATGACCTGAGTTACCTGATGGCGGAAAAGGTTCATATAATTTCCGAAGCAAAGTTTTTAAACGGTTACTAGTTACTACGATGAAATCTTCTGACTATAAAACGAGAATCATTAGTGTGCAGTAAAGAAAGTAGTACAATAAAGAGATATATACCGATCTGGAACAAACAGACAGACAATGTAAAAATATGGAAACAAATCGGTTACACAGGTGTTTATATAATAATAATATATTATATCTGCGTAATGCTGTCTTCCCGCAGTTCAGCTGGAACTTACTTAGTCCACAATTGTCATATCTGCATAAAATTAGGAAAATCTATTAACAATAAAATTAACTTATTTATACTTTATAAAAACATGATACCTACTAAGGAAAATTATGGAAAATAAACATTTGCTTTCGAATACTAAAAAAATATTACACCTTTTAAAATTAAATACGCAAATTTCACAAGTATTTAAAATGTCGTGACTTGTGTGCGTGGTTGGGTATTGGAACATTAATTATTGTAGCTTGTTAGATTAATATTTTGTCAGCTTGCATTTCATCCATAGTATCTTGATGTAGGCCTACCATATTTTGTATTGACTATGAAAATAGCAACTAGTGCTAATGAATAAAGAACACTAGTGGTGTATCCAGGAATGTCCAAGGGGGGGGGGGGGGTTGTCAATATGCCAAACAGGGACGGGGTCTGGTGCGAAGCCCCAGCCGCCGGAGGCCTTTTCGAATTTTTTCTCGTATTTGACATTTTCAACGCCTCTAAACACGTTGTAGAGTCAATACATACCTAAAGTGCTATGCAAATCATAAAATTTCTTATTGTGCGAAGTCTGACTTTGTAAGTAATTGTAATTACCTATGTAAATATCATAGGTTGCTCCCTCCTTATATTTTTCTTCAATCGATCACACTCGTTTTGTTTTTTTTTGGGGCCATGGGGGGGGGGCTTCAACCCCATAACCCATAACCCCCCCTCGCCCCCTTGGATACGCCACTGAAAAACACTACTACTATACCTACTACAAAAACAAAACAAAGTTTTAAAATCATCCCTAACGGTTGACGCGCCCTTTCTCCAAATAAATAAAACTAATATAACCTCAAATATATACGGAATAATGTGGTTGATGATTCAAGACGAGGTATTTATTAACAATAAGTAGAGCCTACACCAATCAATACATGCATTACTTTCAATACAGTAATTAATAAATACAATAAGTTATAGGTTATGTTGCCATGGTGTTGTGATTGCTGACGACGGTAAGTGAAAATGCAGTGTAAACGCAACCGATATATATTTATATATATATAAGTGTAACGGGTGTGTACACTTCATTTTCTTAAAAGTAGAATTAAAATCTATCCAGAAGGGAGAACGCTTTTACTTTACGCCATTGAATGGTGTGAAACGTATTCATGAACTTGAACCAACCATGCATGCATGCTGCCACTTCTTACAATGTTCTAACTCTTCATTAGTTTTAAAACCTTAGCCCTCTTAACTTATTCTGATATTGTGTATTAGTTAAAGGCCCAGTCTTGTCTTGAAGTCGCAACAGCTATTTTCTTCCATGTACTGTTCTACGTACGTAACTAAAAGAATTTTCAAAATCCGTTGAACGAAATCGGATTTATTTACATTTGAACCGAGGCGTGCTAACACTACGTGTGACGTCACTTGGGGGAGAGAAACGAGCTCGGCCGGTCACCCGCTACCTGCTACCTTCAGTCACAGTGATGTCGCGCGAGGGAGGCCGTATCGTGTTGAGACGATCACACCAAACATAGGAAAAAACATATAGTATAATTCTTTCAATCAATAATTTTGCAAAGTTACTGTTTATTGTAGTGAAGGAAATCGTGTCTTATTGATAATTATATATAACGAAATGCCACGATCATTATTACGCTCATTACTATACATCCGAATAGACGCAACACGTGTTCACCATTTTCACAAGATTTCAAAAACAACACAAATATACAACATACATAATATGAAACACTTAATATGAACACACTAAAGCACAAGGTACATGCAGATTTCTCATAAGTTTTCATTACACGAGTGATCGCCTAACACGTGTGGGCTGCGCCAACCCTCTACCTGGCTATCGGTATGCGGGCGGGCTCACGCCAAGTGACGTGTGGCTAGGAAGGGTGCAGCCAACTAGGCGCGCGAATAGCTTCAAAACTTGTTGGGCGATTTCGTTGCATTTTTTTCTGATCTCTATGATAACAATCTTTTTAAAATTCAAATGATGTTTGAAGAGTGGACTGGGCCTTTAAGATGTTGGTGGAAGAGCTGATACAATAGAAGAAAATACACTTGCATCAAGGACACACACACAGGTGTTATCAAGGAATGGGTGTATACATAGAAACTCCTCACTGAAACAAAACTACAAACCTATTGCTTGAATAGTATACTATTTATTGCATTTTTTATATTCTTTCACAGATCCACACTAACAATCTATAAACCTACTAATACTTTTAAGGTAAGCGATAATGAAGGTTGATATTGAAACATCTGTACATGATGTTGTAGCTCTAAGGGTTCACTCCACTGCAGTCAAGGTCCCCGTTGTTGTAAGCTGAAACAATACATAATATTACGTTATATTAACATATTTTTACATAATGTAATAATTATTATCAATGGGATGTTTTACTCAGTTTAATGCCCAAATTGCACTATTTACTAATTACTATTACATTACGATTAAACAACATGTTATTTCAAGGCTATTTTGAATTGCAAGTCTACAGATTTAGTAACCCGAATGTTTTGCAGAAAGCAGTGAATTTAAAATTTAAAAAAATAAATGTTTCGTTAGTAGAAAACTCGTCTCAGGGCAAGTTACTCCTCACCTCACTTACTCCTCACTCTATACAGTGAACACCCCTGCACTCACCAGTTTCCAGGTACTCGGCAACTTTCTCGAAGATTGCAAAGCTGTCGATACCAAAGAATATTGGGGCGCCGTCTTCGTCGACGGAAGAAAGTGGGATGAGCTGTGCTGGGTTGTAGTTGGCAATACCCACGGTGAACAGTGCATTTCCATCGCTCTTAATTATGTCAGCTGGTACTTGGGGATTGGTTGAGCTGGCTCCGTCCGTGATCAAGACTGGAATGGCACGTAGAGTGTGTGAAGATAATTCCTTGGCCGTTTTAGAAATTCTATCATAGATATTTCTAGGTCCATAGATATCAAGAAAAACTATTTGAAGTTGTGACATTAGAATTGGGCGCCATCCCTTATCTACTGAAGAGACGTGATACATCAATTTGGAGGAAGGCTCTTTCTTTATTTGATTTCAATGCATGTGATAAGTGATAGTTGTTTACACGACTCACACCGCCGTAGCCAGGGGTTGTAACCCGGGTATTCGAGGAAACAAGAGAATGTAGATAGCGCGCGCGTTCGTCAATATGGCCGCTCGTTCGGGGGTAGTCTAGCTGACGGCATAGGCGCAATACATGTAATAACGTTGAAAACATTGTGTTTGAACGCATATTAAAAGCGGCTTTACGCTTTAAAATGGTAGTAAATACACTTAGTTAGTATTCGAGCCATTATGGATTGGAGAAGGGTCGCGGACATTTATTGAGGGAGAAGTAGTTTTTAATGCAAACCAAATCATCTTTGTGGTTGCACAGGCAATGATGGAAAAACTATGAATGTGTGGCCTACAGTGATGTGACTGGTCAGTTGTATGAATGCGGAGAGGTGTGTTTTGGTTTTATTTAATAAAATCAAAATAGCACGGCCAAATGGTTAAATAAAACCACATTCTGCTATTTGCTTTAAAAATAACACAGTTTATTCTATTCTTACTTCTTAAGTCACATTTCACTACAAACTTGCCGATAAAAACAACCTAAAATGAAAACAATACTTGCAATATATATATTAAAAAAAATTCTTCTGATTAAATTGTGCTAGTATTGTGATTCCACTTTTTACCTTCTGCAGGAGCAATCACTATAGGTGGTTTATGCAAGTTTAAAACTGGGGTGCCTTTTTTTGAAATTTACAATTTACTATGGATTTTATTTTAGGTAATACGATTGATTATATCACTGTATTGCAATGCGAGAAATGCGAAAATACAATAAAAATGTAATGAAATCATTAATTGCAGAAAAACATATGTCTAAATAGAACGGTAAAAAAAAACGACTGAACGTAGATTTGAACTGCCGACCTTCCGAATAGAACTCAAACGCGCTACCACTTTGCCACAATGCACAGTGATCTTGAGAGTTATTAGCCTATGTTAGGTGGTATCGTCGATGAACGTACGACGAACAGTGCATAATTATTTGTTAGGCTGACCTTACGATTGATTTTACACTCCGTAATAAAAAAATCACAGCCAGTAAAAGCTCCGCGCAAAGCCATTTAAATTCACATTTAAATACCAACACTTGTAGCCGAGGCCCATTAAAGTGTCCGTCCCAGGACAATTATTATAACAAGTGTAGGCCTAAATTATAAATGTGGGTACCGAGTAGGACTATTGGGCTAAATATTTAGAACTGTCATAATGATTATATATTGGCGTATTTGAATTTATGTAGGATATTCCTAGTTTGAGAGTGTCAGGACTCAGGACTCAGGACACCGGCTAGACACACCAAGTAAGTCTACCAAAAAGTTTATTTTACCACAACACCTTTAAACGTTTTGTGCATAATATAAAGTTGCCAGAAAAATAACTCGCCGGTAGTATAAGCATATTACTCAGCAGAACATTGTTGTTCGAGACCGCGAAAGTACAGACTGCAGACACACATGTGTTTAGTGATTGGTTTCGGAATTAACAGCACCCTTTTCCACTCATTCCTCATTTTGTATCATTCGGAAATAAATGAAAGTATATACTATCTGTTTTCTTTGATGAGCACTGTGGCACCGAACATTATTTCTTTGCGTTAGGTCGGGATATATGTGAGAAACCCCTACCTCTTGCATGATGTTCCGCGATCAGTACCCCCGAAATAATAGTTCGCGGTTCGACCACTTGGCTGCGCTAGTGTTCCTTGTTTTCTCGAATTTACCCTGGTAAAAAATCTGGAGTAAACCATTTTGAATTGATACTGTTCATGTTATTAACCACTAATTAAATGCACTAAGATTTATTTGTTTTCGCTACGCACGCCGACGAATGTGTACAATAATATCAAAGGTTTGAGTTATACCCTATTGGTCCGGTGGTGGTGGCGGCGAAGGGGGGGGGGGGGAATTGGACTGTGGTTCCTACAATGAGGTCTGTCTCGACACGTCTCTTGTAGATATAATAGACCCCCCTCTGTTTGACCAATTCAATTGTCCATGCCTAAACGATTTGTGGCTAATTTGATTGAATGATTGTGTCATATAAAAAATAATTTGACATCATTGGACTACTTTCTAGAGTCATTACTCTTAATATTGAAAGTTTAAAATGTCTTTGTACAAATGAAGAAATCCAATGTAAAATCATAGAATATTATAATAAAAATTAAAAAGTTTGCAATCACAATTCACAACAATCTTACTAGTCACCAGCAACAAAATGTTATAAAAAACATCCCTAAAACTCGTTAAAACACTCCAATCACACTCTAAGAATCGAAAATAAATTCCGGGGCTATGCGCCCCGGACCCCCCATTGTATTTTATCCAATCATACCTGGGTAATTTTTATACCCTAGCTACGGCTTTGACGACTCATGATAGTTTAATTTCATTCTTACATAAGCACTGACTTTCAACCTGTTTGATATGTAGACCAACTCAGTGTTGTAAAGTAACTGAGTAAATGTAATTGAGTAAAAGTAATTCTTATTAGTTATTTTTTGAGAAATTGAATGATTACTTAAATTACTTTTATTTTAATGTAACTGTAACTGTAACTGAATTACTTTTATAAGTAATTATACTCAGTTTTACTTTTTAAAGTTACTTTTCTCAAGCATACTCGAACAGTACAGTACTTTAACATCATATAATGTCTCAAACTCTAACAATAAAAAGTAAAAATAATTTTGCCTCGTTTTATGTGTGATATGATCGAACGAGATTTTCCCGCTGACTCCGTGTTCATGTATGTCCTGGTCAACATGACAACAATACATCAACAATAACATTATTTTCTGTTCGTCATGCTGTCAGTAATTGCATTTTTAAGAAATTTCATGAAGTAACTTAAAAGTAATTCAATTACTTCATAAAGTAACTGTAACTGTAATTGATTTAGTTAAGGAAATTAGCTTTTACAACACTGGGTATTCTGACATGTGAGATGTGACGATGGAAGAATATGATATTCTCCCAACACTCTCATTCTTAAATGCTAGGAATTGTAAATTGATTTGCGGATGCTTTGTAGCTAATTCAACAAACAGCAGTCATCTTACGGTAACTCTAAGATACCAATTAAATATTTTTCACTATATAAACGAATGTACGATTAAAATAAAATTCGCGTGGAACCACGGCAGGATATACGATACCATGTCAACACCAAATACTTACACACAAGGGTAAAGTTATGAACCGAATTGGCTGCTATTTCAGTGATGGCCAGGTTTAGAGATCTGAGGATGTCCGTACCACCTCCGTTGTATCTGATAAGGTCTGCCTGGTCCATGAAAGAACAGGTGTCAGAGGTGTTCATGCGGATGTCGACGTCCGCATAGCTGTCAAATGTGATGACTCCTGCTGTTCGTTCAGACGATGCCAATCTGTAAAGATGTTATGGGGATCATATCAAATCTTAGGGTTTCATTACCCCATTAGGGTACCCAGAAAATGATTTAATCCTTGCGTTGTTTCCATATCAACATGCAGAGATTTGAAAGATACGGGCATCACCATTATTTGAGGAGTGAGGGATGCTCATAATATGGTACACAAACATTCGATTGACTGTTTCTGATTGAAATGACAAGTGAGGTAAAATCTCAAGTATTTAATTGGATATGAAGAAAGTACATTTATTGGATTGTTGCAATTTGATGCGATTTGTATTTTGGTCATCGTTACACACACGTTAGAAATTAGAGAAAAGTGAGAGTGAGGATTAAAGAAGCGAATACCGTTTGTTTGTTTTGAATATAGGTTAAACAATCTGACGCATTACGATTTTCAATTTGGAATGGAATGATCATTTGAAAATATTTATATATTTACAATCCATATATATATGGATTGTTTTAGGTTTTCGCGGCCCGTCATAGGATAAAAACAAGGATCTTGGGTAAAACCGCGTCGAAAATAAGATGATCTCATCTATATATATATAAACCCCGGTGTAGTCACTTTTTTAATTTCTGTCTAAAGTACTAACACACACACACACACACACACACACACATATATATATATATATATATATATATATATACACACACACAAATATATGTATTACAAGAGCATCATATACTTTTCACAAAATGTTTGGATTTATTTTAGATTTTAGTAATAATTGTAACATTCACTCAGAAGCAGGGAGTTTGCAAGAGCCAAAATTGAAGATATACACAATTAGATTCAAGGTTAAACTCACGGGAAAGCGGCGACAAGGGCCTTAATGAACGTCACCTCCATGGCGAACTCGTTGGGAGCAACACTGCCAGATTCGTCCAGAAGGAAAAGCATGTTGGCGGGTTTACCATGCAGGGTCTTGTTGATGCGGTCGATGAAAGCACCTCCCAAGTCCTCAATAGCTGCAATACAAACATGATTATAAAAAGATAGTTGGGCGCTTACCGCAAGGCTGCTATTTGAGAGGAAGCACCCAAAGGGCCAGGTGCTCCGAGAAAAGGTCAATCCTGGGATTGAGAAATATAAAACATATCTTCAACATGATTTTCTAACTTTACTCACAACCAATTGCATAATACAATATTTCCATCATACCGATGCAACTTCATCATGGTTTATCAATTCTCATCAATGGCAATTTTGTTATGATATTGCACGTTACTTTCCTGAGGGCACATAACAGTTATTACAGTCGACAAGTATCTTGTTATTTTACCGTTTTCCATTTATGTCATATTCAACTTCAGACAGAATGGTTGTTAATATGATAAGCCTACTTTTTAACACAACCTTCATTGCAATTTTCGGCAAATTATTGAGACTATATGTCTTAAATTATTAAATTTATACGAGTAATTCCCAAGTGACAAGTTGTGCAAGAATGTTGGGTTACAAAATGTCGCTCGGTTATCCTTATAAAACAAATAACGATGCACTCACCTTTGCATTGCGGAATCTGGTTGAGACCATTCATCCCCACCCACCCTTCTTCCGTGCAGCGCACGTCACTACCCCCACTCAGCTCGTAGTCACCCTTGCACTGAAGCTTGCACCTGTCGTTCACTTCCGAGTACCCTTGGACGCAAGAATCTGGTCCCCAGACACCGTTGTCTGTGTTCACTAGCGGGATGCATTTGCTTCCTGGGGAAGAATCGAATATTGAATCACAGACACGAGTTTTAAAATTATTGAATATTTGGTCTACTGGCCTAACCTTAAAATCACAACCATAAGGTAATTGTTTTACTATTTTAATATAATTCACTTACGGCCAGCAGTGCAACCGGCTTGATCGGGCCAGTCACAGACTTGAAGGTTCGGGTTGAAGTGGAGAGAAGCCGGACATCTGTCCAGCTTGGGGTAGCCGTGGTCGCAGCGGTAGAACAGGTTGCAGTCGGTAGGGTGGGGCAGGTGGACGGTGTGGTCCATGGGGTCGATGTCGGGGCAGCCGTTGTAGCCCTCTGACAGGGCGAAGAGGGTCGCCACCAGGAACAGGCTCGACCATCTGAAGATAGCTGCAGGGGATATGTTAAAGAGGGAGTTAGATTGGGCGTTGTAGCAGTTGATGCTGATGATAAATAGTGTATGATTACAAATGCTTACTTCTAAACCTTCTTAGGCATTAACTTAGAAGCAACCTGAAATTGAGCACTGCCCTATTTTAAAATTAATTATTCTTAGAGTTTAGAAATTTTTTAATGTAATTTTAGAATTACAGAAATAAAATGCAGAGAAAAGTTGTGACATGCTGTCAAAGATGCTTTCATTGATGTGGTGCAAAGATTTTTTTAAATCTTTAAGTTGTAAAGATGTTATGTTCATAAAATTGGAAGTGATGTCAAGAAATTATGCTTACCGTTCATCTTGTTGTATGTGCTTGTTGGTATTTTCAGAAAGACCAATGTGTGAATGATTAACTTTGTAAACTGAAGACTATTTATACAGTTTGAAGCAAGTACCTTATCTTGCTTCAAGTGTGCAAAATATGTTTCAACAAGCAGGCTGGTTTACTTACTTAAGTGTTTTCTTCCCGTTGTCGTCATTCCACGAAGATAACAACAGTAATGCAGATTAGACTGGTATCTAATTACAATGAGGAAAATGTACACTTCTAGAAATTCGAAATGTATATTTTTCTTCAGTTAGGGAGATTAATGCAGAAAAATATGGCTGTCGAAGCAAAAGCAAAAGCAAAATACATTTGCATATTAATGGACACCTATTAAAATAATGTAACCTCTGGATTGGTAAAATAATAAGTTATCGCAGTTATAGATCGATTGCAAAGATATAGTACAACCCCAAAAAGTATCTTGAAAAGTAAATTATTGAGGGAGATACATCAATGAAAAATTAGGAAAAATAATGGGTCGTTTGTGGCTACGAGGGATAAACATGGGACGAGTAGATGCATACAGCGTCAAGATGGACGCCCAATATTAAATTCTAGGGCAAATTTATGTTCATTGGTTGTGCACCCTGTTTCAGCACCTATTTCATTTTCTTTGGTACGTAGTTATATATGGAGATAGTACCTGTTTTTTCTCCTTCTTTTTTTTTCTTTCAAAAATTACTTTGTATAGATTTTTTGGTGAACGTAGGTGTATCACTTCACCGCATTCACCATGTTCAAAAATAATAACACGTGTAATAACAACCTAAACATGTGCTCATTTCACATGTCATTGATATATATTATATTTACTCACATAATCAGAGTATAGACACAAACGCACTGATAACGGGTTGCAGTCAAACCTGAGCTCTGCGCCGGGAAAGAATGGCCAAATCACACCCAAATATCACAAGTGTAACTTACTTGATAGATAGCCCCCCCCCCCCCCTTCTTAGTAATCTAAGTTAATCTCTTGAAATAAGAATGCGTTAAAGGGGCTTTTAACCCCAATTTTTTTCCCACAATAATCTATAGCATAATACTACACTAAAATGACCGTTTAAAAAATTATATCTTGTAACAGTGATTTTACACCAATTTTTTATCCAGAAATTTGCGAAAATTGTCGTTTTGAAAATTTTCTTAAATCGACTTTAACCTGCATCCTTTTTGTTCCACATAGATACTAGAGCATCGTATCAATCTAAAATGGGCAAATAGGCCCTTTATAACATCGAGTCTTGATACTGTGCACAAATATACTCTCAAACACACAAACATATGCATTTCAAAATCACACCCCTTCTTGGTAATCAGCATATTTTGACCTAACTACATGTCCAAAATACAAAACAAAATATAGAAGATTTACAGATAGGGCTGTAGAGTAGGCCTACATCAATAATGGCCATTATTTTCTTCGATCAAAATCCTCCAAGGTCACGGGGCATAAAGATCGCTCCCATGTTATTTCTTATGGGAGATTTTTGGCGATGGGTCCAAGCTCGAAAAATAGCAAGTTTGACAAATATTTTTCGGGTCATGGTGGACCCAATATTAAAAAAAAAAATCTAAATTCATAACTAGTTAGCCTGAATGAAATATTTTTTTGAGTTTAGTGGGTGCATACCGCAGTAATGAAACTTTTAAAGTGCACAAACGTGAACTAATGTTCATCATTGAATTGGATCCAAAATAATAACTTTTAGGGTGGAAAGCTGACAGTATAAGTATCCCATCAATAAGTGTGCACTAACGAAGCACAATCGATCGGAGGGTGGTGGGGTGGGTGGGTGGGTGGGGGAGGGTAAATTAATAAAATATCCATATTTATCCTCTTCAAACAACCTACCCAAATGTAAATTTGAAGTTTAATATCTGAGTCAAAATGGTCATACGATAAGAGAGTGGTAAATTTGTGCCCCAAATCTATTTTTAGTATATATAATTTTGCCAATGCTAAATGCCGATGTACATAAATTAATTCCCCGTAATGTGTTCACTTAAAGTTGGATAACTTTACGAGCTGATGAAACAAGACCGTGCGTCATTACATGAACATTGTTGACATTGAAGAAACAAATGTGTAGTTCTTATCAATTACATTGAACTATTACTCGCCTTAATTTCAATAGAGACCGACAAATTTCACAATAATAGGTACCAGATGTACGCCAATAGTATGTTGCAATCCATGTTCGGAACAATAAATGACCTTAGTGATTATAGAAAAAAAATTGAATGGTATGGTCTGTTTTCCCGAAATGCTGTTGGATTAGCTTTGGAAAACCAGGCTTCACTACTGAATGCATGAGTTTATTCTAAAACATTTTTTGATCTCTAATTTTTACCTTAAAAATTGAAAAATAAGGAGGTTGTTTAAAGGATATGCGCATGCCCCTATCAGAGTATATTTTTATACTAATATTGCTTACAGTTTTTAGTGAGTGTATAGTTGTTGTGTTGTGTTTCTTCCGTTTATATGTAATAAAGTATACATTGTAATTATTGTTTTGTAGATACATTTCTTTGAAATGCAGAAATATTGACTGATGGAACCAAGTGTACATCCTTGCACAACTGTCACATGTGTAGGCCTACAGATTGCACACGAGACCCTAATTGGATGAGCGTAGCGAGCGAAGCGAAGATTCCATTTCACTACACTGGAGAAAAAAATCCGGACTGTTTTTCTTTTTTTTCTGTTTGTATTTTTGTGTGTCTGTTAACACGATTCCAGCTAAACCGATGCTCCAATTGCGATGAAATTTTCTGGAGACCTTCGAAATCTCTGAACTAAGAACTGCCACGTCATCCAATTAATATATTCGTATGAAATTTGAGCGCAATCGAAAAATTATTTCTCATAAAAAACGCAATTTTACGCTTTTTTCGTTTTTAAAAAATTACGCTCATCCAACAACGCGCCTGAAAAAGCGTTTGCGAAGCTTCCTAGTTAGATAAATCGCAGGGTAGCCAGCTTCTGGCAATCATTCCTCTAGGTATACCTCAGACATAAGATGAAAGTTGCGTTTATAAAATGCTCTTGAGTATTTCTTCTAAACAATTACAAGTTAAAGGTAATAAGCAAAATATGGATACATGTGCTAACTCCTATGTGCATTCTTTGCCATTATTGGATGAGCGTAGCGATCGAAGCGAAGATTCCATTTAACTACACTGGAGAAAATAATCCGTAATGTTTTTTGTTGTTGTTTTTTTTCTGTATTTTTGTGTGTTTGTTAATACGATTCCGGCTTAACCGATACTCCAATTGCAATGAATTTTTGTGGAGACCTTCGAAATCTTTGAACTTAGAACTGTCACGTTTTTGAGTGCAATCGAAAAATTATTTCTCATGGAAATCGCAATTTTACGATTTTTTTCGATTTTTAAAACAGTTCTTCGACTTATAACACCTACATCCTTTATCCGATTGTTATCATTTTTTCACAGAACCTTTATTTTACGAATTAATATATTCGTGTGAAATTTGAACGTAATCAAAAAATTATTTCTTATGAAAATCGCAATTTTACGATTTTTTAAAAATTTTAAACTATCTTCGACTTATAACACCTTCATGCTTTATTCGATTGTAATGATTTTTTGACATAACCTTAATTTTATGAATTAATATATTTGTGTGAATTTTTAACGTAGTTTAAACATTATTTCTCATGAAAATCGCAATTTTACGCTAAAATTACGCTCATCTAACAACGCGCCTGAAAAAGCGTTTGCGAAGCTTCCTAGTTTTAAGGTAATGGTATTAGGCCGAATATAGTATCTCTTATACATTTTGTCAAGAAGACCCTTCTCGGTATCGAAAACAGAAATCAGGAGCAAGAACAAAATTAACATTTGTATTGGACTCACTGATCAAAATAAAGCTTATAATACCTTTAAATTAATGTAATATATACTTGATTATTAATTTGTTGAGTCAAGAAAAATTCGCGTTACGAAATAAAATAAAACTTTAATTATATGATCTAAAAAAGGAAAAATGTAGACAAGACCATCTCTCAGGGTGACAATTCTACAAAATTTGCATCAATAAACGCGATTTTGACCTCTTACCACGACTCCCACGAAATATCTGGGTAATATCAACAAGCAAAATAAACCTGAAAACACATTTTTTTAAATGATCCTAAACCCGCTTTGTGCATGACTCGGCTCGCCAGTTTTGAATTGACGCGGCGTTTAGCATTAGTGACATCTGCTGAATTTTTCATTTGTGTATTCTCAAATGTTTGTGATTGCAGAAGGGCATTTTTAATTACATCACGCAAATTAATAGTCTATTTTATTTTGTAGCTTTATTTGTTATGTTTTGTGTTTGTGGGAACACAATGATGTCGACACCGACAAACTAGGACTAAATTACATCTTTTTAAATAAAGTTTTGATAAAATAAAAAACATTCATAAATGACTATATTTTGTTATCATCGCCATCAAGGTGTTCAAAGGCGGTGTAACACATCACCCCCCCTCCCCAGAAAAATATTATCGTGCACTGATATAAAACCTTTCAAAATGTTTCTACGATCTGTGAAGTTTGACCGATGGGTTGCGTTAACTTGTTTGATTGTTTGTGATGGGAGGACTGGACTCGCAATATATTTAGCAATCGTGATAACAGCAGGGCACTTGAAACATTGTTATATACGTAAGCAGCGGAATACGTGGGAAGACAAGGAGATTAATAGTTAAAAATGTGTTACAACATGAACCCTGTTATCAATAGTTTATCATTCTCCGACCAGACCCCGCCCAAAACCTTAACTGTGTTAATCACTTTTGTCTAATCATATCAATACCAGGAATGTTTGTATTTCACAGCTACGGATTGATTATGATTATTGTTGCTTAACGTCCCTATTAATGAACTTGACTTTTCGAGACGATGAGTGGTGATTGATGACGTTGAAGGACTATTACCAAAAAAATGCGTAAAGCTGGATTTGATCCCACGTCTTCGTAGAGCCACACGCTTCGAAAAAGCGCCCTAATCCTATGTGCCACCTCGAACGGCATGGGTACGGGCGTGCCCAAAATAGCGAAAATATATCTTTGACCCACCGTTTTTTTCTAAATTTAAAAAAAAAAATTTAAATACGACGTCTTTTTTATCATTCAATTCTCTTCGGTGGGGGATCCGAATACATATAAATTCCTTATTCGGCGAGGCCCCAAGGTCACCAAAGCCATTATGTATCAACCTTGTCGTTGGGGAATGCCAACAAAATATCGCATGTCAATCGGAGGTCATATTCGTTTTTATCTTGAGACGTGACACACGCTCAGACATAGACGGACGAACGGCCAGAAAAAAATGCGTATAGATAGGGGAGCATTGTGAGACGTTGTGTTAATTATTGTAGTTCTGAAATTTCTAATGAGTACAAGCAAGAAAATCTTTCTTTTATTCCCCCCAGTCTGGAATACTCTCCCAACCAGCATCAGGGATGTTTACGGAATAAGTTACGACACTTTCAAGCGTAAAGTATATCAACATTACTTGAGTATTTATAATTAATTAGCATCTATAAACATCAGCCGCTACAGCCTTTGTTAATGATTGAGTAATGCATACCACAACCTGCTCCTGCTCACTTGTATTTCTGCACACAATGGCTAAAGCCATATTAATTGTGTACTTTTGTGTGAATGGATGAATGAATGTTTCAACTATTGTAAATTTACATAAATAGATTTAAAGCCACAATTTGCATAACATTACCATATCTTTGGAAAATTTTAAATTTGCAATAATGTTACTCCTAATGTATTATTACATAATTTAGTTTGTTTTAGTTATTTTAGTATGATGTTAACATTATTTTTAGCTCTTAAATTGCACATTTAACTTGTGTGATCATAGTATTTAATTTTTTTCATTATTTTATGTAATCCTGTAATTTCGTGATTTGTTGTAATTAGGAAATGGTTGAATGGAAGAGAAGGCTTCACAGGCCTCAATCCCGCCATCAATAAAGACGACAATCAAATCAAATAAACACCCCTAAAAGAAGTGTTGTATATAACGGTGTTATGGTGGTGCGAGCATATGGCATGGGCCTACTCCGGGCGTCCATGTCTATAAGGGTGGGTTAACGGTCAAATGGAAATTCGAGTACTCTTGCATAGAAACTAAGAACAATTCGAAATCGTCATCATTTCGGTATGTTCATTAATTTTGTTAACTTCATTTTAATGTCAATTGTATTTTGCTACAATATTTGATTAACTTACAAAAACAGTTTTCCGTATGGATGCGAATATACAAAATATGAAAAATTCATATCTTTGATTGTACACTGGAATATTTTCTGGGACACTTAAAGTTGATTTGATTTGTTTATATTAATGTCTCATATTAATGCACTAAGGCTATTTGAGACGATAAGTGGTGATAGATAAGGATGAAGGATTAATAGAAGGAAGGAGGGGAAACCTGGTACCGGCACGTAGCCTTCTCCTTTCGAAAAGTACCAAGGGGACCAACGGCATTACGTCTCATCCGAAAGGACGGTGTAACCTGGGCAGTCATATAGGTTCTTCCACTAACCCGGACTGCCGAGCAGACGTCGAGGAGAACGAAGCCGTTACACTAGCTCTCGAACCCTCCATCTGCTCTAACCAGCGATATACGTGAGTTTCAGAGCAAAGCGTTCACCCACTCTACCCCTGACCACGCCCGAAGGTTACTTAGCTTCGGTGTTTAAGTGGGAACCGGCTAAACGATCTCGGCTAAACCGCTGGCTAACTATAAAGATATGAAATAGTGTACCGAATGTCTCTCTTATCGAGCGTTGTTTAGCAATAGGAATACTTGGTGATGGGGGGAGGGGGTGTGAACAATCTGATTGGATGTGGGAGTTAGGGAATTAATAAAGCTTTGTATCTCAACTCATCTAGGAAGAAATTGTAATTTAATGTTTTTTTACGTACAAATAAAACATATTTTTGGGAATTCCTTGCATAAAACACATAGTGCAATCCATACAGTAATCATTCATTTGATATGTTCTTGGCAGTTGTTTGAACTGACGTTAAAGTGCTGCCTAATGCGATATCACTCAAGACTATAATGCTAAAAAAATGTAATGAATTATAAATCTTGTATAAATTTCTGCCTCATTACTTCGGCCACTAGTACCTCTTGATACACTGTACAGCACAACGTCCTGATTACAATATTGTATATTGTTCTTGTTTGGGTTGCAAAACTCTCACATAGGCCTTCACCTGATAAACGATTGGTAAAATTATTATTTCAAACTCAAATCTCTGTTTGGCTTGTATCTTAACATAGCAAATAGAATATGTGCATTCTATTTTACATTATCATTATTAGATATTTTTGTAAGGACCAATAATTTTCTAAACAAACTTTTAGCATTTTTGTACTGACATTTTGGTATTTTGAAACGTTTTCAAAGGTCAAACTTTGTTCTTTTAAAGTGAATTGGTGAACTTTAAAAAACCGTGTGGCAGGGTTTTAGTGGACTTGTCATGGATGCACATACGGTGATTCCTAACCAATAAATAATTCAAATTCATCCACAATAAGTAAAAATACAACGTTTAAAAAATTTTCAAAGCTATGGACAACCCTGTTATTGAAAAAATTAACATACTGAAGTGTTTCGAAATGAGTGATTTTCCTATTTAGTTCTAAAACGTAAAACGCAACCTTTTAGTCTTAAATAATTATTTAGTATAGTATCGTAAACGAACATTCATATCAGTTATAGATACAAAAACACTTCGTAACAAAACTTTGACTTGACCAACAAAAAGAATGTTACATCCGGATTGTGCCGACAGATATAGCTCATGCGCAAGTTGTGCAACTCTTATCGGGAGTTTGTTGGGCTGATCCTTGACACCGGCAATCCTGACCGAAGGTGTTTTCCAAGGTTACTGCACAACTACACTATAACATTGTACAAAACT
This sequence comes from Sweltsa coloradensis, assembly GCA_024449915.1. Classification (NCBI taxonomy): domain Eukaryota; kingdom Metazoa; phylum Arthropoda; class Insecta; order Plecoptera; family Chloroperlidae; genus Sweltsa; species Sweltsa coloradensis. The sequence continues at coordinate 289,382 of JAMZAV010000025.1, read as the reverse complement.
AGTCATTTTAAGAAAGATATGAATAAATTGTCCCTTAACAGGTTTTCACGAAAAATAACAAAATTATTGACATCCAAATACATTCTTCACGTTTCGTGTGTGCATAATATCGCTCATTATAGTGACAGTTTTTCAACAAAATTTAAATATACCACAATTATTTTTATTTAACAAATAATTAATTGTGTCCAAGTGAGTCTCCGCATTACAAATTTCTTATCCATATTTCGACGCAACCATTTCACTGTTCTACACATTTCGAAATGTGTTTAATATGAAAAAATCTTATTTTGGAAAATCCTGGAGAACAGATCTTTTGTTTGAAACGACTATACTAAGTTATGATATTAGCTCTGTCTTCTCCAGCTTCACTCAGACAGTTTATTTATTCATATGAGCGGCGGACAGTGTGTCGAAGAGCTGCAGTCCTGGTCACTAGTGCTGTAAGCTGAAACCAAAATCTTTGCTCATATTGCTGTCACAATCTCCAAAAAGTGCTCAATCAGTACAGAAATAGATTTATTTCTTGTCCTTATATTAAAGAAGATAAGATTTTAATAACATCTCACAAAATGTAATGAGAAAAACTTTCATGCTTTTTTGCTAGTTTGAAATCCAACATCATAATCATCATCATCATCAATACGTACTTATTATGATTTTAGAGAGATACCAGTTTGATTTTTGTAATTTCGGTTTTGTAAATTAAGTACTCACCATCATTCAAATATCCAGCTACTCTCTGAAAAACTTCAAAACTGTCAATAGCGAAGAAAACTGGTACGCCGTCCTCGTCATCAGACGCAATAGCAGTGAGTTGTGTTGAGTCGAAGTCTCCTATTCCCACTGTAAACAACACTGCATTGTGTCTTTTTATCTCTTCTGCAACCGGCATTGGGTCAGAATAGCTCACGCCATCAGAAATCAGAACTGAAACCAAAATACAAACATAATAATATTGTGACATTTTGTTCAGAATATAAATCAGAATATTTGCTTTTATTATGTCATATAAAAGAATAAAATATGTGCTACTTTAAAATGGTTGATCGGTTTCAGTGTGCATATTTATTTCAAACAATCTCCAATTATTTACATGTCTAGTTTATATTATGCTGTTAGCCTATTAAACGTTATGCACAAGTATTTTTTAATATTTGCAAATCAGTTTCAATGGTTGTATTCGACGCAATATTTTCTTCATGCAAATGATTGTTATTTTTGTTCATTGAAACAAACAAGAGACAAGCCTGAAAACCCAGCCCAGCACATACAAGCTTTTATCTTTTCAAGTATCATTCGATGTTATTAATTCTATTTGATCAGAGTATTAAATACATAATCTATGTAACTTTCATGTTTAATTTTGTAGCAAACATGAAATCATACAAGTTTGACGAACAATGTAAAATTTCCATGCACAATATTAGCTTGTGAAATTTCAACAAAACATGAAATGGTTTTGTCAAATGTATAGACACTATTTGAATCTAGGATTAACTTGTATTTAATGGTTTAACTTCATGATTCTTACAATGACAATGCACAACGCAACAAATTGATGTTGTCTGGAATCGCTTGTGTTGATGTTTGTTGCCATTGTTCTACTTGTTTCAACACCTGGAGGTATATTTACTGTGACAATAGTCAATCGACAACGTTGGTAATAGTATTAACTTACTTTTGCTGTATAGATCTCTCGATTTGGTTGGTAGGGAAACACTCCCGTAGGTGGAATTGTTAATATTTAATACAATTGAGAAGTTAAAAAAATCATCTCGACCGAGGTATTTATATGTATTAAACATTGCTGTTTGTAGTTGTGTATTACACTAAAGGAACACTGACAAACGGCTTTAAAAGAGTTAAAATGTGTAATTGGTAATACAAAGCTTACACGCTTCCCTCAACGCTGCACGAACCTGACTGCAGCTATACAAGTGTATAAACTTTGTATGGGTGATAATTGAATTTTACACTTTTAAAGTCTTCTGCCAATGTTTCTTTAGTATAATATACAACTTCATACAACAAATGTAAGTAATTACTAATGTGGTATGAAACAAATTTCGAGGCTGCAGTTCTCTTGCTATTCTCATTAAAGTTGTCGTATTGTCACTAACTTTGTCGATCGTCTATGGTCACAAACTTTGTCGATCGACTATTGTGAGTTGTGACGATAGTAAATATACCCCCCCCCCCCAACGGTGGTACCTTTAATCGAACAATGACAAAAATTGCAGTTTGCGAAGATATAACGTGTACCGAGACTGGCTGTGAGGAAGAGAGTAGAGTGCTCTCGGAAATGTATGCACTTTTGGTAAGTGCTTTTTTATATAGTATACCCGCGGTAATTGTTCGTGTGGTTATTTTTTTTGTTAACTTACACACAATGGTGAAGTTGTGAATACTATTGGCAATAACTTCTACGATGGCCGTCTGAAGAGCTCCAAAAATATTGGTGCTACCACCTCCATATACGATACGGTCAGCTTGGTCTAGGAAAGAGCAAGTGTCTCGAGTCCGGATACTAATGTCAACCATGGATTGTGTTTCAAAGGTGATTGCTCCGGCTGAACGGCTAGGTCCCAAACTGAAAATAAACAACTATGGTTCAGAGATGGTAACTTACAGAAGTTCGACTTTGAAATAAAGGAAAGTAGGGCAAGAGAAGGAAAACTGAATTACAAAATTGGAACGGATGAGACAAAAGGATACATGAAGGAAACAGAAGGGTAATATGGAGGAGATAAGGGAAACGGAAGGGGTTAAGATTGGTTAATTGATCCACTCGACATAGAAAACAAAATTCATTACTAACAACGTATAAGCTATGATAATACGGGTCTTGAGCACAAACTTATTGATTGATGGCAATCGTAGTAAAATTTTACCCAACTAAGGTGTCATCACAGAACCTCTGACGAATTACTACGACTGCTATTAATCAATAACAAATTAATTAATAATAGATTAATAAAAGTATTGTCACTAATGAAAACCTGTGACATATAAACATTTGCAATGAATTAAAATGATTAATCATTTCCGTGGAGAATTGTCTGTTACTTACGGGAACGCTGAAACGAGCGCCTTCATAAACTGGATTTCTAGAGCGAACTCTTCTTGGCTGAGGCTGGACGATTCGTCCAATAGGAATATTATGGTGGCTTCTGGTCGACCTTCAAGAGTCCTGTTAATCCTGTCAATTACTTGATCTCCCAAGTCCGCAACCTCTGAAAGATAAAATATTATAGAAAGCATATTATCTGGTTGGGCGGTATGTATTGTCGTAACGTCAAGTTTCGTTTTCCTTGCTATGTGTGTATGTTATTGTTTTAACTTGTGGTTGTGGTTGTGGCTGTGCGAGTGTTCAAACAGTTAAAAAAATTGTTTGTGAAAGCAAAACCAGCGCAAAAACAAACACGGGTACGGGAAGACCCAAACCAGGGGGTGAGACTCGACTGGACTCGACTTCCACGTGGTTTTGAATTATCTGATTCCGTCCATAAAGAAACATTTCCGACATTTGGTAGACTCGAGTTTCGTTTCCGATTTTCGGAATCATTCCGTGACTTGCGGCTGTGGCAAGGATTTAACCATTGTTAAGCCAATCGGAAGCTTCGTTATAAAATTATAAGTGTCCACCGCCATGCTTATATGTAGAAGAAACCAGCAAGCTGCATATTTATAAGGCAGTGAGTTTCTGTGCAGCCTTTTTTGTCTTTTTATCTTGTGAACGCAAACAACGTCAACTTTGAGGTATGATTGTTAATTATTACTTTATAACTAAATAATAATGAAAACAAAATATTGTGCAACAATAAACAATTTATAAAGTTTCAAATTAGTGTACTGTGGAACAAAAAATCAAGGATTATCCCGGTATTTAAGCAAAATATGATGCTATGTTATCGAAATAAAAATGGAGGATTTTGTTGTTTACAAATTTTCAAGCGTCGGAAGTGTTTCCGACAGCTAAATAGCAGACGGAATCGAAAGATTCGTCGAGTCTGCCGATTGTCGGAATAGGGCACGGAAAACAACCAAACCACGCGGATTCGGCGTCGAGTCTCACCCCCCTGGGAGCGAACAGATCGTTTAGAATGAGGAGAATACAAAATTAAATAATTCGCCGAGCGTTGATCTCATTGGTGGTGGTGCCGGTTAAGCTTATCACTTAAAAAAGGTTTACATAATAATATTCTCGCATTCAACCTGGTGGAGGCACAAAGTCATACATTTTCAAACATTCTGGGGGGACAGCCACTCCACCTTACCCCAAGGGCCCAGGGTCACCAAAAACATTCTTGATCATCCTTTTTGAAGGGTAATGCCAAAAACCGCATGTCAATTGGACGTAGTGCTTTGTTTTTATCGTGAGACGTGACACAGGCTTCGACGGACGGACGACGGACGGGTACCCACCTTTACAGTCTGGCATCTGGTGTAGTCCCCTCTTCCCAACCCAACCATCTTCCGAGCAGAACACGTCATTCCCTCCCGTGATCTCAAAGCCAACCGAACATGTCAGTCGGCAGATATCAGCCAGGTCGAAGGAAGATTTGCTGCAGTACTCGGGACCCCATGTACCGTTCTCATTGACAGGAAGAGCAGTGCACTTCTCGGCTAGCAAGAATAAGACAAGCATGTTTTGAGACAATCGTGTTACCCCCCCCCGTCTACCGTCCAGAATAGGTCAAGAGATTAACTCTTATACCCATCGTACAAGGCGAAGAAAGAGGACGTCGTCGGGGAACATTCCCCTTCCCTTCGACTACTTCCCCGTAGACGACGACAATGACAACACGGACGATAACAAAGACGATGACGACCACGACGTGGGGGAACCTCCAACCCCACCCTCACCTTGTCTGCCCCCGGACTGATTTCGTCACAGGCCTCTGCCCCCACCCGACCAAGCCCCGTCCCGGCCTCTTTCCCCTGGCCACCTGCCCCCTTTTCGACCCCTTGCCAGTCTCTGGTTCTGACCAGCACATGTCTGCCCTCCCCGTGTTCCCACGCATCGCAGAGAAGACAGACAGACAGACAGACAGACAGACAGACAGACAGACAGACAGACAGACAGACAGACAGACAGACAGACAGACAGACAGACAGACAGACAGACAGACAGACAGATATGTCATACCTGGGCAGTGATATATAACATCTATGGTAGGCTAGATCCCCAGTCTCTGATACGTCCGCACAGGCGCGAGCGTAGAAAATTAAAGCGTCAATCTGACCTATTCTAGTGGGCGATTTGGCGTTTCAATTTATGCTTTACATTATGTTTAAATGTGATTTAAGTATTTTTCTGGATTGTTTGATATGGTTTAATTAAACTTGAGCAGTATGGGAATGCACAAACAGAAACAATAAGTAGTTATTGCAAATGGAATTTAGTAATTATTTGGTAGGCTAATATGCTCACCTGTCAACCTGACAGCCATCTTGAAAAATATTTTGGCTACAAATCACTCCCACCTACTTTAATATACAAACTGTCCTATTTAAGATGGCTTCTAATTGTCACTCCAGTGGACCAATGACTGGGGATGTAGCCTATTATAGATGTTAAATATCATTGTACCTAAGGGTGTGGTTTCGGGTTCTTGGCCAGCAGTGCAACCGGCTTGATCGGGCCAGTCACAGACTTGAAGGTTCGGGTTGAAGTGGAGAGAAGCCGGACATCTGTCCAGCTTGGGGTAGCCGTGGTCGCAGCGGTAGAACAGGTTGCAGTCGGTAGGGTGGGGCAGGTGGGCGGTGTGGTCCATGGGGTCGATGTCGGGGCAGCCGTTGTAGCCCTCTGACAGGGCGAAGAGGGTGGCCACTAGGAACAGGCTCGACCATCTGAAGATAGCTGCAGGGTGATTAACAACAAATTTTGAACTATTAGTGGTTTCCAAAATGAGGTTTCGAACTAGAATGTCTTATTTTTTGCGGAGCAAGACTGTACTGTGTAATGTTGTAAAAACATAAATATAAAACATCTGAAAATAATCATCTTAAACACAGTAATTAAACATTAAAAATAGAGCCAGAGTTTGACCTGATCTTTGACCCTATATCGCAAATTGAGTTAAAACAGTGCATGTTTTTTTAATGATAAGGTGAATAACGATTGATCTCGACGTACTTCATCGATTTATCTGCATTTGTCTTACAACATCCTTCTGGTATATAGTTGATCCGCAAATTTTACCATTACTATTTTCTCTACATCTATATTTTGCGATTGTTTTTTCCCTGGGCGTGTGTCAGTCTCCCAACGTCTCCCCTTGTTGGTGTTTATTTCTACACCCTGACAACTATCAACATCCATGTAGGCCTACTCCGACAACACGCAATACGAGTTGCCTGTTCTTTTAGTGTTTTAATCCATCTTCGTCTAGTTTTAGTGTTTTAATCCATCTTCGTCTAGTTATTATTATTATTATTATTATTACAACACATAAAGAAATTTCTGGTCGGATGGAGTTTTGTGTGATTAATATGCATCATGTTGAGTTTAAAGTGCAACGATAGTCTACTATCAAGAAAATTAAACTTCTTTGTTCAATACATTGTTTATTAATTGGTGTTAAATATAGAAAATGTATACAAAATATAAGTTCAACATCTTATATTTTTTTAAAATTTTTTTTGGTATGGTTTAAAATTATTATTATTATCATTTTTTTATTATTATTATTATTACTATTATTATTATTATTATTATTATTATTATTATTATTATTATTATTATTATTATTATTATTTATTATTTATTTTTTATCCTTTTCACAAATACATATAAAAACAGACAGGCAAAAAATCGACAAAGAAAGATGTAAAAAGTATCTAGACAAGAAACGGCGTCGACGCTAGCAAACATGTTTTAGCATGCAATTTTGATGGGGTTTCAAATACTAACAAAATTATAATTGACGATAAAATAGTGATATAAAATGGTGTTTTCAGTATCCTTTTGCCTGTGAACCAAAAATATAGCTTCATAGGCACAGAGGAAGACTAGTTAATTTGACACAAATCGCAAATAATGTAAACAAAAGTAACAATTCACTCGAAAATAGATCTTAACAGTGGAAATATTGCTTACCTCTCATGATGTGTGTTTGGTGGTCCAAAGTGTGAATGGATACTGCTGGTTATCGCGAGTGTATTTATACAGCTCTGGTTGTTAAGCTTATCTGAAGTCAATACCAGCGTTGAAGGTAGCTTCTGCAAAATATGGATTTGCATGTCTATATTGTCGCGTCAAGTGGATTTCAAATCAAGCCTCTCTTCTGGCGTGTCCTAGATTTTGTTTGCGATCTAACGTCCAGATTGAAACGAGGAAATAAATAATGTACATTTCGAAATATGTCGGTGTGCATTGTTCTTACCTTTGAATAGGGTCTTCTTAGCTTATGCAGCTTTGCGATTTTATATGATTATTGACACAAACTTCTTTCATTAGGCCTACTTACTGCAAATACCAAGTAAGTTACATACTTGTTAAAAATATTGTAACATTTTAATACAATTTCTCAACATTAATGCCTTAATTTTAAAAAAATATTGAGCTTACAACTGGACATATGCTGTTTTATGTTTTCATGCGTCAACAAATGAAAAACAATACATTAATGAACTTTAATTTTTTGTAGTGGAAAATCTATCAAATTATAGCTTTTTACTTACTTGGAATGTTCAAGGGGTTTCTTCGAGGACTCAAACCACGTATATTCGCTTTTGACAAAGAAAAAGCTTGTCAAAACCTTGAGTGAGGATTGCCGGTGATCGGTGTGAAACCGACGACCTCTCGCTGACGAGTATTGAGCTACCTCTAATTTTCAAAACAAATATGGTGTCACATAACAGTGATAAAACAGAACCAACAGAATTTAACAGAATTAAAATTAAGAATAGTAATTAAATCACAGTTTTCCAAACATCAGAAAGTGTAAATATACACCTGTAAAAAATTATTCTTTATGAGAAAATAACACATATTTGTTAACAATTTACTTGAGTAGAACCAAACTCAGAATATTAACCAACTTTGGAACTATAGGTAGGCTACGCTGCTTCAAAATCAGTCAAATATTAATGTTTCAAAAAAATTTACGATGACACCGTCTTGCTGGTCCGAAGTTTATAATAGAATATTTAATTATTTGTTGATATCTCCAAAACAGTTAGTTTGACGATGGTTAAAACCATACGCTATCATACGATAAATATAATTGACCCATTAACGTGCATTTTAATAGCGGCAAGACTAAATATTTATTTAAACCCATTCGGACCAGGTGGCCATTACAATGGACATTACAATGTTCAATTTAAAAAATATGAATTCCATTTTTTTTCAAATTTGACCCATTATATGTTAAATTTCAATTCATATGTTTATTTTCTCATTTCAATAGGATAATACCTATTTTTAGAGAAGATTAAAAATAAAAATCTGCCAAAACCGTAAAAAAAAATTATTATTGGAAATTTCCAAGAAATGTTATATTTTTTAGTATTGCTGGTATTTGAGATACATATAATCCAAAATATGCCAAAAATACGTGAAAAATCTAGTTTCAGATATGCACTTATAATATACATTTGAATATAAAACGTTGATTTCATTAAAAATTTTAAAAAAATACTAACATTCTTTGAATATTATAATATATTTTTCAATTATTAAAAATGTTAGAAAAAATACGGAATGTTAATTTTTAGCTTAAAATTACCAATTTGAGCGTATTTAATTCAGGTTTGAATGGAGTTTACTGATAGAACCATAAATGAGAGTAATTTAAGAAATAACGTGGTCTTCCATGTAGACGTTTCAATCTTATAATGTCTAGTGGGAAACCTGTCCAATCCAAAGTTAATTCATAATCCCTCTTCAGAGGTATATTGTGAGGCAGTTGTGGTGAGAATGTCCAAGGGCTGTTCAAAGAAGTCAATCCATATAAATCGCGTTCACCCCTGAAGGAAACCTTGTAAAAACTTTCAGGCCGGATTGCCGGTGGCGGATAGAGCTCCGGAACCTCACAAATCAGAGCTCTGCGTGTTATGCATGAGCTGTTTTGGGTAACGATTAAATCTGATGGAATATATTTCTTACTACCTACGATAGCTTACTGAACCATTACACTCGCTGGAAGGGGAACTAAATGCATCACTCTTCTGTCATCCACCCGTCTGTACGTGGTCTCAAGATAAAAACCGAACACGACGTCCGATTCACATGCGTTTTTATCTCATTGACTTTCAACATTTGATTCGATTTGATTGTCGTCTTTATTGATGGCGGGATTAAGGCCTGTTTAAGCCTTTTCTTCCATCCAACCACTTCCTCATTACAACACATCACGACATTACAGGATTACATAAAATATTGAAATAAATTTAAATACCATGATCACACAAGTTAAATGTGCAATTTAAGAGCTAAAAATAATGTTTACATCATACTTAAGTAACTAAAACAAACAAAATTATGTAATAATACATTAGGAGTAACATTATTGCAAAGTTAAAATTTTCTAGGTATATGGTAATGTTATGCAAATTATTGATTTAAATCTATTTATGTAAATCTACAATAGTTTAAGAAACATTCATTCATCCATTCACACAAAAGTACACTATTAAATATGGCTTTAGCCATTGTGTGTAGAAATACAAGTGAGCAGGAGCAGGTTGTGGTATGCATTACTCAATCATTAACAAAGGCTGTAGCGGCTGATGTTTATAGCTGCTAATTAATTATAATTACTCAAGTAATGTTGGTATACTTTACGCTTGAAAGTGTCGTAACTAATTCCAAACAAAGATGTTACAGAAGTTTTGGTGACTCTGGGAGTTTCGGGGGCTTGTCTAGTCCCCAGAAAAATTCAATGTTCATGTACCCGGCACCTCCACCATTAATTCAGGCTAGAACAATCTAAAAAACGATAACAGTACGCTTTGCTCCCTATTTTGGGTATATTCCTGTACTCGTGTTTTTCACAAAATACTAACAAAATGTCTTACTTATCAAATATCTATATAAATACATACGCCTAAACTGATTGCAAATAGGCCTAGTGCAAACCGTGCCATGCCGGCGCCCCATGACCTTGTAACAGTTATACGCATTACGGTGCGGCAGGTCTGTAAATAAAGACCGAATTCTTATTCTATTTCGGGCTTGTGACCTCTATAGATTGTCTTGATATGTTGTTTCTCTCTCCTTAAAGTCTTTTTTTCATCACAATTGTTAAAATAAATCTATTGATAATTGACATGGCAATGTAAACCATTAACAAGCTAGTGATTTAGTGTGGTAATAAATATTGCAAGGTAAGCATACTATGCTGTCCACAATAAAAAATGCTACCTATCGGAAGTAAAATAATGAAAAACACCTAGCTAAAATTTGCCTTAGGCAAGACTTAAAAAGTTATAAAATAAAGTCAATAAGGGCTTGCCATGATATAGTGTTTCTGCCGAAGGCAGGTAGATAGTGAAATGTAAAGTATAAAACGCCATATGTATTAAATTGTTGTTAGTCAACTACATAAAATACAAGTTAGAAGTTATTTTTAGTAACACCATTTGCACTATAAATATACTAAAAATGACATAACTCATAACCAATAAAACATCATGTACTAGGTAAATATGGTTTACAGTATCGAGGCCTATAGACATCGCTCTCCCAAGCGATGTAAGGCTTGTCTTGGTACTTTGTACTTATCTCATGTTGAGTTGTGGTCTATTGCCAGATCAGAGATTAGAGGATTTGTTGACCCTCTACAGAAGAGTAAATATTTAGTATCTGTTTTTGTGAAAATAGTCTAATAGAGGGCATGGCTAGTCCCTTGCGTATATCCGTGTTTCTTACAAACCATGGTTAGTGCATGGCTAAGCGCTTTGTTCTGGACCCTGTGCAAGGTATCAAGGTGGGACGTACCTCAAACATGCATGAACTCCACCAAGCACAGTTGAAAGCTAAAATATTCAGACAATTTACAATTGGTAAAAAATATAAAGTTCATACTACTAGTAAAACGCCAAAGTCGTTGTTAAACGAGTGAGTGAGCCATGGTTTGATTACCCGGGAACATAAATAATATTTTATTTGATTACCAAATAATAATACATATATTTAATTATTTGAAACAAAATAATGGCTTGGACACACTTTAAGATCTCATTACTTTATGCAGTTGAGCTACTACTTGTATCTTCCTCGTTTTGGGCCTGGCCGTAATTTTTTTTTAAAGAAATTTTGAATGTTATCATTGTATACACAGATTAGTTATCAACAACAATTTGTGCTTTATTTATTGAACGTGAATTCTATCCAGACCCGGAATAAATTATTCTCAAATAAATAAATAAATTCTTATTTATAGTCAACCCACTCAGTCAAATATCTGATTTTCAGCGGGGGGGGGGGGCAGTAAACCAAAGCGACCAAGCCAACCCTGTAAGCCCCGACGCAATCGATGAGTAAGCGATAACCAACCAAAGATCGTTATTGTTATAATAGGAAATATATCAATCAGTGGTATAGACAGTGCGAACACCCGCGGATCAACGTCAGAATCAACAAGGACAATTCAGAACAACTTTTAAATTATTTTGTGCCTCGTTGCTAGGACGGCTCCAAAGTCACCATTTATAAATTCCTAAGACAAGAAGTGATGAATGCAGAAGTTAAAAAACTTGTGACTTTAGCGGGAATCAAACCCTGGACCTTCTGCATTGGAAGCAGAGACGCTAACAACAAGACCAACGAGCCACACAGAAGTCCAAGGAGACACACGAAGGAAGAAACATTATGTTTTTCGTCTTGTACTTTTTCTAAAATTCATTAATGTTTCTTTCCTCATTTATATAGCATTTAGGAAGTAACGCTATAAGAATCTATTCAACATAGGACATGGATGTTTGCTATCGTCTTAGCATTTGTCATAGGTACTTATGTACTGTAGGCCTATCATCCTTATTACACAAGATAAAAGGGTACTCCCCGACTTGCATGTTGACTCTCCTTAGTCTTTTATCTAGGTTAAAATGACTTCAACTGCAGAAATGCGATAAAAGAAATCACTATAAATATTTTTACTACATTTCTCTCTACTTGGAATTTTATGGTTGCAAGTACTATTTGTGCACATGTTGCAAGCAGGGTTGTTAAAAAAGCCACTTTTTTTAATTTTGACCGGGACACTGGTCAAAAGTGGTTTAAACCGGTCAAAATTGTTTTAAACCGGACAAAAGTGGCTAAAATTAAGAATAAGTGTTTTATATCTAAAAAAAAAAGACTGCAAATATATACAGGCCATTCCAGGGTGCGAATTAACGACTTTTAAAATTGTATTTTCGCTGGCAAACCGGGGTCTGGGGCGAAGCCCCAGCCGCCGGCGGCGAAATTTTTTTGGGGTATTATTGCCCTTGAGATGGTCTTAGAAGTGATCCGAGGGAAATATTTGGGGGTATTATTGCTCTCAAGATGGCCTTAGAAGCGATCTGATGAAAATTTTTAGGTCATTATTGCCCTCGAGATGGTCTTAGAAGTGATCTGAGAAAAAAATTTGGGGGTATTATTGCCCTCAAGATGGTATTAGACGCGATCTGAGGTATTATTTTGAAAGGAATATTTGTAAATTGACGCATTATTTATTAACATTACGAGATAAAGTCACTTGATATGTTATGAGATGAGATGGGAATCCAGAGGTGGGGATTTAGCCATCCCCGGCAGGGATACCTTTCAGTAAAACAGAGCCAGGGATGAAATTACCAGAGGGGGGGAAATCCCCCCCATCCCCCCCGTTAATTCGCACCCTGGGCCATTCATATTGCTTTCATTACATTTAATAGGCATTATTAATCGAAGGTTGCCATCGAAAAGTAGGCATAAACGACAAAAATATCATTGTTAGAGCCTATAGTTGTTAGGTTGGTATTCCACAACAGAAATATGGTTATTAATATGGTTCCTATTTTAAACTGCCATTACATCTGAACAATGGTTGAATTTGACCTGAATATCTGGTCTTCTAGTTATAATTGGCAAATTATGATGCCTAAGCCTAGCCTCTAAGCTAGCCTCTTGTGAGTGCGATTGAATTCCAAATTATAATATGGTTCCTATTTTAAACTACCATTACATCTGAACAATGGTTGAATTCACCTGAATATCTGGCATCTGGTCTTCTATAGTAGGCCTATTTGTGTTTGACTTTGATAGTTATGTCAAATGATCATCAAACCCTTATAAATTGTAATGATGTATGTAACTCAGTACAGTAACTGTAATGAGGTATATATCCATCCATCCATGTATTAAATAATATAATAAAAATTTTAAAATCTGTATTTTTTCCTACTCCTATTTTCAATACAACCTAACCACCTAGTCCTTCAATAATCAATATATTTATTATTTTGCTAGTGCACTTTACATGTCTTTACATTTTGTTAAATGAAAATACCAGTACAAAAGTTTCAACAATAACTTGGCTTGGGCTTTCTAGTTTTTATTAGCCAAGAAATATTTTAATTGAAATAAGATTGATTGTAAAATATTGATGAACAACCTACAAAAACTTTTTCTTAAAACTTTTACCATTTTCTGTTTCCTTTATATTCAACGGTAAGTTGTTGTACTCTCTGCCACTCTTATAGAATAAGACACTAGTGTTACAGTGCTCTAGATATATTGTTTTCTGCACAATCTCTCGTACCATACTTGTGATTTCAATTCTGTTTAATATTCAACTATGAAGTTATATTTGAGTTGAAGCAAAAAAGACCTTACATCTGAGTATGCACTTAAAAAAAACCACTGGTCAAAATTGTATTTGTAATTGTTAGGTGTCAAAACTCTACAACCCTGGTTGCAAGTATAATAAAAAGATTTGGACAAAGTTTATTTTTTAATTATTTATTGTTGTAATGTCAGCACATGCCCTGATACGTTTAACGTAGTTTAGAGGATATCTAAATATGTAAAGAACTTTTCAAATCACAAACAACCATTGGGCGCCTATTTGAACAATTAAGCACGGGTACGAGATACTAAAAATAGGGGACGAAACTACTTAATCAATCGATTGTAGAAGATGAATCGACAAATAAAACCTCGTCCATCCTTGATCTCGTTTTGTGGTGGTGAAAGATATTCTTCAGACACGTTATGTATCATCCTTGTCGAAGGGTTATGTCAACGTACAAACGCATGTAACCAGAAGTCATGTTTGGACATGCAGAAAAGTGATGCATAGGGTAGCCTAATAAAAGTATATTTTTACCTGCTTTGATTTTAATCAAAGTTTAATCGTATTACATTTTTTAAAAGTACACATTTTTTTATTTTAAGGGCTGTATATATATATTAGTGAGTGAAGATACTCTAACATAAACCGATTATAAAAAAATGTACTCACAGTAATGGACAATAGCGGGTTTTCAATGTTAAAAACATTGTTTTTTTGTGGGCGGGGAGGGGGGGGGGGGGGGAGGGGGCATGGTTTTAACACAAAGTTCAGGAAAAGTCGTATTATTGTTAATATCTATACTACAAAATACATTGATTACCAATTAATTTTAATTTTAAATGTGTATAGTTAAATTTACACAAGTAAAAAAAATAGAATAACTTCTCATCATCACCATCTCTCAGTCAACTAATTTATGTTCGTGGTTGGCACCGTCAGTGTTCTAATCTAAAGCTTCCTGTAAAATAACAAATTAATGCAGTTTAAGTCATACTTACTGTAACTTCATGAACGAATTTAGTAGAATCATATGCAGATAAAACTAAACCAATGTTCCCACACGCGGCGAGTTCAGCGGCTGATGCAAGATTATTTAGTATTTTAAATAGAGGAATAATGTAGGTAGCTAAGTGTTATGTATTGAGAAAGTAACAGAAGAATTATTGGGACCCCCATGACCCGAAAAAATTGACAAATTTCGAGCTAGGTCCCATCGGCAAAAATCTCCCATAAATAATATGGGGACGATTGTTATGCCCCGTGACATGGAAGGATTTCGATCCAAAAAAATATTGGCCATTCTTGACGTACTTGGCAGCCTTTTCTGTAAACCGACTTTTTATTTTTATTATATTTATTTATATAACGTATCCTATTCAGATTTAAAAAAAAACTGATTTACAATGGAGGAAAACTAAATAAATCTAATTACATAGATTCAGACACAAACAATAAGTTTTTTATGTTAAAAAAAAAAAATGTTTTGTAATTTGGGCAAGTGGTTTGGACAAAATAGACTGATTACCAAGATGGGGTGTGATTTCGGAAAGCATATTTTTACGTGTTTGAGTGTTGTGCACAGTTTCAAGACACGCTGTTATAAAGGGCCATTTTAGATTGGTACCATATGCTCTAGTATCATTGCGGAACAAAAAAAGCAGGTTAAAGCTGATTTAAGAAATTCGTCAAAACGACAATTTTCGGCAAATTCAGGATCGAAAACTTTTAAAAAACTTATAAAATCACAGTAACAAGATATAATTTTAAACGGTAATATTAGTATATTATATTATGCTATAGATGATGTGGTATTAAAAAAATGGGGGTAATAGCCCCTTTATAAAGGGGGGGGGAGGTTCGTCACCAATATGGTCAAAAGAAGTTAATACCCAACGAAGACCCCAACATCAAGAAAATCAAGAGTGAAGAAGCTAGTCAACTAGAAGCAACGTGAAATATTTTTGAATCATTCGAAAAGATATAATCTGACCTAATATAATAAACAATATATAAGGATATATATTATACATTATTTCCAACGTAGGCCTATAGCGTCGTCACTGTGGATGACATCTATCGTAGAGGTGACATTTATGACATTTTTACGATTTTGACACACTCACTCACACAATCATACACTCAAACATACGAACTACAATAGCACACACATTCATGTTCATATTTTCTTCATCGTCACTTTCTGTTATTTTGTCATGTGTTTATATTTTACATTGTATTGTATTGTTGACTTATATTGTTTTGTTAACATTAATGTATGAATGGTAAATCGTACTTGTGCACAGGACAAGTGGCCTGTTACAATGTGGCCAAAAAATAATACTAACAAAATAATTAATCATGATTGAATGATCGATTTAAACGAAGTGATTTCAACATTGAATCATAGCCATACACACTAAATAGATAAACAAACCTCTACTACACAACTACCAGTGTTCCTTTTCTTCGTAAAAGGAGCTTAAAATAAAGCTTTGAATTTTTATGTCTAGCTTTACTTCACAATACTAAAATACTAATTATTTCTCCCAAACATATTTTTTAACGATGGCGCATAAACGCACGGCCGAAAGAGGCATCTATTATATTAAAGGGGTATTCACCAGCTTAAACTCAAAACAAATATAACTTACAGGCTAACTAGGTATGAATTTACAGAGAACCAGATAAAAAATTGGGTCCAACATGTCCCGAAAAAAATCCTTATATTAATTTTTTAGATAGGCCCATCCGCAAAAAAATCCTATAAGAAATAGCATGGAGACGGTCTTTATGCCCAGTGACCTAGGAGGATTTAGGTCCAAAATATATTGAAAATCATTATTGATACTCTACTACCAGAGTACCTTTCCTGTATATCAGCTATATGTTTTGTTTTTGTAATTTTTGTAAGTGGTTCGGTTCGGTCAAAATATGCTGATTGACAAGAAGAGGTGTGATTTCGGAATGCATATTTTTACGTCTTAAGAGTGCATTTTTGTTCACAGTTTCAAGACACGATGTTATAAATGGCCAATATAGATTTGTACGATGCTAGTATCTATTGAACAAAAACTATGGAGGCTCCAGCCGAATTAAGAATTTGACCAAAACGCCCATTTTCGCTTATTTCAGGATCAAAAGGTTAAAAAGGAGAATATTGTGCCCATTCTTACCCGGAAAAAAAATTGCCAAACTTGGTAATTTTCTAGCTAGGTCCCATCGGCAAATATATGCAATATGAAATAACATGGGGGCGATCTTTATGCCTCGTGACCTTGAAGGGATTTGGTAGAACAATATTGACCATCATCTACTCGACTACATTTTCTGTAAATCATACTCTTTGTTTCTGTAATTTGGGAAAGTGGTACGGTCAAAATATGATGATTACCAAGAAGGGGTGTGATTTCGGAACACATATTTTTGCGTGTTTGAATGTATATTTGTGCTCAGTTTCATAAGCAATCAATCAATCAATCAATCAATCAAGACACAATTTTCTAAATGACCATTTAAGATTTTTATGGTGCTCTAGTATCTATGTAAATAAAAAAAAACAGGTTGAAACCGATTTAAGAAATTCACCAAACCCCTAATTTTCGCCAATTTCGAGATCAAAATGCTTTAAAAAATCGATAAAAATCACAGGCACATCATATAATTTTTTAAACAGTGGAAGATTTGATGAAATGCAATTCCATAATCCTATCATCCACTTTACCTTGCTTACCATAATGAATCACCGATCACACGCGTATGTATTTCATTGTCAATGAGTTTCAGCTTGCTTGCGTCAGTCCAATGCAAAACAGTTCACTTTAACTAAATAATATCAACTCAAGAAACAATTACACTGAGTAACACCTTTCTTAAATAATTAACATACACATGGATTAAGTCGTCTCATTGCTATTGTCATGATAGAAACCAAGAGTCAGATTTTAAACAAATGACTTAAGTAACTTGAATTTTTCTGACGTTGTTACTGACGCACACGGCGGCTGCTCAAACACCTGTCCACCACTCGGGAAATATAAGGGCAACTCTCAACCTCAGATGTGGTAGGATACAGTCAAGAATCACCAGGTCGTGAGCATACTCTAGTGCTGAAAACTCAACAGGAATTGCATCTCGGTAAGTCATTAGGTGTTGGGAACTAAACTCTTTAGTTAGATTCATTCATTCATATTCTCATAAACACTTTCATAGTTGATACTTACTACTAACGTTGGCGATTTAAATTGATGTTAATAATTATTCCTTAAATTTGGTGTAAGTTTTTATTTATTCACTTTAACAGTTACGAACTTCATAAAATTAATAATTTAAAAATGGCAACACATACAAATAACCACATAAACCTTTGAACTTCGAATTATATTAACCAAATTCACATAAAATGATAAAATATATATAAGTGAATAGGTGAAAAACATGACACAAATCTAGTCGGCCCATATTCAGCGTATGATATTTGAAGTAATGAATGGGACTGAACAAATGTGTTTACCAAAATACTTTCAAATGTGTGAGCATTATTGAAAAACAATTCACTTTTCTATGCCCTTGTTATTTTTCGTGGTTTTTGTTTCTTTTTAGAAATGAACGCAAAATGCTTGCTTCTGGCTATGGTAGTGGCGGCTACCACGTTGGGCGCAAGTGGTAGTCCTAGCCTTAGACAGTACCACCGGCACCTTGACACCGACGACGACGACGACTACCCGCACGTGGAGGACGACAAGGCGATGTTCCGGAGGCTGGAGGCGAGGCTGGAGGCAAGACTCGCGTCTGTTCCGCTAATCCACCCGCGGGAAAATAACATTTTAAGTCAAAAAAGTAAGATAAGCGCCATTGAATAAGACCCCCTCCCCCACGAATTTGATTTCTCAAAACCTTATATTCCTTTAATTTGGACCCATCTTTACCAAATAACTTCCATTTTTCATTTCAATTTTTGTTTTGTATTCCGTAACTTTCTATTATTCCGATTTTGGTCTGGCTTTTGACATTAATTTTGAGAACTTCAGCTCGCGCCTCTCGCTTCATACTCGGCAACCAATATCAGGCCCTTTTTTGCATTCATATGACACTTTGACGAAGTCATGTGTGTAAATTATAGCCGATGTTGTCAAACACATTTTCTTTTGATTTGTCCTCGACGCCACATGTTTGGCTCTTGAAATGGGCCAAGTCCTATCCCACTTTTCCTTATACTGAATAGTGGGTCTAGGCTTCCTAGAAGCAAGCCTATTGTGAAAGAGAGACCTTATAGGAAATACTTCTCAAATCGATTATGATGGTTGCCACAAGCCATACGTATATTTAATGTCCCCCACTGAAAATCAGTTATGTGACTGATTTAATGGACTCTAAATACGAATATATTATATTTATTTATGTATCTAACTATATGCCAAGTAGCTTATTCCTAAAACAATTTGCAGGATATTTTTGTCTACCACATGCAATAACACTACATATTGTTTGTATTCAACAGATATGTATAAGAAGGAACGCGATTCAGAGTTCATGGAAGGGCAGGCGAGTAGAGTGAAACCAACGGCTGATGAAGCGTATTTACCACGTTTACTCAACTACTCTGCCGCAATGAAGACGATATTAAATGTAAGTTGCCTTATGGAATAATAATAATAATAATAAAAATAAAATAATAATAATAATAATAATAATAATAATAATAAATAACAATAATAATAATAATTATGATAATAATAATAATAATGATAATAATAATAATAATAATAATAATAATAATAATAAAAATAATAATAATTTTTTTTTTTTTTTTTTTTTTTTTTCACAAAACACATATTACATTGTTTTATCTCAATGAAACCCACAAAGCCCATTATGCGGGCTCATCTGTGGAATAACAACATCAAATAAACTAAAACAAAAACAACCGTAGAGGAAGGAATCATTATGAAAAAACATTAACAAATCACAATCATTAAATAAACATATCGAAGTAGAATGACCGTTACTTAAAATAAAATGAAACACAACACAACGCCAAGGTTTTTAAGTTTCATAGGCATTTCAGAAACCTGACAGAAATATAGCTAAAAGATGATTACGAAAACAAGGTATGAGCAAAACAGATTTAGGTAAGAGCACTCAATTGAGACAACAAATGTCTTTTTATTTGTTGCTTGACCTCGGAAATTTTTGTTAAGTTAATAATTGATCAGGTAATTTATTAAAAGACTCGGGGACTAAACACTCTAGGCGCCTTTGACCGTATTTATTATTACTTCTAGGAACTACAAATTTTTGTTTTTCCTGACTACGTGTCCATTTGTATTTCAGCACAAGAATTCTATAATCATTTTTAATTTTTAATAATAATAATAATAATAATAATAATAATAAATAATAATATAATAATAATAATAATAATAATAATAATAATAATAATAATAATAATAATAATAATAATAGAGAAATCAAATATTTTACGAGTCATTTCGCTGTGTTCGTTTATTTAATAAAAAACAACACAGCGAAATGACTCGTAAAATATTTGATTTCTCTAATATTTCGGGCTGTGAAAGCATCAAGCAAGAAAATAATAATAATAATAATAATAATAATAATAATAATAATAATAATAATAATAATAATAATAATAATAATAATAATAATAAAAGAGTCTTTATTTCATATCTTGGCGAAGCTTAAGGCCATGAGGCCTTTTGTTCTGCTGAACCAAGCACAATACAAATTTCAATTATTACACAAGTAAAAAATAACCACACTAGTGAACAATACAAAGATATAAAAATTATAAAAAACATTAAACTAGTACAAGTAAAGTATTTAGTATTTTTTTAGTATAATATTTTACTAGTATAATTTTCCCAGCGACCCCTTCTTCAGACGACTTACTAGTTAAACTAAGTGTGGATATATGGAAGGGAATGCTTACGCTCTAATATTTGCCCTATTCTCTAAAGAAAACCTCGCAAAAAAATGTGAGCTAAAATGTTTTTGGCGTGTATCTTGATCGTTGATTTACCTGATTGGCGTCACAGATGTACTAAAATGTAGCTCGCGAGACCCCGTTAAAAAATTCCCGAGTTCGATTCTCGCAATCTGTATTCTGACTGAAAATTTTCCCATGATGTCTTCAGTCGTTAACGCGAAAGCAAGGTATTGAGTCCTCTTAATACAAAATACACCTGAAGAGGGGCATGTAATTTCACAGCGTGCAGTTTTCTACGTTAAAAATGCTGTACCTAATGTGCCTATCTTTTAATATTAAAAAAAAATCACTTTTCAAAATAAATATGATATTTTAAAATCAGTGTTTGGTAATAATTAATGAATTGACATATTTTTTTAGAGAATTTGGACCTGTATAGTGAGTGAAAGTTGCTTTTTACTTCTGGTGAACTTTATGAACGTTTAAAGTTGCTATATACCCGTGAACTGAAACAAAACAAATATGGATCGAATCTACTTAAAGGTGCCATTACCCAATACATATTTTGTTACCCACATAATATATAGCAAAACACCAAACTAAAATGACCGTTAAAAATAATATTTTGTAACTGTGATGGTACACGAATTTTTCATTTATTTAATCCAGAAATTTGCGAAAATTGACGTTTTGGGAAATTTCTTAAATCAGCTTTAACCTGATTCCTTTTTGTTCCACATAGATATTAGAGCATCATTGCAATCTAAAATGGCGCTTTATAACATCGTGTATTGAAACTGTGCACATGCACATACACTCAAACACGCAAAAATATGCATTGCAATATCACACCACTTCTTGGTAATCAGAATATTTTGACCAAACCACTTGCCCAAATTACAAAAAAAAAATATATGGAATTTACAGAAAAAACTGTAGAGTACGTCAATAATAGCCAATATTTTTTGGATCCAATCGTCCAAGGTCACGGGGCATAAAGATCTTCCCCATGTTATTTGATATGGGAGATTTTTGCCAATGGGACCTAGCTCGAAAAATAAATTATTTTTCGGGTCATGGTGGACCCAATAATTTTTCTGCTTATTTCTAAATTACTACATAACTAGTTAGCCTGAATGAAATACATTTTTTGAGTTTAGCGGGTGAATACCCCTTTAAGCAATAGATTGATGTACAACGATATACAAATAAAACATTGGTCAGCGTTGATCTCCTTCGGTGGTGATGCAGGTTACGAAATAATCCTATTTTTGAGTCAGTAATTATTTGAGTGAGTCCCACTGATACCCCGCTTCATCAAAAACCATGTGTATTATCCTTGTTGAAGGGTTATGTAAAAAAACAAAACACGTGACAATTTCTTGGATCATGTTCTGATGTTGTTATAAGACGTGACATACGGACAGACGGACACACAAACCGGTCGACAAACTTAAAAGTGATGTGTTTAGGAGGGGAGATTTGCACCCTTAAGCTAGCATCATAAGCAATGCACAGATGACTGTTACTGTGCTGTCACCGTCATTATCCTCTCGAAGTACGGATTTTAATTTATATCGTTTAACATCATATAGGGCCTAACATAATTGTAGACCTTCAAACAATAGATATCCATTTATATACAACGTTGGACAACAACCATTCTCCAAATCAAATTTTTGCGTTATCTACGAACAATTTATTCATTACACTATACTGATAATTAATGAGGATGAAATTCATTAGACAAAATTAATGCATGATATGGTTTCAAAGAATAGAATAAAATATTTATTGACATCTATGATTGCAATGCATATACATCTTGACACAATCGGTGGCCTGCTGTATTATACGAAGCACAATGTAAAAGTAGAAATATAATATTATTATAGCCGAGTAGTAAAAACATATAACCTCATCTATATGTAGCTAAATAGTACCATGACATAGAGTATCATATAAAACACATACAAATAATTTTATATCTTTCACTAACAGCTAATTCTCTTTGATCAACACGATTCAGAGCTACTTTGTGATGGCACATGGGCCGCTTCAGTCTCTCCGGCTGTTGGTACCATTGTGACACATATTGTTTGTTTATTAAGGAGTGAAACTCCCCTACATGCATCACTCATCTGTCCGACGGTATGTGCATTTATCATGCATCACGATAAAAACAGAACATCATTCAACAAGAATAATATGGAATGTTTTTTGTGACCTCGCTATCACCACCCAAAATAAGGACAATCTTATCAAACCCGACATTAACAAGAGATGTTAACTTTTATGGAATTAAATTTTTGTAGCCTTCGTCAATATTTTGATTAAAGGGGTATTCACCCTATAAACTAGAAAATATATATTCAATTCAGGCTATAACTAAGTTAGTAATGAATTTAGAAAGTAACAGACAAATTATAAAGTCCCCCATGGGGCCATGACCCGTAAAACAATTGTCAAAGTTGGTAATTTTCGAGCTAGGTCACATCGGCAAAAATCTTCCATAAGAAATAACATGGGGACGATCTTTAACAATAAAAAAAAAAGATTGGTCTTTATTGACGTACTCTATAACCTTTTTTGTAAATCCGCTATATTTCGTTTTTTAATTTAGGCAAGTGGTTCGGTCAAAAAATGCTGATAACCAAGAAAGGGTGGGATTTAGGAAGGCATATTTTTGCGTGTTTGAGTGTATGCTATTTGTGCACAGTTTTAATTGACACGATGTTATAAAGGGCCATTTTAGATTGGTACGATGCTCTAGTTACCTAGTATCTATGTAGAACAAAAAATTAGCAAGTTAAAGCTGATTTTAAAAATTCACCAAAACGCAAATTTTAGTCAATTTCAGGATAAAAAAAAACCTAACAAAATTAGTGTAAAATCACAGGTGTAAGATATTAGTTTTTTTAAATGGTAATTTTAGTGAATTTGTATGCTATGGATTATGTGATAAAAATATTTTTTGGACGTAATAGGGAGAATCCCTAGACCTAAATATGATTTCTAAAGAATGCAGTAAAGACGTCTGAAAAGTTAGTAGAATTAAAGAGGGACTAAACAAAAGAGCAGATTATTTTTTTTGAAATTTTTGTGATGGGACATAACCTCAGAATCAATAATTATATTCAAATTGACCGAATCAATCCAGCTACTTCAAAATTGAATTTTGAGCAGGTTTTTTTTGTGTATTATGTTTCTACACTCATTTATCTATAAACTTAATAAAAGAAAAACTGGTT
This sequence comes from Sweltsa coloradensis, assembly GCA_024449915.1. NCBI lineage: Eukaryota > Metazoa > Arthropoda > Insecta > Plecoptera > Chloroperlidae > Sweltsa > Sweltsa coloradensis. The sequence continues at coordinate 265,416 of JAMZAV010000025.1, read as the reverse complement.
GTCTGTAGTTCCTGGCGTTGCACGATTTTTCGACGAAGTTGTACCGGCGGGCGAAAAAAATCGTGCAACGCAAGAAACTAAACCAATAATCCTTTTATTTAGGTTGTAGATAAAGGAGTGTAGAAACAATATACAAAAATTCGCAACTCAATGTTCAATTTTGAAGTAGCCGGATTGATTCGATAAATTTGAATATATTGTTGATTCTGAGGCTATGTCCCGTCATTTTTAAAAAATCTGCTCTTTTATTATGTCCCATTTTTATTCTAATTACTTTTCAGATGTGTTTACAATATTCTTTAGAAATCATACTTAGGTCGAGGGATTCCCCTTAAGTAGCTTCGCTCCGTATTTTTGCCTCGTAACCATTCTTTTTACTACATGTAAAACTATAAATAATTTCTGGATTCTTCCACAGACCAGAGAACGCGACCTCGCCGAGCCTCCTCGGGATAGTAAATCTAAGCGACTGGGCAAGGTGTACCACCGTAATCATCTACCAACAGTAACGCCGCCACCACCGATCAGAAGGAGCAACGTGCGAGCCAATTCAAACAACGAATTTCTACTCAGTTTACCCAAACGCATTAAAATGTGACTAGTACTTACAAGAATAAATACTCATAAACTTTGTAATTCATTACTAAAAAATGTGTGTATGGGCATAAATTTCTCTTTGCTGTAAATAAAAAAAACACCACGATGTAATAAAACAATGTATTAGAATCATTGATTTTAAAAATTAACAGTAATACAGGATAATCAACAACAATTATCTGTATTTTTTAATTTAATTGTTACTTTAATTTTAAAAAATTAAAGTACTTTGTCAACAAAGAAAAAATAATAAACCTAAATTAAAGATGTAGCAATAACATTTACAATTGTAAATGTAAACAGGGTTGTCCATAGCTTTGGGAATTTTTTGAACGTTGTATTTTAACTTATTGTGGATAAATTTGAATTATTTATTAGTTTAAAATATGTGCATCCATGTCAAGTTCAATTAAACCCTGTCACACGGTTTTTTAAAGATCACCAATTCACTTGAAATGCACCAAGTTTGACTTTTGAAATCGTTTCAAAATACCAAATGTCAGTATAAAAATGCTAATTGTTTAGAAAATTAATGGTCCTTACAAAAATATCTAATAGTTATTATGTAAAATAGAATGCACACATTCTATTTGCTATGTTAAGAAACAGGCCAAACAGAGATTTGAGTTTGAAATAATAATTTTACCAATCGTTAATCAAGTGTAGGCCTATGTGAGATTTTTTCAACCCAAACAAGAACAATATACAACATTGTAATCAGGACGTTGTGCTGTACAGTGTATCAAGAGGTACTAGTGGCCGAAGTAATGAGGCAGAAATTTATACAGCATTTATAATTCAGTAAAGAATGTTAGCATTATAGTCTTGAGTGATATCGCATTAGGCAGCACTTTAACGTCAGTTCAAACAACTGCCAAGAACATATCAAATGAATGATTACTGTATGGATTGCACTATGTGTTTTATGCAAGGAATTCATTGAATACCCAAAAATATGTTTTATTTGTACGTAATTAACATTAAATCACCAGATCATAAATAGATTTTTCCTAGATGAGTTGAGATACAAAGCATTAATATTTCCTTAATTCCCACATCCAATCAGATTGTTCACACCCCCTCCCCCCATCACCCAAGTCTTCATATTGCTAAACAACGCTCGATAAGAGGGATATTCGGTACACTATTTCATATCTTTTTTAATTTGCCAGCGGTTTAGCCGAGATCGTTTAGCCGGTTCCCACTCGAACACCGAAGCTAAGCAACCTTCAGGCGTGGACAGGGGTAGAGTGGGTGAACTCTGCCCTGAGACACACGTCGTTAGAGCAGACGGAGGGTCCGAGAGCTAGTGTAACGGCTTCGTTCTCCTCGACGTCTGCTCGGCAGTCCGGGTTAGTGGAGAAAGTAGGAACCTCTATGACTGTCTAGGTTACACCGCCTTTCGGATGGGACGTTGAGCCGTTGGTCCCCTTGGTACTTTTCGAAAGGAGTAGGCTACGTGCCGGTACCGGGTTTCCCCTTCTCCCTTCAATTCATCCTTCATCTATCTCTTTTCTTATCTATCTTGCCCATCTCCGCTGCCAGCCATAGCAATTTAGCATTGTCCTCCAACGATCTCTTTCTTTGCTCAATGATGCTGGGTAGAAATTATACGTAGTCTGTCTTAAATTATCTGGATACGCTCGGATTGTGTTTGAGCACGGAAAAAGAGAAACTATTCAAAACGTCAAGCTCGATCTATATTAATCTTTTATCATACTTTAATTTTTTTAATCTCTTTTTCTGGATGGACAAATGCTACCAGAAAAAAACCACGCACAATAATTTAATCCACCTTTTTATTGTTTTAAATTAGGATAATTGCACTGTTAATTTATTGCTAGGTAAATGGGAAGGTGGTAATTTAGTGACTTGTGATACGAAGAGACCGAGGGTGGTTGGACAGGGAAGAGTCACAATCACGAGACAACTGACGAATGTTTAATCCCTCAACATTTGAATAGTTGAAAGTTCGAGCTGGACGAGGCTCCTCACGTCTCGGATGTGTGGCGCCATTTGCGCGTTAGCAGTGGCAATCTCGTGACAGACTTACGAAGCTTTGAGCCCGCAGAGCCGAGTTGTGCGATACCTATCGCACATTTGTTGCACCTCTCGTTAGAATCGACAGCTAAAAACTTGTAGTGGTCGTGCGTGAATGCTCATGCGTGACAATAGGGCCTAACAGTCAAGCGCGAATCTGCCACGGTAGGCCTAAATGTCCCAGCACGGAGCCTACTTACTCCGCAAACTACCCGAGAAATACTTTTCAAAATGCAGTAATACTAACATATTAAAGGTATTCAGTATTTTCATAATAGGCCTACCTTTAGCTCAGTTTTTACACTTTTGTCCAAAAATTTGCATTTAATGGCTTACAGGGACGTAAATTCCAGCCCCAAATATATGAACAAAGTTTTATTGAAGAAACTCTTTCGTTTAGCTAATATTTCAGTCATCTTCCTTTGTTTTTAAAAGTATCGTTTAGAGGGAGATACAATAGCCTTTGATATCAGTGTATAATTTAAATTTACAATAATTATAACAATGGTTAACAAATAAACATAACAATAAATTCAATTGCATATAGATGTCCTTCCAATTATTTTCTGTTAAAGCAAATATTAATTATGATAAAAATCAGGCGTTCACGCTTATCACTCTTTCGTTGTTTTGATATATTTTGCCGTATTCGCCCCTAAATATTAGTTTTTTTTTTCTTTTCACCCTAATTAGAGTCATCCAAATACGTTATCACCTTGTCTCAATTGACGACTTGAATTGTACCCGCCTCCTGACGTCACGAGGCAACATGGCGGAATTAGTTGGTATAAATCCTCATTTCGCAAGTTGACGCCTGCTTCACGGCGCAACACTTATCACGCTCTAACTTTTATTCTATTCATTATTTGGACAATATTTAAATGAATAATATTTAGCAAATATATCATTCTTTGTAATAGCGATTATTTCGATTTTTTTGACACAGTCGTTAGCTTGTTATAACAATGTACGCATTATACATGTGAAAATTATCAATGACTAAAGTTTTCTCAATAATTTATTTGACAAAAAACTGCTGATCATATTTCGACAAGGCCTCTTTAAAAATATGCATCAGACTATTTAGACAAGAAATAAACTAACTTTCTAGATAGAAAATGCACTGAACGAAACTTTGCAGCATAGAGTAATATGCAGGGTGTGTGTTTTTATCTAAAATACGCACTCTTGACGTGCGGATGAGCCGTGAAAAAGTGCACGCTGCATATTACTCTATGCTGTACATTTTCGTTCAGTGCACTTTCTATCTAGAAAGTTAGTATATTTCTTGTCTAAACAGTCTGATGCATTTTTACAAAGAATTCTTGTCGAAATCCGATCAGTAGTTTTTTTTGTCAAATTAATTAATGAGAAAACTTAAGTCGTTGATAATTTTCACTTGTGTGATGCGTACATTGTTAAAGCAAGCTAACGACTTTGTCAAAAAAATCGAAATAATCGCTATTACAAGGAATGATTTGTTTGCCAAATATTATTCATTTAAGTATTGTCCAAATAATGAATAGAATAAAAGTTAGAGCGTGATAAGTGATGCGCCGTTCAGCAGGCGCCAACATGCGAAATTAGGATTAGTACCCAATACTAGCCACGTGACCTATCGATCGTTTTAAGCTCCGCCCATTTCGAGTCGTCAATTCATGTTTCAAACAAAATAAGTGTGCAACCCATGTTTAAATCCAATAAACATTTTCATTCTTAATCACAAAAAATACAATTAAGAATATCCCATGTTATTACTACAGCTTTAATTTAGGTTTATTATTTTTCTTAGCTGACAAAATAATTTCCTTTTTTTAAATTAAAGTATCAATAACACTAACAAAAATACAGATATTGTTGTAGAATATCCTATATTACTGTTAATTCCAATATCAATTATTCTAATACATTGTTTTATTGCATCGTGGTGTTTCATTTACAGCAAAGAGAAATTTATGCTGAAACACACATTTTTTAATAATGAATTACAAAGTTTATGGGTACTTATTCTTGTAAGTACTGGTTACATTTTAATGCGTTTGGGTAAACTGAGTAGAAATTCGTTGTTTGAATTGGCTCGCACGTTGCTCCTTCTGATCGGTGGTGACGGCGTTACTGTTGGTAGATGATTACGGTGGTACACCTTCCCCAGTCGCTTAGATTTACTATCCCGAGGAGGCTCGGCGAGGTCGCGTTCTCTGGTCTGTGGAAGAATCCAGAAATTATTTATTTATTTATTTATTGGATGAGCGTAGCGAGCGAAGAGAAGACCTCAATTTCACTGACCCCTCAAAAAATTTAGCTCCAATGTTTTTTTGTTTTTTTTTGGATTTCTGTCTGTTTGTTCGCTCTCTACCGGGCAAACGGCATATTCGATCTTGATAAAAATTTGACAGGACCTTCGAAATCTCTGAACTTAGACTTGCTACGTTTTTGGGTACAATCGAAGAAATATTTCTCATGAATATCGTACTTTTACGATTTTTTTTCGATTTTTAATGCGATATTTTGTGACATTTGGGCCGATTCTGACCAAACGGGTGGGGCTTAAACGTTCATGTTTCACATGGACATTAAGGCAATAGTGATGTATTGCTTTCTGAAAGAAAAAGATGAAAAAGTTAGCCAGAATCTATAGAAATAAAGCTTTTAATATAAGTTTTTTGATTTTTAGTGCGATATTTTCGTGACATTTGGGCCAATTCTGACCAAACGGGTGGGGCTACAACGTTAATATCATACATGGACATTAAGGTTTTGCCGATGTAGTACCTTTTGAAAGAAAAAGTTGAAAAAATTAGCCAGAAGCCATAGAAATAAAGCTTTTAATGTAAGTTTTTTACGGTAAATAATACCAATTGACAAGAAACAAACGAAACTTGACAACATTCACCTACAATGCGTAGGCAGCAAAACAAAGCACTTGCAAAAGTAAAGATATCCCACGCAACTAAAAACTTTAAAAAGCTCATCCATCAACGCGTCGGGACTTTAGCGTTTTCCTAGTTTACATGTAATAAAAATAATAGGTAAGAGATAACCAAAAATACGTCCCTAGACCTAAGTATGATTTCTCAAGGATGCAGTAAAGACATCTGAAAAGTAAGTAGAACAAAAGAGGTACATAATAAAACACCATTTTTTAAAAATTTTGGATGGGACATAGCCTCAGAATCAACAATTGTATTCAAATTGACCGAATCGATCCAGCTAGTTCAAAATAAAACTTTGCGCTGCGGATGTTTGTAAAATTGTTTCTGCACTCCTTTATCTACAACCTAAATAAAAGGATAAAATGGTTTCTATAGTTTCTTGCGTTGCACGATTTTTTTCGCCCGCCGGTACAATTTCGAATTTTGTGGCGTTTAACGAAAAAATCGTGCAACGCCAGAAACTAGAGACAACCAGTTTCCCTGTTTTAGATAAAGGAGTGTAGTAACAATACACAAAAACCCGCTGCTCAAAATTCAATTTTGAAGGAGCTAGATTGATTCGGTCAATTTGAATATAATTGTTGATTCTGAGGTTATGTCGAATCACAAAAATTGCAAAAAAAAATATTGTGCTCTTTAATAAGGTCCCTCTTTCAGATTCTACTAGCTTTTCAGACGTCTTTACTGCATTCTTTAGAAGTCATATTAGGGTCTAGGGATTCCCCCTATTACACCCAAAAATGATTTTTTCACCACATAATCTATACACAAAAATGACAAATTAAAAAACTTGTGTCTTGCACCTGTAATACACGAATTTTTCAAGTTTTTTTATCCTAAAATTGGCGATATCGGCGTTTTGGGGAATTTCTTAAATCGGCTTTAACTTGCTAAGTTTGTGTTCCACATAGATACTAGAGCATCGTGCCAATCTGACACTGATTTGAAAATATCATATTTATTTTGAAAAGTGATTTTTTAATACTAAAAGATAGGAACATTAGGTACAGCATTTTTAACGTAGAAAACTGCACGCCGCGAAATTACATCCCCTGTTCAGGTGTATTTTGTATTAAGAGGACTCAATACCTTGCTTTCGCGTTAACGACTGAAGAGATCATGGGAAAATTTTCAGTCAGAATAACAGATTGCGAGCATCGAACTCGGGAATTTTTTAACGGGGTCTCGCGAGCTGCATTTTAGTACATCTGTGACGCCAATCAGGTAAATCAACGATCAAGATACACGCCAAAAACATTTTAGCTCACATTTTTTTGCGAGGTTTTCTTTAGAGAATAGGGCAAATATTAGAGCGTAAGCATTCCCTTCCATATATCCACACCCAGTATAACTATAGTATGTCGTCTGAAGAAGGGGTCGCTTTGAAAATTATACTAATAAAATATTATTATTCCATGAGGCAACTTACATTTAATATCGTCTTCATTGCGGCAGAGTAGTTGAGTAAACGTGGTAAATACGTTTTATCAGCCGTTGGTTTCACTCTACTCGCCTGCCCTTCCATGAACTCTGAATCGCGTTCCCTCTTATACATATCTGTTAAATACAAACAATATGTAGTATAGTGCATGTGGTGAACGAAAATATCCTGAAAACTGTTCTAGGAATATGCTACTTGGCGCATAGTTAGATACATAAATAAATATAATACATCCGTATTTAGAGTCTATTATATCATTTACGTAACTGATTTTTAGTGGGGGACATTAAATATAATATGTATTGCTTATGGCAACCATCATAACCGATTTGAGGTGTATTTCTTATAAGACCTCTCTTTCACAATAGGATCGCTTCTAGGCCTGGCCCTAGACCCACTATTATTGGGTATAAGGAAAAGTGAGATAGAACTTGGCCCATTGCAAGAGTCAAACAGTGTCGTCGAGGTCAAATCAAAAGAAAATGTGTTTGACAACATCGGCTATAATTATCACACATAACTTCATTAAAGTGTCATATGAATTCAAAAAAGGGCCTGTTTTCGTTGCCAAGTATGAAGCGAGATGCGCGAGCTAAAGTTCTCAAAATTAATAATAAAAGCCAGCCCAAAATCGGAATAATAGAAAATTACGAAATACTAATAAAAAATTGAAATTGACAAAAGAAAAAAAAATAACCTATTTGTTAAAGGTGGGTCCAAATTAAAGGAACATAAGTTTTTCGAAAAATCAAATTCGTGGGGGGGGGGGGGGGGGGGTCTTATTCAATGGCGCTTATCTTACTTTTTTGACTTAAAATGTTATTTTCCCGCGGGTGGATTAGCGGAACAGACGCGAGTCTTGCCTCCAGCCTCGCCTCCAGCCTCCGGAACATCGCCTTGTCGTCCTCCACGTGCGGGTAGTCGTCGTCGTCGTCGTCGGTGTCAAGGTGCCGGTGGTACTGTCTAGTGCTAGGACTACCACTTGCGCCCAACGTGGTAGCCGCCACTACCATAGCCAGAAGCAAGCATTTTGCGTTCATTTCTAAAAAGAAACAAAAACCACGAAACATAACAAGGGCATATTATACAGAAATATGTATTTTTTCAATAATGCTCACACATCTGCATTCAAAGTATTTTCGTTGACACATTTGTTCAGTCCCATTCATTACTTCAAATATTATACGCTGAATAAAGGCCTACTAGCTTTGAGTCATGTTTTTCACTTATTCACCTATATACGTTTTATCATTCTATGTCAATTTGGTAAATATAAATCGAAGTTCTTAGGTTTATGTGGTTATTTGTATGTGTTGCCATCTTGAAATTATTAAATTATTATTTTAAGGTAGTACGTAAACTGTCAAAGTTAATTTTAAAAAAAATAATACTCAAATAAAATAAAATATTAACATCAATTTAAATCGCCAACGTTAGTGTAAGTATCAACTATGAAAGTGTTTATGAGAATATGAATGAATGAATCTAACTAAAGAGTTTAGTTCCCAACACCTAATGACTTACCGAGATGCAATTCCTGTTGAGTTTTCAGCACTAGAGTATGCTCACGACCTGGTGATTCTTGACTGTATCCTACCACATCTGAGGTTGAGAGTTGCCCTTATATTTCCCGAGTGGTGGACAGGTGTTTGAGCAGCCGCCGTGTGCGTCAGTAACAACGTCAGAAAAATTCAAGTTACTTAAGTCATTTGTTTAAAATCTGACTCTTGGTTTCTATCAGGACAATAGCAATGAGACGACAATTATTTCCATGTGGATGTTATTTATTTTAGAAGGGTGTTACTCAAGGTAATTGTTTCTTGTGTTGATATTATTTTGTTTCAGTGAACTGTTTTGCATTGACTGATGCAAGCAAGCTGAAACTCATCGACAATTAATTACATACGCGTGTGAACGGTGATTCATTATGGTAAGCAAGGTAAAGTGAATGATAGGATTACTGCCTCCTACATGTTCGTCGTGGCTCCCCGTTCCCTGCCTGTCCATGCGCACAGTAAAGGCAAAGTGTTACTTGTTGTCCACAGCGCTAGTTACCGTCCCCATGAGCTTTCTTTTTTAAATTGAATGTTTTAGATCGTATTTTGTATACGTACATCACTTATCAAGGTTTGCAGAATAGTAATATACAAATTTGTCTTGTTATATTATGCTGTTAATTAAACAAAAAGTAGATATTGATAACTTTGTTGTTTGATAATATATAAGGCAAGGGCTAATAGGCATGTTATTTTTATTTATAGGGTATATGCCTCCTATTCATAATCATATTAAAAATCGATAGGTTTAGGTAGCATACTAGGGCCCTATTCTTGACCAGGCCACGAGATAAACAATATTACTCTCAATCAAGCAGTAGCGCGTGCTAAGGGGGAGTCTTGGAAGGGGCTGGGTTGCACAATTTCCTTATTTCCCGGTAGTTCATGCAATGAAAGGCCTACTTGTTTTAGATACTGGCATCCCGGTATCTTACAACTTCTTGCACGCACCATTGCCTATTATGAAGAAAAATACCGTTCAACTCTGGCATGATGACATTTGAATTGTATGCAGATCGTATGTAAACAACGAAAACAAAAGAAAGCTCTTGGGGACGGTAACTAGCGCTGTGGGAAAAAAGTGCGAATTGTCTTCAACAATCAAAACCTGTTGCATGGACTGGCAGGGAACGAGGAGCCACGACGAACATCTAGGAGGCAGTGGATAGGATTATGGAAATGCATTTCACATTTCATCAAATTATTCACTGTTTAAAAAATTATATTTTATACCTGTGATTTTAAATGAATTTTTAAAGCTTTTTGTTCTTGAAATTTGGGCAAATTTGGTTTTTGGTGAATTCATGAAATCTGCTTCAATCTGTATATTTGTTTGTTTTACATAGATACTAGAGCATCATGAAAATCTTATATGCATTTAGAAAATTGTGTCTTGAAACTGAGCACAAATAAACTCTCAAACCCTCAAAAATATGTGACGAAATCACACCCAATCTTGGTAATCAGCCTATTTTAATCGAACCACTTGCCCAAATTATAAAACAAAATAAAGCCGATTTACAGAAAAGGCTGCCGAGTATACGTCAAGAATGGCCAATATTTTATTGGTCGCGGGGCATAACAATCGTCCCTATTTTATTTATGGGAGATTTTTGCCAATAATAAATAAAAGAAAAAATTGTATTTAGAGTCTACCCACTCAGTTATATAACTGATTTTCAGTGGGGGAAAGTAAACCAAAGCGACCAAGCCAACCCTGTAGGCCCCGACGCAATCGATGAGTAAGCGATAACTAACCAAAGATCGATATTTTTAATAGGAAATATAGCAATCAGTGGTATACACATTGCGAACACCCGCGGATCAACGCCAGAATCAACAAGGCCGATTCAGAACAACTCTGAATTTATTATGTGCTTCGTTGCTAGGACGGCTCCAAAGTCACCGTTTACAAACTCCTAAGACACGAACTGATGAACTTAAGTCCAATTTGGCGGGAATTGAACCCTGGACCTTCTGCATTGGAAGCAGATACGCTAGCAACAAGACCAACGAGCCACACAAATGGGACCTAGCTCGAAAATAACCAACGTTGGCAAAAAAAATCGAGTCATGGTGGACCCAATAATATTTCTGTTACTTTCTAAATTCATAACTAGTTAGCCTAAATGAAACGTTTCTTTTAGTTTAGCGAGTGAATACCCCTTTAGACTCGAATCGAGGTTCCGATTAGCCGTTCAGTTTTCGGAACTCGTTTTAGCTGATAACGGCCGGTAAAGTCCACATTAGCCAAAATTTGATGTTTCGAAGAATACGGTACGTATACGTGCCATTTCCAATAGTGCGTGGCTCTTTTATCACTTGTACGTGTTTAATTACTATTTGGAGAGGACTGACACATAGCTTTATCTCTGGTTCCTCACACTAAGAATGTGTTTCACTCCCACACTTGTATAGTTATATATTATTCGCCTATTTAAAATACTAAATATTCTTGCACCAGCCGCTGAACTCGCCGCGTGTGCCCGAAGTCCGCTGTGAACATTGGTTTAGTTTTATCTGCATAAGATTCCACTAAATTCGTTCATGAAGTTACAGTAAGTATGACTTAAACTGCATTAATTTGTTATTTTATAGGAAGCTTTAGATATAAGCACTGAGGATGCCATCCATGAACAGAAATGAGTTGACTGAGAGATGGTGATGATGAGAAGTTATTCTATTTTTGTTTCTTGCTTTGTTATTTAACTATTTTTATTTTAAATTTAAATTTATTGGTATCAATGTACTTTGTAGTATAGATTTTAACAATAATAAGACTTTTCCTGATCTTTGGGTAAAAATAAAAACAAAAAAGAAGGTAGTAGTAGTAGTAGTAGTAGTAGTAGTAGTAGTAGTAGTAGTAGTAGTAGTAGTAGTAGTAGTAGTAGTAGTAGTAGTAGTAGTAGTAGTAGTAGTAATAGTGGTTCTGGTAGTAGTAGTGGTAGTGGTAGTGGTAGTGGTAGTGGAAGTAGTAGCTCAATACTCGACAGCGAGAGGTCGTCCGTTCATACCAATGACCGGCAATCCTCACTTAAGATTTTGACAAGCTTTTCTTTGTAAAAAGCGAATACCTGGTTTGAGTCATCGAAGAAACCTCTTGAACATTCCAAGTAAGAAGAAAGCTGTTATTTGATAGATTTTCCACTACAACAATTTTAGGTTCATTAATTTATTGTTTTTTTAATTTGTTGACGCATAAAAACATAAAATGGCATATCATGTTCAGTTGTCAGCTCAATCAAATTTTTCAATTCAACGAATTAATGTTGAGAAATTGCATTTGAAGTTTACAACATTCTTAGCATGTGTGTAGCTTACTTGGTTAATTTTTAGTATGAAGGCCTAATGAAAGAAGTTTGTGTCAATAATCATATAAAATCGCAAAGCTGTATAGGCTAAGATCCTACATAAAAAGGTAAGAACAGTGCACACTGAAATATTTCGCTATGTACATAATTTTTTTCCTCATTTAAATCTGGACGTTAGATCGTCAACAAAATCTAGGGCACACCAGAAGAGAGGCTTGATTTGAAATCTACTTGTCGCGACAATATAGACATGCAAATCCATATTTTGCAGAAGCTACCTTCAACTCTGGTAATTGACTTCAGATAAGCTTAACAACCAGAGCTGTATAAATACACTCGCGAGAACCAGCAGTATCCATTCACACTTTGGACCATCCAACACGCATCATGAGAGGTAAGCAATAATTCCACTGTTTAGATTTATTTTAGAGTGAATTGTTACTTTTGTTTGCATTATTTGCGACTGGTTTCAAGTTTACTAGTCTTCCTTGTGCCTATGAAGTTAAATTTTTGGTTCACAGGCAAATGTATACTGAAAACACCATTTTATATCCCTTTTTCGTCAGTTATGATTTTGTTAGTATAAGAAACCCAATCAAATTGCATACCGTTTCTTATCTAGATACTTTTAACTTCTTTCTATGTTGATTTTATGTCTATCTGTTTGTAGATGTAATTGTGACAATGATAAACAATAAAAAATACATAAAAATGAATGAATAAATGAATGAATGAAGCTATTAATCTAATAAAGGAATAATCTATCAATCTATTAATCTATGAATAAATGGAAGAAGATAAAAACAATCGCTGTAGATAGATGTTGAGAAAATAGTAATGGCAAAATTTGGGAATCAACCATGCTGATCAATCGCTGAAGTACGTCGAGATCAATCGTTATTCACCTTATCACTAAAAAAAAACATGCACTGTTTTAACTCAATTTGTGATGAGATATGCTAATAATATGACATTCTAGTTCGAAATCTGATTTTGGAAACCACTAACAGTTCAAGGTGTTTAACCACCCTGCAGCTATCTTCAGATGGTCGAGCTTGTTCCTGGTGGCGACAATCTTCGCCCTGTCAGAGGGTCACGAAGGCTGCCCCGACTTCGAGCTCACCGTCCACCTGCCCCACCCTACCGACTGCAACCTGTTCTACCGCTGCGACCACGGCTACCCCAAGCTGGACAGATGTCCGGCTTCTCTCCACTTCAACCCGAACCTTCAAGTCTGTGACTGGCCCGATCAAGCCGGTTGCACTGCTGGCCAAGAACCCGAAACCATACCACTCACAGGTATGACATGTCTGTCTGTCTGTCTGTCTGTCTGTCTGTCTGTCTGTCTGTCTGTCTGTCTGTCTGTCTGTCTGTCTGTCTGTCTGTCTGTCTGTCTGTCTGTCTGTCTTCTCTGCGATGCGTGGGAACACGGGGAGGGCAGACATGTGCTGGTCAGAGCCAGAGACTGGCAAGGGGTCGAAAAGGGGGCAGGTGGCCAGGGGAAAGAGGCCGGGGACGGGGGCTTGGTCGGGGTGGGGGCAGAGGCCTGTGACGAAATCAGTCCGGGGGCAGACAAGGTGAGGGTGGGGTTGGAGGTTCCCCCACGTCGTGGTCGTCTTCGTCTTTGTTATCGTCCGTGTTGTCATTGTCGTCGTCTACGGGGAAGTAGTCGAAGGGAAGGGGAATGTTCCCCGACGACGTCCTCTTTCTTCGCCTTGTACGATGGGTGTAAGAGTTAATCTCTGGACCTATTCTGGACGGTAGACGGGGGGGTAACACGATTGTCTCAAAACATGCTTGTCTTATTCTTGCTAGCCGAGAAGTGCACTGCTCTTCCTGTCAATGAGAACGGTACATGGGGTCCCGAGTACTGCAGCAAATCTTCCTTCGACCTGGCTGATATCTGCCGACTGACATGTTCGGTTGGCTTTGAGATCACGGGAGGGAATGACGTGTTCTGCTCGGAAGATGGTTGGGTTGGGAAGAGGGGACTCCACCAGATGCCAGACTGTAAAGGTGGGTACCCGTCCGTCGTCCGTCCGTCGAAGCCTGTGTCACGTCTCACGATAAAAACAAAGCACTACGTCCAATTGACATGCGGTTTTTGGCATTACCCTTCAAAAAGGATGATCAAGAATGTTTTTGGTGACCCTGGGCCCTTGGGGTAAGGTGGAGTGGCTTTTCCCCCAGAATGTTTGAAAATGTATGACTATGTGCCTCCACCAGGTTGAATGCGAGAATATTATTATGTAAACCTTTTAAGTGTTAATCTTAACCGGCACCACCACCAATGAGATCAACGCACGGCGAATTATTTAATATTTGTTTTCTTCTCATTCTCAACAATCTGTTCGCTCCCTGGTTTGGGTCTTCCCGTACACGTGCTTGTTTTTGTGCTGGTTTTGCGTTCACAAACAATTTTTTTAACTGTTTGAACACTCGCACAGACACGTAACCACAAGTCAAAACAATAACATACACACATAGCAAGGAAAACGAAACTTGACGTTACGACAATACATACCGCCCAACCAGATGATATGCTATATATAATATTTTATCTGTCAGAGGTTGCGGACTTGGGAGATCAAATCATTGACAGGATTAACAGGACTCTTGAAGGTCGACCAGAAACCACCATGATATTCCTATTGGACGAATCGTACAGCCTCAGCCAAGAAGAGTTCGCTCTAGAAATCCAGTTTATGAAGGCGCTCGTTTCAGCGTTCCCGTAAGTAACAGACAATTCTCCACCGAAATAATTACACGTTTTTCATAAATTGCAGATAAGAATGTTTATTATTCACAGGTTTTCATTGGTGACAATTTTTTGTCTATTTTTAATTTATATGTTATTGATTGATAACAGTCGTAGTAATTTGGTGAGAGCATAGGTATTGTCGGAGGTTCTGTGATAAAACCTTAGTTGGGCCAAATTTCAACGACGATCGCTACCAATCAATAACTATGTGCTCAAGACCCGTATTATCATAGCTTATACGTTGTTCATAATGAATTTTGTTTTCTATGTCGAGTGGATCAATTAACCAATCTTAGCTTATGTATAACCCTTCTATCCCTTCCGTTTCCCTTATCTCCGCCCTATTACCCTTCTGTTCCCTTCATGTATCCTTTTGTCTCTTCCGTTTCAATTTTGTAATTCAGTTTTCCTTCTCTTGCCCTACTTTCCTTTATTTCAAAGTCAAACTTTTGTAAGTCACCATCTCTGAACCAAAGTTGTTTATTTTCAGTTTGGGACCTAGCCGTTCAGCCGGAGCAATCACCTTTGAAACACAATCCATGGTTGATATTAGTATCCGGACTCGAGACACTTGCTCTTTCCTAGACCAAGCTGACCGTATCGTATATGGAGGTGGTAGCACCAATATCTATGGAGCTCTTCAGACGGCCATCGTAGAAGTTATTGCCAATAGTATTCACAACTTCACCATTGTGTGTAAGTTAACAGAAAGAAAAACACCACAAGAATAATTGCCGCGGGTATATATAAAAAAGCACTTACCAAAAGTGCGTACAT